>CM018698.1:32338989-32492412 GCA_009363875.1 Mikania micrantha | reverse complement strand
TCCTGGCTCACGTGGTAGAAAAGAACCTGAAAAGAAAGCAGTTGGAGACGTTCCAGTTGTCAGAGATTATCCAGACGTAATTTTCCTCAGAAGACTTGCCTGGACTACCCCCAGTCCACAAGTGGAGTTTAGAATCGATTTCGTCCCTGGAGCAAACCCAGTGGCGAAGTCCTGTATCGATAGCAACAAACACCCGTCTGAGATGCAGAACTGTCTAGTCAGCTTCAAGAACTTTTAGACAAGGTTTCATAAGACCGAGTTTCTCTCCATGGGGAGCTCCGGTTCTCTTTGTCAAAAGAAAGACGGTTTCATTTCGTATGTGTATTGATTATCGTGAGCTAAACAAGTTGACAATCAAGAA
Organism: Mikania micrantha; assembly: GCA_009363875.1. Classification (NCBI taxonomy): domain Eukaryota; kingdom Viridiplantae; phylum Streptophyta; class Magnoliopsida; order Asterales; family Asteraceae; genus Mikania; species Mikania micrantha. Next base: position 32,492,051 of record CM018698.1, on the reverse strand, counting down.
TAGAGATCCTCATCCTCTGCCAGGATCGATGACCTGTTTGATCAAATACAGGGAGCAACTTGCTTCTCTAAGATTGATTTACGATCCGGGTATCATCAGTTAAGAGTAAATGATGAGGATATACCAAAGACGGCGTTTTAGGACTCGATATGGACACTATGAGTTCGTGGTCATGCCATTTGGGTTGACCAACGCACCTGCAGTGTTCATGGACTTGATGAATCGAGTCTGCAGGCCATACTTGGATCAGTTTGTTATTGTCTTTATTGACGATATATTGATTTATTCCAAGTCAGAACAAGAGCATGAAGATCATTTGAGGAAAGTCCTAGAACTACTAAGAGGAGAACAACTTTATGCTAAATTCTCAAAATGTGAATTTTGCTGAAGGAGGTTCACTTCTTAGGACATGTCATAAACAAGGATTGAATACATGTAGATCCAGCCAAGATTGAGGCGATTAAGAACTGGACTACTCCATCTACTCCAACAGAGATTCGTTCATTTTCTGGGTTTGGCAGGTTATATAGAAGATTCATTGCAAACTTCTCTAAGATAGCCTTGCCACTTACCACACTAACTCAGAAAAGTCAAGTGTTTATATGGGGACAGAAACAAGAAGATGCATTTCAACTTCTTAAACAGAAGTTGCAACTCCCCTATCCTTAGTCTTCTAGAGGCATGTGATGATTTCGTTGTCTACTGTGATGCTTCAAACCTTGGTCTCGGGTGTGTACTTATGCAACGGGACAAGGTCATTGCTTATGCTTCAAGACAACTTAAGGTTCACGCGAAGAATTACACTACTCATGACCTTGAGTTAGGGGCTGTGGTCTTTGCATTGAAGATTTGGAGACTCTACCTGTATGGTACTAAATGTGTCATCTATACAGACCACAAGAGCCTACAGCACATTCTCAATCAGAAAGAACTCACATGAGACAACGACGTTGGTTGAGCTCCTAACTGATTACGACTGTGAGATTCGTTACCATCCCGGGTAAAGCCAATGTGGTGGCGGATGCTCTTAGTCGCAAGGACCAGTCAGACCAATTCGAGTAAGAGCTATGGAGATCAACACACAGCCAAACTTGAAAGACTTGATTCGTATTGCACAACAACAAGTAGTAACATATAATCAACTCAAGACAGACTTGGATTGTGGCATCGAGAAGAAACTAGAACCCCGATCTGATGGGGTTTATATCTCAACGGCCGCATTTGGATTCCAAAGTCTGAAGAATTGCGCACACTCATCTGTGATGAGGCTCATAAGTCGCGATACTCAGTTCATCCTGGAGCCGATAAGATGTATCAAGACTTGAGGACATCTTACTGTGTGGCCGGGAATGAAGAAAGACATAGCACTGTACGTGGGAAAGTGTCTTACATGTTCAAAAGTCAAAGCAGAACATCAAAAGCCTTCGGGACTTCTGCAGCAACCTGAAATTCCTCAATGGAAATGGAGCAAATTTCCATGGATTTCATAACTAAGTTGCCGAGAACTCCACAGGTTTCGATTCGAGTTGGGTGATCGTTGATCGACTCACCAAATCTGCTCATTTTCTCCCTATCCGAGAGGATTACAAAATGGAGAAGCTATCTACTCTGTACATCAACAACAAAATCATTGCACGTCATGGTACTCCAAACAATCAATCAATGATCGTGATAGTCGTTTCACACTTCTCCGCTTTTGGCAATCATTGCAAAAGGCTTTGGAACGCGTGTTAATCTTAGCACGGCGTATCATCCCCAAACCGATGGTCAAAGCGAAAGGACTATCCAAACACTTGAGGACATGCTTCGTTCTTGTGTCATTGACTTCGGTGGAAGTTGGGACACTCATCTCCCACTCATTGAGTTTTCATAAAACAATAGCTATCATACGAGCATTCAATGTGCACCATTCGAAGCTCTATATGGTAGAAAGTGCCGATCACCGGTCTGTTGGACCGAGATTGGTGACTCACAGGTCGTAGGACCAGAACTCATTCAGGAAAACTCAGACAAAATCACAATCATTCAGTCACGGCTTAAGGCCGCACGAGATCGGCAGAAGAGTTATGCTGATCGACGTCGGAAACCGCTTGAGTTTCAAGTCGTGACCCAGTCTTACTCAAGTTTCTCCCTGGAAAGGCGTTGTCCGATTCGGGAAGAAAGGGAAACTTGCACCAAGGTACGTTGGACCTTTTGAGATCCTGGAATGGATTGGTCCCGTAGCCTACAAACTCAAACTTTCCAGTGGAGCTAAGCAATGTTCATGATACTTTTCATGTATCAAATCTAAGAAATGCTTGGCGGATCATGACGTCCAGATTCCACTGGAAGACATACAGATTCAGAACAACATGCAATTCATAGAACGTCCGGTTGAAATCATGGATCATGGGGTCAAGAAACTTAAACGCAGCCCGTATCCCGATCGTAAGGTACGATGGGAGGGCAAACGCGGTGCTGAGTTCACCTGGGAACGTGAAGACCAGATGAAGCTTAAGTACCCTTATCTTTTTACAGTATCTTCGGCTAGTTAATTCGGGACGAAATTCCCTTAACTAGGGGAGACTGTAACATTTGTACATTTAGTCATGATAGTCGTAAACAGTGTTAGAACATTGTGTTCCATGTTCAATCAGTCAATGTGAATCATAGTTTCATTATGTGCTTGTGTGTTAGAATCTTTATTATGTACAAGTATGTATTATTTATTTACAGTCGAGTTCACTAGGCAAGAACAGTATTGTGTTATATCGAAACAGTGGTGGGCAGCGAGAGTGAGCCCTATATATATACTGCGTTCGGTGTAACAGGATAGTGTTGGTGTAGATACATGTTTTGTCCCTAGTTCAGTTATGTAAATGGTTATCATGTAATCATTCAAAGTATTAACGGAAATTGTCTTTATATCTAATTCATCATGTTTTGTTTATTTATTGATTATTGATTATTAATGTTTATCTAAGTGTTGATTTGATTATTAATGTTTGAGTATGAAAACTGCTCATTCGGCCGAATGACTCTAGAATGAAGTCATTCGGCGAATGAGAGTTGTATCGAATGTCTAAGTTCAGAATGAGTCATTCGCCGAATGACTCATTCGAATGACTGCTCATTCGAGCTTAGTCATTCGCCGAATGAGCTGCTTCGGCCACTCATTCGGCCGAATGACTACAGCTTATAAATAGAAGTTCAAATCATTTCAAACCTAACTTTCCCGAGCCCTCCTTCTTCCCTGGCACTCCAGAGTCAAAACCCTTGAAGATTTGAGCGTTTCTTGTGCCTCCAAGTTCGATTCTCAACCCGTGGTGTTCGATCGTTGCTTCCAAGTCGTTTCTATAGCCTCGGATCACCACGGTTTCTGTTGGTTTCGATTGGAAAACCCTGGAATAGGATTCGCACTATCCCAGAGGTTGTCGAGTAGTTTTTCATTGGATTCGGATTGTTTCCGAGCTCCCGATCGGTCCAACAAAGTGGTATCAGAGCGTAGGCTCTTGATTCTACTCGATTTCCATCCAAAACCATGAGATTTGAGTTCCCCAAAACCCTGATTTTCGTAACTTCCAAAAACCCTAAGTTTCTTGCTTCCAAAGTCACTATTTCATTGAGATTTCAAGTGTTTTTGTGGTTCATTTGATCTAATTTCTTCCCAATTGGTTAATCCTCATGTCTTGAAGTTCTGTGCAAAATTTGGTGGCTAGATCTGGTCAAAATCGAAAGATATCGCGATTTTTGTTGTCAAAAACCCCAGATCGCCGAATGACTCTGGCGGCCGAATAAGTTCAGCCGAATAGCCTTCCATTCGCCGAATAGCTCTCATTCGCAATAGCGCCTTCGCTACTTCGCTACTCCCATTCGCCGAATAAGCCTCATTCTGAATCTTCATTCGGCGAAAGACCCCATTCGCATTGCCATTCGGCGAATAGATCATCGACTTCTTCTTCGCATTCGCCGATTGTCATACTCAGCTTGTCATTCGGCATTTCCACTCATTCGGCCCCCGACATTCTCCAGTTTGTCAGTCATTCGGCGGCCTTTGCTTCTGAAAAATTTTCTAAGTGTTGAATTTCATTTCTTCTGATAAAATGGAAGATTTAGCACTCATGGCTAATCAAAATCATCGTATTCAGACTCTTTTACTGACAGAGAATGAAACCGGGAAACTCAAACAAAGCTCCTAAGCTTTTGACTTTGGATGATTATCCTCACTGGAAATATAGATTTGAGATTCACATCAATGGAGTGGATACAAATTTGTGGATGATGATTGAAGGAGGATATTTGAGGCCTTTAAACGAGGATGGAACTCCTATGATGTTTACACGAATGACAGAGCCTCAAAGGAAACTGTATGACTATGAGAAGAAGGCTTACGCTATTTTGTCACAGTCTATTGCTACAGATATCTTTCATCAATTTAGACAGTTTGCTTCTGCTAAACAACTTTGGGATGCTTTGCAACAAAGATATGAGGGAATGATGCCTTAAAGAGCATTAAGTCTAAAGCTTTAAGGAAAGAGTTCAACAGCTTTATGTTTGTGGGAAATGAGTCCCTTGATGAGTTGATTGCAAGATTTTATCATCTGTTGAGTGAGCTGTTCAACCACGAGGTCAAGACCACAACTCAAGAGAAGATTCAATGTTTGGCAGATGCACTACCTCCAAAATGGGAGTCCTTCTTGATGGTACTCAAGCAAATCATATCAGATGTGGCTCATATGGACCAAGATCATTAGTGATTCATAGAACTAAAAGAGCAGAGATAGAGAACAAATGGAAGGCCAAGGGTTGCACAAGTTCAAGATCCTTCTCTATACTACTCCACTCCAACAGTTGATAAGTCTACAACTCATGCTCCTCTGAAAACTGCCTTTGTGTCTAAAGCTTCTGAAGCCCCATCTGCAGCTCAGATGCACTTTAGCCCATCTTCTTCATCGAGCTCACAACAAGAGCATCATCAGCCTACTGCAAGTCTAAGACAGAGAACTTTGATAAAGTCACAGTTGAGATTGCTAAGAGCACATGGGTCTTCTGTCAACATTGGTTAGTTCATATGATGGATTGGTTGCTGGTCAGATCGGCAATCCATATTTGACCAATGATGACTACTCTCAAATTGATCCTGATGATATGGAAAGAATTGACATCATGTGGGCATTAGCAAGTGCAGTCAGAAGAGCGAAGGAGTTTGTGAAGAGGACAGGAAAAGACATCAATCTAAACAAGGAGTCCAAGTTTGGATTTGATATGGCTTCTGTTACATGCTACAATTGCGGTGAGAAAGGACACTTTGCCAGACAATGTAAACAGCCGAAGAAAGCTGGAAACAAAAATCCATTTCAGCATCAGAAGTCTGCTCCTGCTAATTCTGAAAGGCGATTAGTTCCTATTGATTCTCCTACACACAGCTGGATCTTCATCTTCTGGTAGTAAAGCCTTGATGGTTCAACAAGATGAAGGGGTAAATTGGGACTTCAGATTCAATGCTGACAAGGATGATCAAGAAAAAGCATGTGTGGCAGAGATTCAGATTTCTGATGACATTGTTGAAGAAAGCTGTCAGGGAGATGTGTTGGTGACTGATGACAAAGCATCAAGTTCAGACTCAGAAGTTTGACAGATTCTGACACTCAAGAATCTGATGGAGAAGCTGATGACTCTTCAACTCAATTTGCTTTGATGGCAAACTCTTCTCTTTGCTTCTACTGATTCTTCTGAGCAGGTATACACTGATTGTTCATCTTCTAAATCTGATTGTTTCAATTGTGTTGATCTTAGAAGCAAGGTCCTTGCTTACCAGAAGCACAACAGTGATCTTATGACCGATCTCGACCTGTGCATTGAAGCAAACAAAGTTTTAAAATCTAATGAAAAATTTTCAAAATAAAATTGATCTTTTAAATAGACAACTGCATGAGGCCGAGATCGCTGTTCTGAACAAGCAAGATGCTATTACTTCTTCTTATCTCAATACCATAAATGAGATTAAGAAGAAATTAGCATTAGTTGAGTGTGATTATGAGACTTTGGGACAGAAGCTCAAGAGCTATGAGAGCTCCTCTTATATCATTGAGCATATGATCAGTAGAGGTACTGATCAGGGGAAGGAGCAGGTGAATTATCAAAAATGTCCTCCACCAATCCTAAATGCCTTTGTCAACACTCCAAATGACAAAGATGTAAAGGATTTTCAAGTTACTACTCCGTTAGTAGTTGATCCAATTAGTCTGAGTGAAAATCAGAGTTCATCTCAGACTAAGGATTCAAGGGTGGATGGAATTGTGGAAGATTGGGTTTCTGATTCCGAGGATGAATCAGAGTATTCATCAAAGCAGAGTACTCCTCGGAATCAAACTACTAGTGTCATGAAAGGTGACCCAATCTCCAAATCAAAGATTTACAAGGAACTATGCTTTGTTAAAGCTTCACAGGAGTCTGAAGCTAATTGTGCTACCAAATCAGCTCATTTGGTAACAAAGGAAGGAAGGGTTTGGGTTTCGAGCAAGATTGTCAAAAATCAAATGTTTTTAAATCAACTAAAAGTCATTTTCTGATTTAAAACACTTTCATAAAAAGGTGTTAAAGTCTGTTTTGAGTGTGGTGAACCAGGGCACATTGTGAGGTTTTGCCCTCAGTCGATCAGACCTAAGGTTGTCCCTTTCATAACCTTAAAGTCTGCTTTACCAAACCTAGCAAATCTGTGTCTAAATCTTTTCAGTCAAAATCTTCATTTCACACTCAGCCTAAGGGTTCAGACAAGGGTAAGGGAAAGTTGGAAACATTGGTGGTTCCAAATGAGATTAATGTTAACCAATCAAAACAATCATCCATTTATCTGAAAACCTCTTTTGATAAAAATGCAATTTGGAAAGTTAAATCATCTGAGGTGTCTGTTCCACAAATTTCAGATAAACCTATTCCTAAGGGAAAATGGATCGATGTTTGGATCCGAGACTCAATGGGTCAACCCAAGACCGTAAAGGCTTGGGTTCCCAATGTAAACTGATAGTCTCTTTATTGTGCAGGTTGCCCCAAAAGCTGGAGTAAACAGCAATTGGATCGTTGATAGTGGGGCTTCCAGACACATGACTGGTGATATTTCTTTGCTCACCAATGTGAACTCAGTTCGAGGTGGCTATGTAGCTTTGCTGGAGACAAGGGTGGTTTTATTACAGGAGAGGGAATCTTGACAAATGGACAGGTTTCGTTCGATAATGTCAGATATGTCAAACAGTTGGAAAACAACCTCCTGTCAGTCTCTCAGATTTGTGACAAAGAGTACAAGGTTCTGTTTGATGACTCAAAGTGTTATATTCTCAAGCAAGGTGTGCAGATACCTGAAGATTGGATTTTGATGTCTGCTCCAAGAAAACAAGACTTGTATGTTCTCAATATGGCCACAGCTTCAACTACATCCTCCACAGCTTCATGTTTTATGACAAAGGCAACTGAAAAAGATTCAATCCTTTGGCATAAGAGGATGGGCCATTTGAGTTTACGTAAGATGAATCATCTGGTACACAACAGTTTGGTTGAGGGAGTTAGCTTGAAAAATTTTAAGCTGTCTGATATCTGTGTTTCATGCAAGAAAGGAAAGCAGTTTAAGCAGTCTCATAAGCTGAAAAAGTATCATTCAATCAATGTTCCTCTTGAGCTTCTCCACATGGATTTGTTTGGTCCAGTAAATCGGAAGAGTATAGCTGGAGATCAATACTGCCTGGTTATCACTGATGAATACTCCAGATACTCTTGGTTCTTCTTTTTGAAGGAGAAATCAGAAACGTTTGATTGCATTCAAGTTTTGGTTACCAAACTTGAATCGCTCTATAAGCTCAAGATTCGTCAGTTTCGAACTGATAATGGAACTGAGTTCAAAAATCACAACATGGAGAATTTTTGTAATGCAAGAGGCATTGTGCAACAGTTTAGCGCTCCATATGTTCCACAGATGAATGGCGTTGCTGAACGCAAGAATAGGACATTGATTGAGGCTGCTAGAACTATGCTTGCTGATTCTTCTCTACCGGTTCAATTCTGGAATGAAGCTGTTGCCAATGCTTGTTACACATTGAACCGGGTTCTTATTGTGAAGAGACATGGGAAAACTTGCTTTGAACTGCTCCATAACCGAAAGCCAAATCTTAAGTATCTAGAACCATTTGGTGCTCCATGCACCATGCTTAAGAAACATGAGCAGGGCAAGTTCAATGAAAAGGTGGAAGAAGGGTACTTTCTTGGGTACAGCACTCCAAATAAGCGAGTTTACAACATTGCAACTCATAATGTGGAGGAGTGGTACCATGTGGATGTTCAGAAGTATACAATGCCCCCACCTGGAAAAGGGCCAGATTGGATGTTTGACTATTCCAGTCTGTTTGACTTATTCAATATGCCCCCCATGTACTCAGATGAAGATGTAGCTGTTCAGATGTTGTATGATGTGCAGAATGCACCCGATGCTACTTTTCAACCTACATCTACATTTGGTCCCTCTACACAGGTAAATGATGACAGCTCAGACACAGATGACAATCCCCCAGCTGCTCCTGAACCAGTTGTTGATCATCTTGTACCTGATCTTGAGGACTTGAATTTGAATAACTTAGATCCTGAGGTTGAGGTTCCTGCTCATCCTGTTGGAAGAATTAATCGAATTCATCCTCAAGACAACATTATAGGGAGTCCGTCAGATGGAGTAAAGACTCGAAGTCAAATTTCTTCAGGTGGTCTTGCAGACATTCTTGATTTTGCAGATGTAAGCTTTTGTGCTCATTCCTGCTTTATATCTCAAGTGGAACCGCGTACCGTCACTGAAGCCCTCAAAGAAGAATCATGGGTAGACGCCATGCAAGAGGAACTGTTGCAGTTCAAGAAGTTAGGGTCTGGCAACTAGTTGATAAACCCAAAGGTGCAAAAGTCATTGGCACTAGATGGGTTCTTCGTTGCAAAAAGGATGATCACGGGATAATCGTGAGAAACAAGGCTCGTCTGGTGGTTCAAGGATTCAGACAGATAGAGGGATTGGATTATAATGAGGTGTTTGCTCCGGTCGCTCGACTAGAAGCCATTCGTATCTTTCTGGCTTATGCATCCTTCAAAAGTTCAAGGTTTATCAAATGGATGTAAAGAGCGCGTTCCTTCATGGAGTTATCAGTGAAACAGTGTATGTCAATCAACCTCCCGGATTTGAAGATCCATTGCATCGTGATAAAGTCTACAAGCTAGACAAAGCGTTGTATGGATTGCATCAGGCTCCGAGAGCGTGGTACGAGACACTTTCCACTCACCTTCTGAACAACGGGTTCAGAAGAGGTGTCATTGACTGCACTTTATTCATCCGTGAGAAGGACAGTGATTTACTCTTGGTACAAGTGTATGTGGATGATATTATTTTTGGATCCACAAATGATAATCTGTGCAAGGAATTTGAGACAGTTATGAAAGAAAAATTTGAAATGAGTTCGATGGGAGAGATGAAGTTTTTCTTGGGTTTACAGGTGGATCAGTCTGAGGCAGGGATTTTTATTCATCAAACCAAATACGTTGGTGACATTCTGAGCCGGTTCAGTATGTCTGATGCGAAGCCTGCTGGTACCCCACTGGCGATTAATCACGGGATTACTCCAGATGAAAAGGGGGAGTTAATTGATGCCACTCTGTATCGGGGAATGATCGGATCTCTCATGTATCTCACTGCCTCTCGGCCAGATATCATGTTTGCCACTTGCTTGTGTGCACGTTACCAATCCAAACCAAGAGTATCTCACTTGATTGCTGTCAAAAGGATTATGCGTTATCTGAAGGGTACACCGGAACTTGGCTTATGGTATCCTAATGATGATAAATTTGAACTTACTGCATACAGTGATTCAGATTATGGCGGATGCAAAAGAGATTTCAAGTCAACATCTGCGGGATGTCAGTTCTTGGAAACCGCTTAGTCACCTGGCAGTGCAAGAAGCAGACGTCGGTGTCTACTTCAACCTGTGAAGCTGAATATATTGCTGCTGCTAGTTGCTGTTCTCAAATCATCTGGATTCAACAGCAACTCAGGGACTATGGGTTACATTTTTCTAACACTCCTATCTATGTTGATAACACTGCCGCCATAGCTGTCACTAAAAATCCAGTTCAGCACTTCCAAAACTAAACACATCGACATAAAATATCACTTCATACGTGATTGTTTTGAGAAGAAATTAATCGATGTTGTTAAAATTCACACCGATCACCAAAAAGCCGATCTTTTTACAAAAGCTTTTGATAAACCCAGATTTTTATATCTGTTATCGGCTAATGGTGTTTTTCAAAGGATGAAGTTCAATCCTCATCTGAGTCTAACAAATGATCATCACTTTTATTAGATAGTTTTGTTTATTTTAGTATTTTCATTTTCTCCTGTACAGTTATTTTTTTTTACAAAAACACAAAAAGATTTTCTATTTTTAGGTTTTTAGGGGGAGATATTCTAATTTGAAAACCAAAAACAATAGAAAATTTGAAAAACCAAAAACAATAGAAAATTTGAAAAACCAAAAACAATAGAAAACTTGAAAAACCAAAAACAATAGAAAATTTGAAAAACCAAAAACAATAGAAAATTTGAAAAATCAAAAACAATAGAAAAATGAAAAATGAAATAGTCCTGTTTAATGACATAACACATTGATTTCATTATGTCATAGAAGCAGAAATGAATGCATGAGCTAAAATCACAAGGAAATAATGATGGGATGTACTGATAGGCTGACTATACAAAATAAATAAACAATATATGAGAACTTAGAAAGTTTGATTTGTGGGATCCAATTTATTAAGGCTTTTGAGTGAGAAATGGTTTTTGATTCAAATCAAGCATACACCTGTCATCATGGAATCAAATGAGTTTTCATTCAAAGAAAAATAAAGGCAAGCTGGTATTAAGCTTGATAAAGAAAAATTAAAAACAAGCTGGTATTAAGCTTGAAGAAAACCTAATGCAAGCTGGTATTAAGCTTGAGAAAAACTTAAACAAATAAAAATAAAGTTCGATTCCATACATGTGCCATATTGCTGGGACGGACCTAGCTGAAGCCATCCATGTGGATAGAACAAGAAAAACACAAAAAGATAATGAATGATTGAATCTTATTGAATTCATGATGACTGGTATTAAGATATGCTGAAATGAATTTTGAACTAATTTTGATCTTAATTGATGAAATGAATTGGGGAACTCAATCAGAAAATATGAGGGATCATTTAGTTTGTTTAAGAGTTGAGTATTGTTCAGTTTAAATTTGGACAAATATATCAGTAATCGTGTCAAAATGAAATTGTGATTGAAGTGAAGCATTCATTGAAGGTTATATGATGTGATCAGAGATTTGTGTTATCTTATTAATGGGCTTTTCACAAAAATATGTGTTTACTTGTGTTTATTTGCTTTTAATTTGTGTTTGTACAGTTGTTTAGTTGTCTCAGAAAAATACAAAAAGATTTTCTATTTTCAATTTTGTTTTAGATGATCATTTGTAGATTCGGATGCCTGTCATATCTGAATCCTGAACCAACTAGACATATCTTCATAATTGGTTAAAAGTTTGGTGCTTAAAATGTCAAATCTTTGAAATTTTGGAGTTTTGAAAAATCCATTTCTCATTCGTACGAATGAAAGGCAGAATGGATTCATTCGGCCGAATGAGAATGAGTCATTCGTCCGAATCAGTTACTCAGAATGAACTTCATTCGACGAATGAAAAGTGTCGAATGTCTCATTCGACATTCTCATTCGGCGAATGAATTTCAACGATTGACTCATTCGCCATATTCATTCGGCGAATGGAACAGAATCTTCGTGACCTTTCGCCTAGCTCATTCGGCGAATGAGTGCACAGTATATAACTGTGTTTCGGCCGAATGAGGGTCATTCGACCATTTACTCTTTCGCGATATCAGAGAAACCCCATTCGGCGAAACACATACTCAGTCGTCTTTCTTGATTTCTAGTGTCTATTGTTGATCTTGCCACTGATAATCATTTTGTACTCATTCTCAGGTATATGGAGATCAAATTTCAACCGATTTCATCCATGAAATCATAATGAACAGATCGACATTTAGGGTTTTAGGGTTTCGATATTCGCCCAACGAATAAACTGTCAAGATGGAACTAAAACCCATAATGTCATGAATTAAAATTGCTAATCGGTCATTTCTGAGGCTTGTTCAACAAATTTTTTGGATAGATTTGAGATTTTGGACAAAAAGGGATTTTGAACTGTCATATTGCCGAATGTCGTCATTCGGCGAATGACTCATTCGGCGAATGAGCCTCATTCGACGAATGGATCATTCGGCGAATGACCAGTCATACTCAAGTCTCATTCGACGAATGAGAGTCATTCGACGAATGAGCCTCATTCGACAGATAACTCATTCGGCGAATGGACTCATTCGGCATATCAGAAGAAAGTTAATCTGATTTTTGTTAAATCTCATTGTTTAATTGCTCATCTTGTACTGATATGTGTATTTCTTGTATTGTGCAGCATGGCAGGATACAAATCAGTACCGAAGCATAACATCTGTGCCCATCTTGATCTGACGACTCCGAACGCGAAGCATTATGCTGATATCATTACTTTCCTGAGGCGTTCCAGGATTTTCACTGCCATTTCGACCGTTCATGTGCCATATTTATCACATCAGCAGGATTTCTGGACATCAGCTGATATTGACTGTGAGGCCGAGCCTACAGTCATTAGGGGCAAGGTCAGGGGTCATGACGTTGTAGTGTCAGCTGAGCACATACGGAGGGTGTGTGGTTTTCAGGACTCTCCGGATCATCCAGTTCTTCTTGACAGATTTCTAGTACGTGGATGCTTCCTCAGATGCAAGTACGAGGGAGATATTGGAGCCGGGATTTTGAACAAAGCGTTCATGTCCCCGCAGTTCAAGTACTTGGCGCATATACTTGTACACTGCCTTGGCTCCAGGAGAGGAGGCTTCGATGATATGCGTGAAACCATACAGTGCGCATTTGCTGCCCTTGTGCTCAACAAACCATTCAACTTCTCCGAGATGGTTTTTCTGCACATGAAGGAGAACGTGGGGCTGAAGGGTGACAAGAAGTTTTTGATGTACCCTCGATTCATACAGCAGATCATTGATGCACAGATTCCAGATCTCCCAAAGCTGAATGCTGACATTATCAGATTGGAGCACATGAATGACATAACTCTCAACAGAGTTTTGTCATACAGAGGGAAGGAGAGGAAGCCTACTACTCGATCATTATTTGGTCACCTCTCTCGACCTGACTACAGGGCTCCAGCTGGAAGGAGATGGAGACACGATGACTCCGATTCAGATGTGGAGGACATTGTGATCCCAGTTGGTGATGATGACAGTGATGGTGATGAGGGAGATGGTGGTGCAGGCCCGAGTGGTGCTGGTGTGGAGGTGAGCACTGTTGCTGTTGAGAGCACAGGTGCGGGTGAGATGCCATCAGTACACATAACCACTGCTGCTTCAGTGAGCATGGTTGATGTTACTGCTTCTGGTGTTGGAGCTGATGTTGCTGTGTCTACAGCTCAAGAGGAGGATGTGGACATCGAGTCACTGATGGACTTGGATTTCTTGTCTACTACTACTTCATCAGTGACTGCTCCTCTCGATGTCTCTATTCCACATTCCTCAGATGATGATAGTGAGTCTGATGACTCCGGTGATGGTGGTGTTGCCGGTGAGGGTGGTGATGGTGAAGACGAGAGCACTGATTCTGATGATTTCTTAGAGCCAGGATATGAGAAGGTGATGGTGGCAGGCAAGATGATTGTTAGGAAGAGGAAGAGGACAGATTCTGACTTGGAGGAGATCACTGACCCATCATTTATTCCAGAGTTTGATTTCTCTCCTCCTCCAAGGTCTTCTGCTCCTGCTTCCACAGCTGTGATATCTTCTGCTGGTGCTCCCACCTCATCCAGAGCTGGAAGGGGAAAGAGAACCCGATTCTCTTTCCAAAGGAGGTCAGAACTGACTACAGCTGCTGCAACTACTGTCACATCAGTAGCAGCTGTGTCAGTTTCTTCACTGACAAGGACAAGGGCCATTCACACTCAGGCCATTACTGCCCCTCTGTCCACTCCTTTCATTCAAGAGCCTGTTTATGTTGCTGCTTCCTCTGGCCCCTCCACAGTTCGTGCTGATGTTCATATACCTGCTGTTTCAGTTGTAGATCAGCTTAGTACACTGAACAGTATGGTCTTGAGACTGATGGAGAGGAGCATGGAGCAAGAGAGGAAGAATAAAGAGCAGGAGTTGGTTATTGCTCAGCTCACTCAGAGGATTGAAGAGCAGGATACTCTGCTGCTTCAGGCTGCAGACCAGAGGGCCGATTTGAGGGCCAGGTCTGCACAACAGGAGGAGCAGCTCCTGAAATATATTGATGAGCACAACCAGTTGGCTCTGACAGCCTCTGGTTTCAGTGATCGGATCCTGCAGCTAGAGTCTGAGAATGCTCGTCTAGCTGGACTTGTCGAGGGTTCGAAGGAGAGTACTCCCAGACTGGAAGGAGTTGAGGATCGTTCCGATGATTCAGACAAAGAAGAAGATGAAGAAGAGTCTGATGAGGAACAGGTGGATTACGAAGATTCCGAAAAAGACGAGGAATCAGATGAAGAGGATGATGATGATGATGAAGATAAAGATGGATCCGGGAGTGGGTCTGGAGAATCATCTGGTACTGATGATGATGATGATGATGATAACAACAATGAAGACAAAGCTCCTCCCACTTCCGAGATCAGATCCAAGAAGGCGAACGATAAGAAGGCTCAGGCTCCTCCTCCTTCGTCTCCATCAAAGACTGCAGAGCCTGAAGCTACTGAGGAAGTCCAAGCTGTGCCTCTGAGACGTCAACTCGATGAGACTCTTACTATGATCTTAGACGCTCAAGGCATTATACAGCACTCAGTGAGCTACGACAAGGAGGAGGGTGAAATCATACACTGCTTGTCAAAAGAACAAATAGCCGAGCTGTTCAGGTTGAATCCTGATGAGGTGGTCACTGAGGACACCTCTGTACCCAGTACTGCAGAGCCCGAACCAGAAATTTTTGATGATGTAGATGAAGTCATTTTGGAAGACATCACAGAAGAAGAGTATCCAAAGTATACATCGGCTGAAGCTGAGTTGCCTACATTCACTGAACCATTTGATCAGGAAACGGAGGATCTCTTGGTCAGATATCTTGAAGAGAAAGTAGAGGCTAGCAAGGCTGAAGCTGATGACTTAAAGAAAAGAAAGGAAGAATGGGCTGCGTACTGGGAGGTACTAAAGAAACAAAGCACTGAGAAGATGCCAGCAACGCACAAGAAAGTCTACAGGACCAAAGGATATAAGGCTGGAGGTCAGATACTCAGCTGGGCATACTTCCATGATCTTGGGTGCTACGCAGTAAAGAGGGAAAAGGGTATAGATTACTTCAAACACCCGCATGATTTCAAGACGCTGCCTGGATTCGAGGTCAATCAACTAGCACGTCTGAACATGCTATACTGTGAAGACTCTGGGATGTCTGCTTGGTTCTCTCGACAAATCAAGTATGAATACTGGAAGAGATGGGTGAATTTTCAGCCGCAGCAGCCAGAGAGGTACTATCTACCAGAGATTGACGGAGATACCCGGAAGCATAAAGTAATCCTGAAGTGGCTTCCCCCTAAAGTCATGAAGAAGATTCCTTTACGGAAGATGCGTCAAGACTTTATGGAGGGCTTCCGATGGTGGTACTATGATGGGAGAACCGGTGAGGCTGTGATCGTGATGTGCAAAGACAAGAAATGAGAAACTGTCAGAGTTTTTGATCCCATGTGGCTGACCAATCTTTCATTGAATGATGTTAAAGCTTTCTATCGACATCAGATTTTCTTCGACGTACAGGATATGGAGCAGGCTCTTCAGTATATGAGAGTTATTCGTCTCTGTATCTGCTTAAAGATTCATGCTGGTGCTGATTGGAAAGCTATCTCAGACAAGATTGCAAAGAAAGACATTCCAAAGAGTTGAACTAGGTCCAAGGGGGAGTATGTAGATACATGTTTTGTCCCTAGTTCAGTTATGTAAATGGTTATCATGTAATCATTCAAAGTATTAACGGAAATTGTCTTTATATCTAATTCATCATGTTTATGTTTATTGATTATTGATTATTAATGTTTATCTAAGTGTTTGATTTGATTATTAAATGTTTGAGTATGAAAACTGCTCATTCGCCGAATGACTCTAGAATGAAGTCATTCGGCGAATGAGAGTTGTATCGAATGTCTAAGTTCAGAATGAGTCATTCGCCGAATGACTCATTCGAATGACTGCTCATTCGAGCTTAGTCATTCGCCGAATGAGCTGCTTCGGCCACTCATTCGGCCGAATGACTACAGCTTATAAATAGAAGTTCAAATCATTTCAAACCTAACTTTCCCGAGCCCTCCTTCTTCCCTGGCACTCCAGAGTCAAAACCCTTGAAGATTTGAGCGTTTCTTGTGCCTCCAAGTTCGATTCTCAACCCGTGGTGTTCGATCGTTGCTTCCAAGTCGTTTCTATACCCTCGGATCACCACGGTTTCTGTTGGTTTCGATTGGAAAACCCTGGAATAGGATTCCGCACTATCCCAGAGGTTGTCGAGTAGTTTTTCATTGGATTCGGATTGTTTCCGAGCTCCCGATCGGTCCAACAGTTGGTGCGTAGTGTTAAGACGAATATTATGACAATTAATTCAACAAGAATCGTAATACGTAAGCGAGACTGAGTATAGTTATGGGTGACGATCCATAATGATACGAATGTTGAACTTATAATTATGATTAAACGACTTTAAATATTTAATACGATCGAAAAACGTACGCGATTGCGGGTATACACGTAATTGTGAGTGTTTAACGATCTATCAACACACGAAGAGTAAAAATAATTAAATTAATTATTTTATATTTTTACAATTTTGAAACTCATCATTTATTTGAGTTTAACAACTCTTTTTATTTAAAATCGCGTAAAATACGCGTTACGTTCCGGAAACGCGAACCGAGCGACCGAAACGGACCCGAATACCGCACGGGCTATAAAAGCTCTAAAGATGGTGATTTTCTCATTTAATACCTCAACAACCAATTCTCTCTCTAAAAATCCCGTATACCCTCTCTCTCTAGAAAACCGAACTTCAAACGCGCGTATCTTCTTCGTTTCTCGACGGATTTTGGTGTTCTTGGTGTCCACGCGTAGCTCTCGACATCCTCTACACGAAAGTACAAGAGTTTCGCAGATTCATCCAGCCAAAAACGAGGTATTGACGCTTGAACAATCACGAGATTAGGGTTTTCGTTTGTGAGTTGTGAAATACACCCATAACCGGTTTATTTGCATTATCCTTTAAGTCTCGACTGTGTAGCAACATTCTCTGATGATGAATCGACCTAGCTAGCTAACTAGAACAGATTTTATGCGATGGTGATGATGCAGAATTACAGGTTCGGCGGCCGAACCCTGATCAACCCTACGGCCGAACCATCTGTTGAACACACATCATAAGGCGAACCCTGCATGGTTCGTGGAGTTAACAGCCGAACCCTAGGGGTCCTTGTGAGCCTTCATGCCTCATACGAACCCTCCTGGACGAACCTTCACGAACCAAAACATTTTAGCGAACCTGTTTGCATTCAAGTACCACGAACCCTCCTTGCTGCGAACCTTCATGCAATTTCTTAGCCTATGACGAACCATCATGAACCTAGTGCAGCATGTGGCGAACCCTAGCTGGTCCCCGAGCCTTGTACAAATCCATGAACCTGCCTGATGACATGTTAGACGAACCTTGGATGCACATCAGAGGGCCGAACCTTGTTATGTTAGTTGGCCGAACCCTAGACCCTCAACATGGAAGGTTCGCTGCCTAAGGTGGCAGCCCAAACCTATTTGGCCCAACTCAATGATACAAGGCCCAATCTCATAAAGAACTCGGCCCATAGGCTTAAACCCAAGTGCAATGGAGATAGCTTGGCCCATTAAGGTCTTTAGTTGAACCAATGTCACTTTGGAACATTAAGTGGCCTACCTAAACATCTCTTAGCCCAACTTAAATCCTTTAGGCCCAATCCAATTCTATTTGGCCCACTAAGATTTTAATTGGGTTGATATTGTTTTGGCATGATAAAAGGATTATATACACGATGTTGGGCCAACATCCCATTCAATGGGCCCAACACCACATTCAATTGGCCCATTGTTAACTTAAGTGGCCTATGGACTTGGTTGAGGACCATTATGGTTACTTAGGCCCACGGGCCAATGATGGATCATAAATTCGATAATTGTGAATTGATCAATTATGGTTTAATTTACAACTTAACCTAATCATAGAATCAAATCACAATCTCAAGGACTTAAAACAATGTAAACATTTGTATCAAATCTCATAGTAATCAATGGTTCTCAAATTCACAAACAATTATCATTTTATGCATAAGGTTTATGCATAATAGAACATTGCAAATGTTTCATTGACCCATGATCATTCAATTGATTCAAATCATAACATTCAAGATTTCACAACAATCATAATCATGAGATCAAGTAATCTAGAGTTAATCAAGTTCAAGAGAACACAAGTCAAGCAATGAATCAAAGTTTATACAATTATAAATCCTATATCTTATGTATGATTACAATGTTATAGGAACCAATTAGAAGTCCTGTTTGCTACTTGCTATCTGTTTTAGTTCAGAGTCTACTGCAGACAGGTGAGAACTTTAGCCCCTCTTTTACTGTTTTTATAACTGTTTTGGGGTGGAACACGTGATTAAACCAATCGTTTGCAATCATATTTCATTACACAAGGTGTGTGTATTCTTATAAATATTATGGGTTCATTTTACGAATCCTAGGGATTCATCAACTGTTTTAAAGGAATTATCAACTATTAAACTCTTTTCACTAAAAAGGTTTTATAAAGGATCTTTGAACTGTTTGTAACAGATTTACTCAAATGTATTTATGAAGGATAAACACTTTTAAATAAATGATTTTATAAACTCTTTTGTTATAAACCTTGTTGTTACACAAGGTCACTATTTTATGGTATTCAAATCAAGTGTTTCACATCATAGTATTCAAATCAAGTGGTTCATTTCATGGTATTCAAATCAAGTGGTTCACATCATGGTATTCAAATCAAGTGGTTCACATCATGGTATTCAAATCAAGTGGTTCATTTCATGGTATTCAAATCAACAGATTCATTTCATGGTATTCAAAACAAAGGATTTAATTCGTGGAATTAAATCTAGGTTTTCAATTCATGTTATCAAATAAGGCATTAACACATCCTGTTAAAGTAAGGTTCAGAAACATGGTGTCTATTGTTGTAAACAAACTTGTAAAAGCATCAAGTATCATATTCATTAGCGTTAGTACTGGGTGATCACAACAAGGGAAAGCGGACACACACATTGGGGCAGGCCGATTGCTGCAGTTAGTTTTTTAAATTTGTTTTATAAACTAACTGCAGATTTCGGTTACATATGGTTTCATCAAAATTGCTATACATAATCTAACTCCAAACGTGGTTTGGGACTTGATATTATATGTTGGCTTTCGTGCGAACAGATATTGGACTGTTTACACTCATTTTCTTACTTGATGTTAGTTTGGGTTGCAGCTCATCCGTGTGAATCTTATGTTGCTTTAACTTACCTATGCCTTATATCATATACTCATGTTTACAAATGATTAAACCTATTGTTCTCACCAACTACGTCTGTAGTTGACAGTTACTTTTCACGTGTTTCAGGTAATCAGGTTTAAGACATTCTCAGAGACAACTAAGGAGACCATACTAAGATAGAACAAGATGAAGAAACATGCTAGGATGGATTAGAAACACACTAAATCCTAATTGTTTAATTGTCTTGTTTGAAGTCTTATTTTGTAAACTATATTTTGGGTATGTAGTTGTCTTTCTTTTGGTAGATAGATTGTCTGTAACTAAACAACTGTCTAAATATTATGAAATGTAGTAATCCATTGTGGTTGTTCTTATTCAATACTTGTGCATGATTCAACTGTTCATACGTCACCGCGCCGTGGATTCCGCACGCGGCGCAGGGGTGTGACATGATTCCTGTTATTTGTGGATATCAGATCGCAACCTACTTGTATTTGTCATTTGCTTTCACAATTATTATTTCACATGTGTTGTCGTATATATATATTTCAATTATTATCGAAATACATACAACTTCCCACGTTTTCATATAACTGTTGTCACACACCAGTTTAACACATAGTTTTTACGCATAGTAAAAAGTGAAAGTACACACCCCGTACGGATTGTCGGACGATCTGGTAGTATGTCACAGTCTCCCCCTGTTATAGAAATTTCGTCCCGAAATTTAAGCTTCATTGTTAGGTACTACTTCTTCTGTAAACAGATGGGGATACTTTGTCTTCATGTGATCATTGCGCTCCCAGGTAAATTCTGGTCCTCTCTTGAAGTTCCAACGAACCTTCATGATAGGGATACGGCTTCGTTTCAGTCTCTTGACTTTACGATCCGTAATCTCTAGTGGATCTTCAATGAAGTTTAGGTGCTCATCGACTTGTATTTCTTATAATGTATGACTAGCGATTCGTCAGCGAGGCATTTCTTGAGAGCAGACACATGAAACACATCGTGTACCCCGCTGAGCTCATCAGGAAGTCTAAGTTTGTATGCCACAGGGCCAATCCGTTGAGTTACCTCGAACGGTCTGACATACCTTGGTGCTAACTTGCCCTTAGCCCCAAAACGAACCAAGCCTTTCCTTGGGGACACTTTCAACATGACGCGGTCACCCAATTGGAATATCAAAGGCTTTCGCCGTTTGTCTGCGTAACTCTTTTGGGGACTACGTGTTGCTTATGGCCTTTTTTGGATCTGAGCAATCTTATACCGGTTTTACAAGAAACTTTGAAAACCGAAAGTTTGTAGCTCAGTTTACCTTCGATTTTGCTGGTTCCAAACCCGATCGTTTGTACTTTCGTGTGCGAAATGTATGTAGCTTCGATTTGATACCAAGATGGCTTGATTTGAGCAAGAATTGAGGATTTTAGAGGTGTTTTTGTGGGTGTTTTCTAGTAAGAGAATGGAAACCGGAAATTAAGAGAGAGGGTAGATGGGTATTAAATGTGAGAAATAAATGCTATTAAGGGTTTTTTAACCACTAGTTGTACCGTTTCGTTTCGGTTGCTCGGTTCTCGTTTACGTTATGTTTACAATTCGTAACACGGAATTTACGAGAGTTAATTCCAAGTAAATGTTCTATATCTCTTTTTCTTATTCTACTTTTTCGAAAGCGCTTATTTATTTGTTTCGTCAGATCGTATCTGCTTCGCGCGTATTCGTTGGAATCGTCACCATAACGAACACGATGATGACTTTACTTTCTGATTTTGTTTTCTACCTTTTAGTTATTATTCAGAACGTTAAACCCACAGATATGTTTGTGTGAATCATCACCCATGCAAACACACTGTCAGTTTATTATTCGTACACTATAGTGAAATATTGTTTTGAATTGAACACTCTCATTAACGGACTCAACTAAACTTAACTGTTTTCTCATTGCTATGAATAATTTCACACTGTTCTCTCACTGAATTGTCAGCTATCTGATTCCTGTTATTTGTGGATATCAGATCGCAACCGACTTGTATTTGTCATTTGCTTTCACAATTATTATTTCACATGTGTTGTCGTATATTTATATTTCAATTATTATCGAAATACATACAACTTCCCACGTTTTCATATAACTGTTGTCACACACCAGTTTAACACATAGTTTTAACGCATAGTAAAAAGTGAAAGTACACACCCCGTACGGATTGTCGGACGATCTGGTAGTATGTCACAGTCTCCCCCTGTTATAGAAATTTCGTACCGAAATTTAAGCTTCATTGTTAGGTACTACTTCTTTTGTAAACAGATGGGGATACTTTGTCTTCATGTGATCATCGTGCTCCCAGGTAAATTCTCGTCCTCTCTTGAAGTTCCAACGAACCTTCATGATAGGGATACGGCTTCGTTTCAGTCTCTTGACTTTACGATCCATAATCTCTAGTGGATCTTCAATGAAGTTTAGGTGCTCATCGACTTGTATTTCTTATAATGTATGACTATTGATTCGTCAGCGAGGCATTTCTTGAGAGCAGACACATGAAACACATCGTGTATCCCGCTGAGCTCATCAGGAAGTCTAAGTTTGTATGGCACAGGGCCAATCCGTTGAGTTACCTCGAACGGTCTGACATACCTTGGTGCTAACTTGCCCTTAGCCCCAAAACGAACCAAGACTTTCCTTGGGGACACTTTCAACATGACGCGGTCACCCAATTGGAATATCAAAGTCTTTCGCCGTTTGTCTGTGTAACTCTTTTGGGGACAACGTGTTGCTTATGGCCTTTTTTGGATCTGAGCAATCTTATACCGGTTTTACAAGAAACCTTGAAAACCAAAAGTTTGTAGCTCAGTTTACCTTTGATTTTGCTGGTTCCAAACCCGATCTTTTGTACTTTCGTGTGCGAAATGTATGTAGCTTCGATTTGATACCAAGATGGCTTGATTTGAGCAAGAATTGAGGATTTTAGAGGTGTTTTTGTGGGTGTTTTCTAGTAAGAGAATGGAAACCGGAAATTAAGAGAGAGGGTAGATGGGTATTAAATGTGAGAAATAAATGGGATTAAGGGTTTTTTTAAAGTACCGTTTCGTTTCGGTTGCTCGGTTCTCGTTTACGTTATGTTTAGAATTCGTAACACGGAATTTACGAGAGTTAATTCCAGGTAAATGTTCTATATCTCTTTTTCTTATTCTACTTTTTCGAAAGCGCTTATTTATTTGTTTCGTCAGATCGTATCTGCTTCGCGCGTATTCGTTGGAATCGTCACCATAACGAACACGATGATGACTTTACTTTCTGATTTTGTATTCTACTTTTTAGTTATTATTCAGAACGTTAAACCCACAGATATATTTGTGTGAATCATCACCCATGCAAACACACTGTCAGTTTATTATTCGTACACTATACTGAAATATTGTTTTGAATTGAACACTCTAATTAACGGACTCAACTAAGCCTAACTGTTTTCTCATTGTTATGAATAATTTCACACTGTTCTCTCACTGAATTGTCGGCCATCTGATTCCTGTTATTTGTGGATATCAGATCGCAACCGACTTGTATTTGTCATTTGCTTTTACAATTATTATTTCACATGTGTTGTCGTATATTTATATTTCAATTTTTATAGAAATACATACAACTTCCTACGTTTTCATATAACTGTTGTCACACATCAGTTTAACACATAGTTTTTACACATAGTAAAAAGTGAAAGTACACACCCCGTACGGATTGTCGAAAGATCTGGTACTATGTCACACTCTCCCCTTGTTATAGAAATTTCGTCCCGAAATTTAAGCTTCATTTTTAGGTATTACTTCTTCTGTAAACAGATGGGGATACTTTGTCTTCATGTGATCATCGCGCTCCCAAGTAAATTCTGGTCCTCTCTTGAAGTTCCAAAGAACCTTCACGATAGGGATACGACTTCGTTTCAGTCTCTTGACTTTACGATCCATAATCTCTAGTGGATCTTCAATGAAGTTTAGGTGCTCATCGACTTGTATTTTTTACAATGTATGACTAGCGCTTCGTCAGCGAGGCATTTCCTGAGAGTGGACACATGAAACACATCGTGTACCCCGCTGAGCTCATCAGGAAGTCTAAGTTTGTATGCCATAGGGCCAATCTGTTGAGTTACCTCGAACGGTCCGACATACCTTGGTGCTAACTTGCCCTTAGCCCCAAAACGAACCATGCCTTTCCTTGGGGACACTTTCAACATGACGCGGTCACCCACTTGGAATTCCATAGGCTTTCGCCGTTTGTCTGCGAAACTCTTTTGGCGACTACGTGCTGCTTGTAGCCTTTTTTGGATACGAGCAATCTTATACCGTTTTACCCGAAACCTTGAAAACTGATTGTTTGTAGCTCAATTTACCTCCGATTTTGCTGGTTCCAAACCCGATCCTTTGTACTTTCGTGTGGGAAATGTTGGTAGCTTCGATTTGATACCAAGATGGCTTGATTTCAGCAAGAATTGAGGATTTTAGAGGTGTTTTTGTGGGTGTTTTCTAGTGAGAGAGTTGAAACCGGAAATTAAGAGAGAGAGGGGGTAGATGGGTATTAAATGTGAGAAATAAATGGGATTCAGGGTTTTTTTAACCTCTAGTGGTTCGGTTTCGTTTCGGTTGCTCGGTTCTCGTTTACGTTATGTTTACAATTCCTAACGCGGAATTTACGAGAGTTAATTAAAATAGTTTTCTCAAAACCTTTTTAAGGTGGTTATTGCAAGTAAATGTTCTATATCTCTTTTTCTTATTCTACTTTTTCGAAAGCTCTGATTTATTTGTTTCGTCAGATCGTATCTGCTTCGCGCATATTCGTTGGAATCGTCACCACAACGAACACGACGATGACTTTGCTTTTTGATTTTATTTTCTACTCTTCAGTTGTTATTCAGAACGTTAAACCCACAGATATGTTTGTGTGAATCATCACCCATGCAAACACACTGTCAGTTTAATATTCGTACACCCTACTGAAATATTGTTTTGAATTGAACACTCTCATTAACGAACTCAACTAAACTTAACTGTTTTCTCATTGTTATGGATAATTTCACACTGTTCTCTCACTGAATTGTTGGCCATCTGATTCCTGTTATTTGTGGATATCAGATCGCAGCCGATTTGTATTTGTCAATTGTTTTCACAATTATTATTTCATACGTGTTGTGGTATAGTAATATTTCAATTTTTGTCGAAATACATACAACTTCCTATGTTTTCATATAATAGTTGTCACACACCAGTTTAACACATAGTTTATACACATAGTAAAAAGTGAAAGTACACACCCCGTACGGATTGTCGAACGATCTGGTACTATGTCACAGTCTCCCCTTGTTATAGAAATTTCGTCCCGAAATTTAAGTTTCATTGTTAGGTACTACTTCTTCTGTAAACAGATGGGGATACTTTGTCTTCATGTGATCATCGCACTCCCAGGTAAATTCTGGTCCTCTTTTTAAGTTCCAGCGAATCTTCACGATAGGGATACGGATTTGTTTCAGTCTCTTGACTTTACGATCCATAATCTCTAGTGGATTTTCAATGAAGTTTATGAGCTCATCGACTTGCATTTCTTATAATGTATGACTAGCGATTCGTCAGTGAGGCATTTCTTGAGAGTGGACACATGAAACACATCATGTACCCCGCTGAGCTCATCAAGAAGTCTAAGTTTCTATGCCACAGGGTCAATCCGTTGAGGTACCTCGAACGGTCCGACATACCTTGGTGCTAACTTGCCCTTAGCCCCAAAACGAACCACGCCTTTCCTTGGGGACGCTTTCAACATGACGCGGTCACCCACTTGTAATTCCAAAGGCTTTTGACGTTTGTCTGCGTAACTCTTTTGGCTACTACGTGCTGCTTGAAGCCTTTTTTGGATCTTAGCAATCTTATCCCGGTTTTACAAGAAACCTTGAAAACCGAATGTTTGTAGCTCAATTTACCTCCGATTTTGTTGGTTCCAAACCTGATCCTTTTGTACTTTCATATGGGAAATGCTGGCAGCTTCGATTTGATACCAAGATTGCTTGATTTGAGCAAGAATTGAGGATTTTACAGGTGTTTTTGTGGGTGTTTTTTAGTGAGAGAGTGGAAACCGGATATTAAGAGAGAGAGGGTAGATGGGTATTAAATGTGAGAAATAAATGGGATTCAGGGTTTTTTTAACCTCTAGTTGTTGGGTTCGGTTTCGGTTGCTCGGTTCTCGTTTACGTGATGTTTACTATTCGTAACGCGGAATTTACGAGAGTTAATTAAAATAGTTTTCTCAAAACCTTTATAAGGTGGTTATTCCTAGTAAATGTTCTATATCTCTTTTTCTTATTCTAGTTTTTCGGAAGCTCTGATTTATTTGTTTCATTAGATCGTATCTGCTTCGCGCGTATTCGTTGGAATCGTCACCATAACGAACACGACGATGATTTACTTTCTGATTTTGTTTTCTACTCTTCAGTTATTATTTAGAACGTTAAACCCACAAATATGCTTGTGTGAATCATCACCCATGCAAACACACTATCAGTTTATTATTTGTACACGATACTGAAATATTGTTTAGAATTGAACACTCTCATTAACGAACTCAACTAAACTTAACTGTTTTCTCATTGTTATTGATAATTTCACACTGTTCTGTCACTGAATTGTAGGCCATCTGATTCCTGTTATTTGTGGATATCAGATCGCAACCGATTTGTCGTTGTTATTTGTTTTCACAATTATTATTTCACATGTGTTGTCGTATATTTATATTTCAATGTTTATCGAAATACATACAACTTCCTATGTTTTCACATAATGTTGTCACACACCAGTTTAACACATAGTTTTTAAACATAGTAAAAACTCAAAGTGCCCCGTACGGATTGTCGGACGATCTGGTACTATGTCACAGTCTCCCCATGTTATAGAAATTTCGACCCGAAATTTATGCTTCATTGTTGGGTACTACTTCTTTTGTAAACAGGTGGGGATACTTTGTCTTCATGTGATCATCGCGTTCCCAGGTAAATTCAGGTCCTCTCTTTAAGTTCCAGCGAATCTTCACGATAGGGATACGGATTTGTTTCAGTCTCTTGACTTTACGATCCATAATCTCTAGTGGATCTTCAATGAAGTTTATGAGCTCATCGACTTGCATTTCTTATAATGTATGACTAGCGATTCGTCAGTGAGGCATTTCTTGAGAGTGGACACATGAAACACATCGTGTACCCCGCTGAGCTCATCAAGAAGTCTAAGTTTCTATGCCACAGGGTCAATCCGTTGAGGTACCTCGAACGGTCCGACATACCTTGGTGCTAACTTGCCCTTAGCCCCAAAACGAACCACGCCTTTCCTTGGGGACGCTTTCAACATGACGCGGTCACCCACTTGTAATTCCAAAGGCTTTTGACGTTTGTCTGCGTAACTCTTTTGGCTACTACGTGCTGCTTGAAGCCTTTTTTGGATCTTAGCAATCTTATCCCGGTTTTACAAGAAACCTTGAAAACCGAATGTTTGTAGCTCAATTTACCTCCGATTTTGTTGGTTCCAAACCTGATCCTTTTGTACTTTCATGTGGGAAATGCTGGTAGCTTCGATTTGATACCAAGATTGCTTGATTTGAGCAAGAATTGAGGATTTTACAGGTGTTTTTGTGGGTTTTTTTAGTGAGAGAGTGGAAACCGGATATTAAGAGAGAGAGGGTAGATGTGTATTAAATGTGAGAAATAAATGGGATTCAGGGTTTTTTTAACCTCTAGTTGTTGGGTTCGGTTTCGGTTGCTCGGTTCTCGTTTACGTTATGTTTACTATTCGTAACGCGGAATTTACGAGAGTTAATTAAAATAGTTTTCTCAAAACCTTTATAAGGTGGTTATTCCTAGTAAATGTTCTATATCTCTTTTTCTTATTCTAATTTTTCGGAAGCTCTGATTTATTTGTTTCATTAGATGGTATCTGCTTCGCGCGTATTCGTTGGAATCGTTACCATAACGAACACGACGATGATTTACTTTCTGATTTTGTTTTCTACTCTTCAGTTATTATTTAGAACGTTAAACCCACAAATATGTTTGTGTGAATCATCACCCATGCAAACACACTGTCAGTTTATTATT
Organism: Mikania micrantha; assembly: GCA_009363875.1. Classification (NCBI taxonomy): domain Eukaryota; kingdom Viridiplantae; phylum Streptophyta; class Magnoliopsida; order Asterales; family Asteraceae; genus Mikania; species Mikania micrantha. The sequence goes on along the minus strand of CM018698.1, from coordinate 32,464,244 downwards.
CGTACACGATACTGAAATATTGTTTAGAATTGAACACTCTCATTAACGAACTCAACTAAACTTAACTGTTTTCTCATTGTTATTGATAATTTCACACTTTTCTGTCACTGAATTGTAGGCCATCTGATTCCTGTTATTTGTGGATATCAGATCGCAACCGATTTGTCGTTGTCATTTGTTTTCACAATTATTATTTAACATGTGTTGTCGTATATTTATATTTCAATTTTTATCGAAATACATACAACTTCCTATGTTTTCACATAATGTTGTCACACACCAGTTTAACACATAGTTTTTAAACATAGTAAAAACTCAAAGTACACACCCCGTACGGATTGTCGGACGATCTGGTACTATGTCACAGTCTCCCCATGTTATAGAAATTTCGACCCGAAATTTAAGCTTCATTGTTGGGTACTACTTCTTTTGTAAACAGATGGGGATACTTTGTCTTCATGTGATCATCGCGCTCCCAGGTAAATTCAGGTCCTCTCTTGAAGTTCCAACGCACCTTCACGATAGGGATACGGCTTCGTTTCAGTCTCTTGACTTTACCATCCATAATCTCTAGTGGATCTTCAATGAAGTTTAGGTGCTCATCGACTTGTATTTCTTATAATATATATTAGTAGTGATTAGTCAGCGTGGCATTTAATGAGATTGGACACATGAAACACATCGTGTACCGTGCTGAGCTCATCAGGAAGTCAAAGTTTGTATGCCACAGGGCCAATGTCACACCCCGAGCCGGCGGGGTAGGATCGGGTTCCCCCGTCGGGCGGAAGGTTCCCGGGGCGCGATATCGGGAGTGATAATCAGGAGTGATCAGATTGTTTACATTGCACATGATATAAATGAGAAATGCTAATTAAAATAGAATTTACAAAGTTAAATTACAGCAGTAACGTTTATAATTTAACAATGTAAATCTATTGTAAAACATCAATAAATGACTATCTTGTATTTACACAAGATATACAAAATAAATTGTATCATGATGTCTTCAAAAGTATGCAGGTCCAAAATACTAGTCTTCTATCTGAAGTCCTAGTCCAAAAGAAATGACTTCCTAATTGACTTGTTCGTCACCTGAGAAGTCATGCAAAAATAAAGGTCAACACATGGTTGGTGAGTTCATATAGTTTAGTAGTTGAAAATGATTTGAAAATGATTTGATAATGATTTGAAAACCTCCTTTGGTAAAGACCTTAACCTCATTAACTTCACATGTAATATCCAAATCGGTATGCTTATATATAGGGCATATGTAGGGTCGAACTTACCGCCCGCCCAGCCACCGTCCCACCACATACTAATCTGTATATGACACTGTTGTTAATGATAATTAAGCATTTTTACCCTTAACACAATCCCATAAGTTCTCCTGTTTGTTGTCCCTGTCATTACAATTATTTGAAATCTATGTTGATTTCACAAGTTCATCACACAATATGATCAACCACACAATTGTATAACAGTTATAAATGCTTAATTAAACAAGTAAATAAACATTTAATAAAATCTAAGTCCTTATGATTGGGGCCTTTGGTCATACTCGAGTAGACTAGTCTGTCAATCTAGGTACTTAGTAGTTAGGGAATCTGTAAATATCCTCAAACATATGACCTACAAATCAAACGGTCTAGCTAGGACTTCTTGAAATGTAGGGTTTTTGTTTCGTCTGTTTTGGCATATGTTATCTCTGATATTTCCCAGACTTTCCCTTGAAAATGATTTATTGATTCGCCTGATTCTGTTACAAGATGTACTTGATTCGTTGATCGTAGAATACTAGATTCATTGATCAAATGTACACTTGATTCATAGTTCAACAAACACTTGATTTGTAGAACATTGAATATTGTCTTTGCAAAGATTGTTTCGTTTGATTCATTGAAATTCCACACTTGTTTCGTCAAAATGTTTCGTTTGATTCATTGAATTCCCCCATTTGATTTGTCAAAATGTTTTCGTTTGATTCCTTGAACTCCCACACTTGTTTTGTCAAAATGTTTGATTTGATTCTTTTGAAATTTTTTTGATCTGTTGAAATGTTTTAGTTAACCCGATTATTCACTTAATTTATAAGTAAATCAGTTGGTAAACCTGCATAAAATCTTCCTAGACATGGTCTAGGATATCATTTATATATGTAAACATATAAAATTAAAAGCATTTAAGTAAACAATTTAATAAACAGTTTACGCATGCTTCTCAGCCCCGCGTTTTAAAACAAAAAGTTAGAAAAGGGGCAATGAACTCACCTGTGCTGCTATGTAATTTGATCTAACACAAAATGCGCGCTCCTGTATGTAAGCTAAGTTTCTTCGGTTCCTGAGTTATTTTATAAGAATTCGAATATAATAAGTACGCGTAGTAGTCGTTGTGCCTAAGACCTTGAGTCTTGTAGTGGGTGCAACTAAGTGTCTTAGTACTAAGTGTATCTAAGATCTACTCTATCTTAATTACCCTTCTTATGATCCCAATTCCCATGATTAGTTACTAACTTACCTTTAAATTTTAGAAAATTTCGGCAGAGTTTCCTTTGTATTTTGAGCAATTCCAGACAATTATATTGTCTATCTTATAACAAAATCCCAATCAATTATAATAAACAAATTTTAGAAGAAACCAATAACATTTATAAAATGCAACAATGAGCTATTATTTAAAGTCATTTAATTTATTAAAACATAAGTTATTTTCATGAAGCATATAAATTTAACATGTTAGAACTTTGAATTAACCCAATTTAGGTCGATTCCAAGTCCTTTGATTGTTCTTTGTTTCCCAACTTGATTCTTGTTCTTCCAAATTTACAACTTAGTTTGGAGTGCATAATTGAACAATCCAAATTAGTTGTATACATTTGAATAGGATTTCTAAGTGTTAGGTATAGATGTTGAGATTAACACCAACCCTTTATGCATGATCCTTAGTCCATTTCAAAGCTTTGAGTATTCGCATGGTCATTTCCTTGTTCTTACAACTAATTTCAATAGCCCTAGGTACTGAATTCCCTTAATTGACCAACATTTTGAGTTCAATCCCACTCAGGGCAGCGAACCTTATGAGGGTTAGTCTTAGGTTCGTCTAATGTTTCAGTTTGAAGGTTCGTGAGGTTGCATGGCCATGGTTCGGCCATGCCAAGGTTCGTGGAAAAAAGATGGTTCGCTTCTTAGATGGTTCGGAGACATAAGGTTCGTCTATTCTTGCATAGTTCGGCGACAGGAAGGTTCGGCATTCAGTGGTTCGTTGCTCAGAACAACTACGGGTTCGTTGTCAGTGGCTCAGGGTTCGGTGCAGGAGAATGGTTCAGTGTAGACAGGTTCGTGACATGGGTTGCTGGGTTCGGTACAGACGTGATCACAGGTTCGTTGCAGGGAAAAAGAGTTCGGTGCAGGGTTCGTGGGTGTCACAAGGGTTCGGCTGGTGATTACGAACCTGTAACAGCCCCTCTCTTCACGAACCTGCATCAAATCTGGTCATTCTCGATCCAATCCTGTTACAATCATATTTCTAACCATACCCATACATGTATACTCTTCTATCTAAGTGCTCTACGTGCTTAATATCGTCATAATAACTAAACCATAAGATTTCAAGAAAACCCTCTAAAACCGAATTTAAAATGATGATTTACCTTAGGTTTTGTGGATGAAAACTGGAAATTCTTGTACTTCTGGAATCTACACGATGAGGGGATCGTAGTGACACCAAAATGGCTTGAATCCGACTCGAAACGTGCGTGATCTTCTAGAGAGAAGTTGAGAGAACAATCCTTGTAGAGAGAGAGAGAAGGTAGACGAGAATGAGAAAGAGATTGGGTATTGGTGGTGGTTGTTGGAGCCTTAATGGTTCATTAAATGTTTTAGAAAAATACCCGGTCGCTCGGTCTCGTTCGGTTTCGCGTAATAATGTTGTTTCGCGTACTTTTCGCGACGAAACGACACGGTTATAAAATTAGAAATCTTTTAATTATTCAAGGTTGTAATTCCTAATAAATTAACTAATATCTTCTTATTTACAAACAACTTTAAAATATTAATTAACTGTTTAAATCGAAATGTACGGTCGTCGCGCGTATTCGTTCGAATCGTCACCCGCACGAACACGACGATAACTATACTTTTCAATCTTGTTTTCTAATTATAGAATATCATTCAGAACGTTAAACTTTCAGATATATTCGTACAGATCGTCACCTATACGAATAACCCGTCCATTTAGCATTCACATAACGATATTCGTGTGTTTTGTTCTGTAAAGCCTCACATACGTTTATACATAATAAGTCCTAAGCAAATAATCACATGATGGTTCTGTATTGCCAGATAATTATCCGACTCAAGAACCATTGTTCTGAACCGTGTTTCTGTTAAATGTGTCTGAAACTGTTCTATGACAACTCACCATGATAATGATAAATGACATGAATATGAAAATTACTGAAATGTGTATGATTCATACCTGTTTCACTGTTCATGTACTGTAGAGATCACTGTTCCGGTAACGGTTCCGGCACTGATGTTACAGTCTCCCCTTGTTAGAGAAATTTCGTCCCGAAATTTAAGAGTTGTTATCAGGTACCGCTCCCTCTTCAAACAGTTGGGGATACTTTAACTTCATGTGATCTTCACGTTCCCAAGTAAACTCGGGCCCGCGTCTTGAATTCCATCGAACCTTTACAATAGGAATACGGCTTCGCCTCAGTTGTTTAACCTTGCGATCCATAATCTCTAAAGGTTCTTCAATGAAATGTAACTGTTCATCGACTTGAATCTCTTCTATTGAAATGACGAGAGACTCGTCAGCAAGGCATTTCTTTAAGTTTGAGACGTGAAACACATCATGCACACCACTGAGTTCATCTGGTAACCTCAGTCGATAGGCTACAGGACCTATACGTTCGATGATCTCGAACGGTCCCACGTATCGTGGTGCTAATTTGCCTTTCTTTCCAAAGCGTACAACGCCTTTCCATGGGGATACCTTCAACATTACACGATCTCCCACTTGGAATTCCAACGGCTTGCGCCGTTTGTCGGCGTAGCTCTTTTGTCTGCTCCTTGTTGCTTGTAGTCTTCTTTGAATCTGAGCTATCTTGTCAGTGGTTTCTTGTATTAGTTCTGGCCCCGTTATTCGATTGTCTCCAATTTCAGTCCAACAAATCGGTGATCGACATTTCCGGCCATAAAGAGCCTCGAATGGTGCACATCCGATACTGCTGTGGTAACTGTTATTGTAGGAGAATTCAATCAGTGGCAAATGGGAATCCCAATTCCCACCGAAGTCTAGAACACAGGTTCTCAACATATCCTCTAGGGTTTGGATAGTACGTTCGCTTTGGCCATCCGTTTGTGGGTGGTAAGCTGTACTCAGATTCAACTGTGTCCCTAAAGATTTCTGTAATGATTGCCAGAACCTTGATGTGAATCTGCTATCTCGATCAGAAATAATAGACAATGGCACACCGTGGCGTACCACTATCTCGTTGATGTATAATTTTGCCAGTTTATCCATGGTGAAGTTCTCACGCATGGGCAAGAAATGAGCAGATTTGGTTAAACGATCAATGATTACCCAAATTGTATCATGTCCGCTGGAAGTGCGGGGTAGCTTGGTAATGAAATCCATAGCTATTTTTTCCCACTTCCAGAGCGGAATCTCAGGCTGTTCCAGTAGACCAGACGGTCTCTGGTGTTCCGCCTTTACTTTCGCACACGTAAGACACTGTCCGACATACTCGGCTATGTCTTTCTTCATTCCCGGCCACCAATAAAATCCACGCAAGTCTTGGTACATCTTATCAGCGCCTGGATGAACAGAGTATTTAGTCTTGTGTGCTTCATTGAAGATAAGTTTCCTCAATTCATCTACCGCAGGGATCCATATACGTTCCTTGTAGTAGATCATACCATCAGGCTTCGTGTCAAACTGTTTCTCTGCTCCGCAATCAAGTTCTTTCTTCAGATTTCCTCGGTCTAGTGCTTCTTGTTGTGCTTGAATGATCTTGTCACTTAAACTGGTCTGCACGGTTATCCCCATTGCTCTAATACGTAGGGGTTTGACCCGTTCCTTCCGGCTCAAGGCGTCAGCTACAACATTCGCCTTTCCCGGATGGTATTTGATCACACAATCATAATCATTCAGAAGTTCAACCCAACGGCGCTGTCGCATGTTGAGCTCCTTCTGATCAAAGATGTGTTGCAGACTTTTGTGATCAGTGAATATGGTACACTTGGTGCCATATAAGTAATGTCTCCAAATCTTCAAGGCGAAGATTACTGCTCCCAGTTCAAGATCATGAGTAGTGTAATTCTTCTCATGAATCTTTAACTGTCTTGATGCATAGGCTATGACTTTATCCCGTTGCATTAACACACAACCGAGTCCCTGATGGGAAGCATCACAGTATACAACAAAGTCATCACAGCCTTCTGGGAGAGATAGAATCGGAGCATCACATAATTTCTGTTTCAAGGTCTGAAAAGCATCTTCTTGTTTCTGCTCCCAGACAAACGGTTCACTTTTCTGAGTTAGCTTAGTGAGAGGCAAAGCTATTTTAGAAAAGTTTGAGATAAACCTTCTATAATAACCCGCCAATCCCAGAAAAGACCGTATCTCCGTTGGTGTCTTTGGAGTGTCCCAATTATTTATCGCTTCAATCTTGGTAGGGTCTACATGAATTCCCTCGCTGTTGACAACATGACCCAGGAATTGAACTTCTCTTAGCCAAAACTCACATTTGGAGAATTTGGCATAGAGTTTCTCTTCTTTCAACAGCTCCAAGATCTTTCTAAGGTGTTGCTCATGTTCTGTTTTGGTCTTGGAATAAATCAGTATGTCATCAATAAAGACAATGACAAACTGATCTAAGTACGGCTTGCACACTCGGTTCATGAGATCCATGAAAACCGCGGGTGCATTTGTCAATCCGAAAGGCATCACCATGAATTCGTAATGCCCGTATCTTGTTCGGAAGGCCGTTTTCGGTATGTCTTTGTCTTGAACTCTCAGTTGATGATATCCAGACCGCAAGTCAATCTTTGAGAAATACTGCGCTCCTTGTAATTGGTCAAACAAATCATCAATCCTCGGCAATGGATACCTATTCTTGATGGTTAGTTTGTTTAGTTCCCTGTAATCTATGCACATTCTGAACGATCCGTCTTTCTTCTTCACGAACAAAACCGGAGCTTCCCAAGGTGAGTAGCTCGGTCTGATGAAACCCTTGTCAAGTAACTCCTGTAACTGATTAGACAATTCCTGCATCTCTGAAGGTGCTAACCTGTAAGGAGATTTAGCAACTGGGGTTGCTCCAGGAATCAAGTCAATACGAAACTCTACCGGTCGCACAGGTGGCAAACCTGGTAGGTCTTCAGGAAACACTTCAGGGTATTCTTTCACTACTGGTACATCTTGAATCTTTTTCTTGTCTTTCTCTTTTTCCAACACATGAGCCAGGAATGCTATGCACCGCTTCTGTAGACACTTACGCGCCTTTATGCAAGAAATGATTTTGACACTTCGCTTTGCTTGATCCCCTTTAACTTCCAATACACGATCACTCGGCAATGGAATTCGAAGCAGCTTCTCAGAACAGATAACTTCCACTCGGTTAGAGGAAAGCCAATCCATTCCAACAATGATGTCAAAACTACCCAATTCCATCGGTATCAAATCGATGGCAAATGTATGACCACTAAGTGTCAATGGGCAATTTCTATAAACTGTGCTAACTGTAATCTGTTTCCCGTTAGCTACTTCTATAATGTAAGGGGAGTCTAACTGTTCCTCTATGGAATCTAGTTGGCACACAAAGTCGGTAGAGATAAAACTCTGATCTGCACCAGTATCAAATAAGACAGATGCATAAAAGTCATGTAAGAGAAACGTACCAGTGACCACATTTGGGTCCTGGCGTGCAGCTGGTGCTCCGATAGCAAAGGCTCGTCCACGGGGTGCTTGAAATGCTGGTTGTGCCTTCTTCGGGCAGTTCTTCGCAAAGTGGCCTTGTTCGCCACAGTTATAGCATCCACCATGGTTCTGATTAGCTGGTGGAGGGAGAGCCAAAGCAGCATTGTTGACTGCTTGATTAGGAGTCATCCTACAGTGTTGGACCCAATGGCCCTTTCTTCCACATCCCGTGCAATGCTTGCAGGGAGTGTCAGCAGTGTGGTGATACTGACACTTGGCACACAAAGGAAACGTGCCAGTGTAGGGTTTGCGGTTGGGGTTTTGTGGTGCTTCTGCTATTTGTTGCAGAGGTGTGGCCACCGCGTAGTTCTTGATGGTCTTCTGTTTCTTCTTCTGATGGTGGTGGGGTTTCTTGGAAGACTCAGACTTGTTCTTGCTGGGTTCAGCCTCTTTCTTTAAAACTCCAGAGGCAACCATCAAATCAGTGAGTTTGCCAGACAATCTCACTGCTGATTCAACAGTAGTAGGGTTGGCTGAAACAACCATCCCCTGAATGCAGGCGGGAAGTCCACCTACATAACGGTCTATCCTTTTCTCCAAAGTTGGTACCATGTCAGGTACCAAAGCAACCAACTCGTGGTAACGAGTTGTATACCCCATGTGATCAGCTCCCTTCATCACATGGTTGGATAGTTCAACCTCCAATTTCTGCAGCTCGTTCTTGGGACAGAACTCTGTTCGCAGCAGTGTCTTGAAATCTTCCCATGGCATGGCCATGGCTTCTTCTCTTCCTCGGGCATTGATCTGACCGTTCCACCAGGTCAGAGCCCGTTTGTTGAATGTTCCCGCTGAGTAACGGACCTTGTGGTGTTCGGGGCAGCTGCAAAGATCCAATGTTGCCTCAATCTTCTCAATCCATTGGATTAATCCAACGGCACCTTCAGACCCACTAAAACTGGGTGGTTTACATCCTACGAAGGACTTGTAGGAGTAATGAGATGAATCTCCAGTATTCCCACTGGCTTCTCCTGATGTGTTGCCAGTGTTGAGGATCTCATTACGAAGACGAAGGAACATCTCCGGTATTGCCTCTTTCATCTGATTCGTCATCTGGCTACTCAGTAACGTCACCAGAGCGATAGTAGCAGGGTCCATAGTCGGTGTTGTGCCTGAACCAGATGCTTGAGTAATCAATGGAGGAGGGGGAGGAGGAGGTGGAGGAGGTGGTGGTGGAGAGTCATTCGGAGACGGTGTGGAGGAGTGTGGAGCCAAGTCTTGAGGTGGTAGCTGTATCAAGGGAGGTTGTCTTCGTGGAGGCATTCTGATCATAACCAATAAAGTCATCGGTTAGTGCAATGATCGAATACAGAAGACAATATGCAGATAAGTCTTAAGTCCTATGTTCTCTACATGCAGGGTCCCTAGGTTCCACTCCAGCGCGGCTGGCTAATCCCACATGGGTTGAGTAAGGGGAACGAAACTTCCTTATAAGAGGGAGTGGAGACCTTCTCTATTGGACGCGTTTTGGGCTTAGTTGGCTGTGGAGCACATGAAAACTCCACAGTTAAGCGTGCTCAGGTGGTAGCAATCCAGGGATGGGTGACCTCCCTGGGAAGTTTTCACCCGGGTAACCAAAAGCAAATCCGTGAGCCCGATGGGGCAGAGCGGACAATATCCAATACGGCCGGCTGTTACAGATGGTATCAGAGACAGGGGCCGAATCCATGTGATCAGCGGGGACGCTGATTCCCCAGTGGGGGAGGAATTCCACTCCAGCGCGGCTGGCTAATCCCACATGGGTTGAGTAAGGGGAACGAAACTTCCTTATAAGAGGGAGTGGAGACCTTCTCTATTGGACGCGTTTTGGGCTTAGTTGGCTGTGGAGCACATGAAAACTCCACAGTTAAGCGTGCTCAGGTGGTAGCAATCCAGGGATGGGTGACCTCCCTGGGAAGTTTTCACCCGGGTAACCAAAAGCAAATCCGTGAGCCCGATGGGGCAGAGCGGACAATATCCAATACGGCCGGCTGTTACAGCCAATCCGTTGAGTTACCTCGAACAGTCCAACATACCTTGGTGCTAACTTGCCCTTAGCCCCAAAACGAACCACGCCTTTCCTTGGGGACACTTTCAACATGACGCGGTCACCCAATTGGAATTCCAAAGGCTTTCGCCGTTTGTCTGCGTAACTCTTTTGGTGACTACGTGCTGCCTACGGCCTTTTTTGGATCTGAGCAATCTTATACCGGTTTTACAAGAAACCTTGAAAACCGAAAGTTTGTAGCTCAGTTTACCTCCGATTTTGCTGGTTCCAAACCCGATCCTTTGTACTTTCGTGTGGGAAATGATGGTAGCTTCGATTTGATACCAAGATGGCCTGATTTGAGCAAGAATTGAGGATTTTAGAGGTGTTTTTGTGGGTGTTTTCTAGTGAGAGAATGGAAACCGGAAATTAAGAGAGGGTAGATGGGTATTAAATGAGAGAAATAAATGGTATTAAGGGTTTTTTAACCTCTAGTTGTACGGTTTCGTTTCGGTTGCTCGGTTCTTGTTTACGTTATGTTTACAATTCGTAACACGGAATTTACGAGAGTTAAATCCAAGTAAATGTTCCAAGTAAATCTTCTATATCTCGTTTTCTTATTCTACTTTTTCGAAAGCTCTGATTTATTTGTTTCGTCAGATCGTATCTGCTTCGCGCGTATTCGTTGGAATCGTCACCATAACGAACACGACGATGACTTTGCTTTCAGATTTTGTTTTCTACTCTTCAATTGTGATTCAGAACGTTAAATCCACAGATATGTTTGTGTGAATCATCACCCATGCGAACACACTGTCCGTTTAATATTCGTACACCATACTGAAATATTGTTTTGAATTGAACACTCTCATTAACGAACTCAACTAAACTTAACTGTTTTCTCATTGTTATGGATAATTTCACACTGTTCTTTCACTGAATTGTCGGCCATCTGATTCCTGTTATTTATGGATATCAGATCGCAGCCGATTTGTATTTGTCATTTGTTTTCACAATTATTATTTCACACGTGTTGTCGTATATTAATATTTCAATTTTTATCGAAATACATACAACTTCCTATGTTTTCATATAATTGTTGTCACACACCAGTTTAACACATAGTTTTTACACATAGTAAAAAGTGAAAGTACACACCCCGTACGGATTGTCGAACAATCTGGTACTATGTCACAGTCTCCCCTTGTTATAGAAATTACGTCCAGAAATTTAAGTTTCATTGTTGGGTATTACTTCTTCTGTAAACAGATGGGGATACTTTGTCTTCATGTGATCATCGAGCTCCCAGGTAAATTCTGGTCCTCTCTTTAAGTTCCAATGAACCTTCACGATAGGGATACGGCTTTGTTTCAGTCTCTTGACTTTACGATCCATAATCTCTAGTGGATCTTCAATGAAGTTTGTGTGCTCATCGACTTGTATTTCTTATAATGTATGACTAGCGATTCGTCAGTGAGGCATTTCTTGAGAGTGGACACATGAAACACATCGTGTACCCCGCTGAGCTCATCAAGAAGTCTAAGTTTCTATGCCACAGGGCCAATCCGTTGAGGTACCTCGAACGGTCCGACATACCATGGTGCTAACTTGCCCTTAGCCCCAAAACGAACCATGCCTTTCCTTGGGGACACTTTCAACATGACTCGGTCACCCACTTGTAATTCCAAAGGCTTTCGACGTTTGTCTACGTAACTCTTTTGGCAACTACGTGCTGCTTGAAGCCTTTTTTGGATCTTAGCAATCTTATCCCAGTTTTACAAGAAATCTTGAAAACCGAATGTTTGTAGCTCAATTTACCTCCGATTTTGTTGGTCCCAAACCTGATCCTTTTGTACTTTCATGTGGGAAATGTTGGTAGCTTCGATTTGATACCAAGATAGCTTGATTTGAGCAAGAATTGAGGATTTTAGAGGTGTTTTTTTGGGTGTTTTGTAGTGAGACAGGGGAAACCGGAAATTAAGAGAGAGGGTAGATGGGTATTAAATGTGAGAAATAAATGGGATTCAGGGTTTTTTTAACCTCTAGTTGTTGGGTTCTGTTTCGGTTGCTCGGTTCTCGTTTACGTTATGTTTACTATTCGTAACGCGAAATTTACGAGAGTTAATTAAAATAGTTTTCTCAAAACCTTTTTAAGGTGGTTATTCCTAGTAAATGTTCTGTATCTCTTTTTCTTATTCTACTTTTTCGAAAGCTCTGATTTATTTGTTTCATTAGATCGTATCTGCTTCGCGCGTATTCGTTGGAATCGTCACCATAACGAACACGACGATGACTTTACTTTCGGATTTTGTTTTCTACTCTTCAGTTATTATTCTGAACGTTAAACCCACAAATATGTTTGTGTGAATCATTACCCATGCAAACACACTGTCAGTTTATTATTCGTACACGATACTGAAATATTGTTTTGAATTGAACACTCTCATTAACGAACTCAACTAAACTTAACTATTTTCTCATTGTTATGGATAATTTCACCCTGTTCTGTCACTGAATTGTCTGCCATCTGACTCCTGTTATTTGTGGATATCAGATCGCAACCGATTTGTATTTGTCAATTGTTTTCACAATTATTATTTCACATGTATTGTCGTATATTTATATTTCAATTTTTTTCGAAATACATTCAACTTCCTATGTTTTCATATAATTGTTGTCTCACACCAGTTTAACACATAGTTTTTAAACATAGTAAAAAGTAAAAGTACACACCCCGTACGGATTGTCGGACGATCTGGTACTATGTCACAGTCTCCACTAGTTATAGAAACTTCGTCCCGAAATTTAAGCTTCATTGTTGGGTACTACTTCTTTTGTAAACAGATGGGGATACTTTGTCTTCATGTGATCATCGCGCTCCCAGGTAAATTCTGGTCCTCTCTTGAAGTTCCAACGAACCTTCACGATAGGGATACGGCTTCGTTTCAGTCTCTTGACTTTACCATCCCTAATCTCTAGTGGATCTTCAATGAAGTTTAGGTGCTCATCGACTTGTATTTCTTATAATGTATGACTAGTGATTAGTCAGCGCGGCATTTAATGGGAGTGGACACATGAAACACATCGTGTACCGCGCTGAGCTCATCAGGAATTTTAAGTTTGTATGCCACAGGGCCAATCTGTTGAGTTACCTCGAACGGCCCAACATACCTTAGTGCTAACTTACCCATAGCCCCAAAACGAACCACGCCTTTCCTTGGGGACACTTTCAACATGACGCGGTCATCCACTTGGAATTCCAAAGGCTTTCGCCGTTTGTCTGCGTAACTCTTTTGGCTACTACGAGCTGCTCATAGCCTTTTATGGATCAGAGCAATCTTATACCGGTTTTACAAGAAACCTTGAAAACCGAATGTTTGCAGCTCAATTTACCTACGATTTTGCTGGTTCCAAACCCGATCCTTTGTAATTTTGTGCGGGAAATGTTGGTACCTTCGATTTGATACCATGAAGGCTTGATTTGAGCAAGAATTGAGTATTTTAGAGGTGTTTTTGTCGGTGTTTTCTTGTGAGAGAGTGGAAACCGGAAATTAAGAGAGAGGGTAGATGGGTATTAAATGTGAGAAATAAATGGGATTCAGGGTTTTTTTAACCTCTAGTGGTTCGGTTTCGTTTCGGTGGCTCGGTTCTCGTTTACGTTATGTTTGCAATTTGTAACGCGGAATTTACGAGAGTTAATTAAAATAGTTTTCTAAAAACCTTTTTAAGTTGGTTATTCCTAGTAAATGTTATATATCTCTTTTTCTTATTCTACTTTTTCGAAAGCGCTAATTTATTTGTTTCGTCAGATGGTATCTGCTTCGAGCGTATTCGTTGGATCGTCACCATAACGAACACGACGATGACTTTACTTTCTGATTTTGTTTTCTACTTTTCAATTATTTTTTAGAACGTTAAACCCACAGATATGTTTGTGTGAATCATCACCCATGCAAACACACTGTCAGTTTACTATTCGTACACGATACTGAAATATTGTTTTGATATGAACACTCTCATTAACGGACTCAACTAAACATAACTGTTTTCTCATCGTTATGAATAATTTCACACTATTCTCTTACTGAATTGTCAGCCATCTGATTCCTGTTATTTGTGGATATCAGATCGCAACCGATTTGTATTTGTCATTTGTTTTCAAATTATTATTTCACATGTGTTGTCGTATATTTATATTTCCATTTTTATCGAAATACATACAACTTCCTATGTTTTCATATAATTGTTGTCACACACCAGTTTAACACATAGTTTTTACACATAGAAAAAAGTGAAAGTACACACCCCGTACGTATTGTCGCACGATCTGGTCCTATGTCACAGTCTCCCCTTGTTATAGAAATTTCGTCCCGAAATTTAAGCTTCATTGTTGGGTACTACTTCTTTAGTAAACAGATGGGGATACTTTGTTTTCATGTGATCATCGCACTCCCAGGTAAATTCTGGTCCTCTCTTGAGGTTCCAACGAACCTTCACGATAGGGATACGGCTTTGTTTCAGTCTCTTGACTTTACGATCCGTAATCTCTAGTGGATCTTCAATGAAGTTTATGTGCTCATCGACTTGTATTTCTAATAATGTATGACTAGCGATTTGTCAGCGAGGCATTTCTTGAGAGTGGACACATGAAACACATCGTGTACCCCACAGAGCTCATCAGGAAGTCTAAGTTTCTTTGGCACAGGGCCAATTCGTTGAGGTACCTCGAACGGCCCGACATACCTTGGTGTTAACTTGCCCTAAGCCCCAAAACGAACCACGCCTTTCCTTGGGGACACTTTCAACATGACGCGGTCACCCTCTTGTAATTCCAAAGGCTTTCTCCGTTTGTCAGCGTAAATCTTTTGGTGACTACATGCTGCTTGAAGCCTTTTTCGGATCTGAGCAATCTTATCCCGGTTTTACAAGAAACCTTGAAAACCGAATGTTTGTAGCTCAATTTACCTCCGATTTTGTTGGTTCCAAACCTGATCCTTTGTACTTTTGGGTGGGAAGTGTTGGTAGCTTCGATTTGATACCAAGATGGCTTGATGTGAGCAAGAATTGAGGATTTTAGAGGTGTTTTTGTGGGTGTTTTCTAGTGAGAGAGTGGAAACCGGAAATTAAGAGAGTGAGGGTAGATGGGTATTAAATGTGAGAAATAAATGGGATTCAGGGTTTTTTTAACCTCTAGTTGTTCGGTTTCGTTTCGGTTGCTCGGTTCTCGTTTACGTTATGTTTACAATTCGTAACGCAGAATTTACGGGAGTTAATTAAAATAGTTTTCTCAAAACCTTTTTAAGGTGGTTATTCCTAGTAAAAGTTCTGTATCTCTTTTTCTTATTCTACTTTTTCGAAAGCGCTTATTTATTTGTTTCGTTAGATCGTATCGCCTTCGCGCGTATTCGTTGATATCGTCACCATAACGAACACGACGATGACTGTACTTTCTGATTTTGTTTTCTACTTTTCAGTTATTATTCAGAACGGTAAACCCACAGATATGTTTGTGTGAATCATCACCCATGCAAACACACTGTCAGTTTATTATTCGTACACGATTCTGAAATATTGTTTTGAATTGAACACTCTCATTAACGAAGTCAACTAAACTTAACTGTTTTCTCGTTGTTATGGATCATTTCACACTGTTCTCTCACTGAATTGTCGGCCATCTGATTCCTGTTATTTGTGGATATCAGATCGCAGCCGATTTGTATTTGTCATTTGTTTTCACAATTATTATTTCACACGTGTTGTCGTATATTAATATTTCAATTTTTATCGAAATACATACAACTTCCTATTTTTCATATAATTGTTGTCACACACCAGTTTAACACATAGTTTTTACACATAGTAAAAAGTGAAAGTACACACCCCGTACGGATTGTCGAACGATCTGGTACTATGTCACAGTCTCCCCTTGTTATAGAAATTTTGTCCCGAAATTTAAGTTTCATTGTTGGGTACTACTTCTTCTGTAAACAGATGGGGATACTTTGTCTTCATGTGATCATCGCGCTCCCAGGTAAATTCTGGTCCTCTCTTGAAGTTCCAACGAAACTTCACGATAGGGATACGACTTCGTTTCAGTCTCTTGACTTTACCATCCATAATCTCTAATGGATCTTCAATGAAGTTTAGGTGCTCATCGACTTGTATTTCTTATAATGTATGACTAATGATTAGTCAGCGCGGCATTTAATGGGAGTGGACACATGAAACACATCGTGTACCGCGCTGAGCTCATCAGGAAGTCTAAGTTTGTATGCCACGTGGCCAATCCGTTGAGTTACCTCGAACGGTCCCACATACCTTGTGCTAACTTGCCCATAGCCCCAAAACGAACCAGGCCTTTCCTTGGGGACACTTTCAACATGACGCGGTCACCCACTTGGAATTTCAAAGGCTTTCGCCCTTTGTCTGCGTAACTCTTTTGGCTACTACGAGCTGCTTGTAACCTTCTTTGGATCAGAACAATCTTATACCGGTTTTACAAGAAACCTTGAAAACCGAATGTTTGTAGCTCAATTTACCTCCGATTTTGTTGGTTCCAAACCCGATCCTTTGTAATTTTGTGTGTGAAATGTTGGCACCTTCGATTTGATAACAAGATGGCTTGATTTGAGCAAGAATTGAGAATTTTAGAGGTGTTTTTGTGGGTGTTTTCTAGTGCGAGAGTGGAAACCGGAAATTAAGAGAGAGAGGGTAGATGGGTATTAAATGTGAGAAATAAATGGGATTCAGGGTTTTTTTAACCTCTAGTTGTTCGGTTTCGTTTCGGTTGCTCGGTTCTCGTTTACGTTATGTTTACAATTCGTAACGCAAAATTTACGAGAGTTAATTAAAATAGTTTTCTCAAAACCTTTTTAAGGTGGTTATTCCTAGTAAAAGTTCTGTATCTCTTTTTCTTATTCTACTTTTTCGAAAGCGCTTATTTATTTGTTTCGTTAGATCGTATCGCCTTCGCGCGTATTCGTTGATATCGTCACCATAACGAACACGACGATGACTGTACTTTCTGATTTTGTTTTCTACTTTTCAGTTATTATTCAGAACGGTAAACCCACAGATATGTTTGTGTGAATCATCACCCATGCAAACACACTGTCAGTTTATTATTCGTACACGATTCTGAAATATTGTTTTGAATTGAACACTCTCATTAACGAAGTCAACTAAACTTAACTGTTTTCTCGTTGTTATGGATCATTTCACACTGTTCTCTCACTGAATTGTCGGCCATCTGATTCCTGTTATTTGTGGATATCAGATCGCAGCCGATTTGTATTTGTCATTTGTTTTCACAATTATTATTTCACACGTGTTGTCGTATATTAATATTTCAATTTTTATCGAAATACATACAACTTCCTATTTTTCATATAATTGTTGTCACACACCAGTTTAACACATAGTTTTTACACATAGTAAAAAGTGAAAGTACACACCCCGTACGGATTGTCGAACGATCTGGTACTATGTCACAGTCTCCCCTTGTTATAGAAATTTCGTCCCGAAATTTAAGTTTCATTGTTGGGTACTACTTCTTCTGTAAACAGATGGGGATACTTTGTCTTCATGTGATCATCGCGCTCCCAGGTAAATTCTGGTCCTCTCTTGAAGTTCCAACGAAACTTCACGATAGGGATACGACTTCGTTTCAGTCTCTTGACTTTACCATCCATAATCTCTAATGGATCTTCAATGAAGTTTAGGTGCTCATCGACTTGTATTTCTTATAATGTATGACTAATGATTAGTCAGCGCGGCATTTAATGGGAGTGGACACATGAAACACATCGTGTACCGCGCTGAGCTCATCAGGAAGTCTAAGTTTGTATGCCACGTGGCCAATCCGTTGAGTTACCTCGAACGGTCCCACATACCTTGTGCTAACTTGCCCATAGCCCCAAAACGAACCAGGCCTTTCCTTGGGGACACTTTCAACATGACGCGGTCACCCACTTGGAATTTCAAAGGCTTTCGCCCTTTGTCTGCGTAACTCTTTTGGCTACTACGAGCTGCTTGTAACCTTCTTTGGATCAGAACAATTTTATACCGGTTTTACAAGAAACCTTGAAAACCGAATGTTTGTAGCTCAATTTACCTCCGATTTTGTTGGTTCCAAACCCGATCCTTTGTAATTTTGTGTGTGAAATGTTGGCACCTTCGATTTGATAACAAGATGGCTTGATTTGAGCAAGAATTGAGAATTTTAGAGGTGTTTTTGTGGGTGTTTTCTAGTGAGAGAGTGGAAACCGGGAATTAAGAGAGAGAGGGTAGATGGGTATTAAATGTGAGAAATAAATGGGATTCAGGGTTTTTTTAACCTCTATTTGTTCGGTTTCGTTTCGGTTGCTCGGTTCTCGTTTACGTTATGTTTACAATTCGTAACGCAAAATTTACGAGAGTTAATTAAAATAGTTTTCTCAAAACCTTTTTAAGGTGGTTATTCCTAGTAAAAGTTCTGTATCTCTTTTTCTTATTCTACATTTTCGAAAGCGCATATTTATTTGTTTCGTTAGATCGTATCGCCTTCGCGCGTATTCGTTGGTGTCGTCACCATAACGAACATGACGATGACTGTACTTTCTGATTTTGTTTTCTATTTTTCAGTTATTATTCAGAACGGTAAACCCACAGATATGTTTGTGTGAATCATCACCCATGCAAACACACTGGCAGTTTATTATTTGTACACGATACTGAAATATTGTTTTGAATTGAACACTCTCGTTAACGAACTCAACTAAACTTAACTGTTTTCTCATTGTTATGGATAATTTCACACTGTTCTCTCACTGAATTGTCGGCCATCTGATTCCTGTTATTTGTGGATATCTGATCGCAACCGATTTGTATTTGTCATTTGTTTTCACAATTATTATTTCACATGTGTTGTCGTATATTTATATTTCAATTTTTATCGAAATACATACAACTTCCTATGTTTTATATAATTGTTGTCACACACCAGTTTAACACATAGTTTTTAAACATAGTAAAAAGTAAAAGTACACACTCCGTACGGATTGTCGGACGATTTGGTACTATGTCACAGTCTCCCCTTGTTATAGAAATTTAGTCCCGAAATTTAAGCTTCATTGTTGGGTACTACTTCTTTTGTAAACAGATGGGGATACTTTTTCTTCATGTGATCATCGCGCTCCCGGGTAAATTCTGGTCCTCTCTTGAAGTTCCAACGAAACTTCACGATAGGGATACGGCTTCGTTTCAGTCTCTTGACTTTACCATCCATAATCTCTAGTGGATCTTCAATGAAGTTTAGGTGCTCATCGACTTGTATTTCTTATAATGTATGACTAGTGATTAGTCAGCTCGACATTTAATGGGAGTGGACACATGAAACACATCGTGTACCGCGCTGAGCTCATCAGGAAGTCTAAGTTTGTATGCCACTTGGCCAATCCGTTGAGTTACCTCGAACGGTCCAACATACCTTGGTGCTAACTTGCCCATAGCCCCAAAACGAACCACGCCTTTCCTTGGGGACACTTTCAACATGACGCGGTCACCCACTTGGAATTTCAAAGACTTTCGCCGTTTGTCTGCATAGCTCTTTTGGCTACTACGAGCCGCTTGTAGCCTTCTTTGGATCAGAACAATCTTATACCGGTTTTACAAGAAACCTTGAAAACGGAATGTTTATAGCTCAATTTACCTCCGATTTTGTTGGTTCCAAACCCGATCCTTTGTAATTTTGTGTGGGAAATGTTGGTACCTTCGATTTGATACCAAGATGGCTTGATTTCAGCAAGAATTGAGGATTTTAGAGGTGTTTTTGGGGGTGTTTTCTTGTGAGAGAGTGGAAACCGAAAATTAAGAAAGAGAGAGGGTAGATGGGTATTAAATGTGAGAAATAAATGGGGTTCAGGGTTTTTTTAACCTCTAGTGGTTCGGTTTCGTTTAAAAGTAAAAGTACACACTCCGTACGGATTGTCGGACGATCTGGTACTATGTCACAGTCTAGCCTTGTTATAGAAATTTAGTCCCGAAATTTAAGCTTCATTGTTGGGTACTACTTCTTTTGTAAACAGATGGGGATACTTTGTCTTCATTTGATCATCGCGCTCCTAGGTAAATTCTGGTCCTCTCTTGAAGTTCCAACCAAACTTCACGATAGGGATACGGCTTCGTTTCAGTCTCTTGACTTTACCGTCCATAATCTCTAGTGGATCTTCAATGAAGTTTAGGTGCTCATCGACTTGTATTTCTTATAATGTATGATTAGTGATTAGTCAGCGCGGCATTTAATGGGAGTGGACACATGAAACACATCGTGTACCGCGCTGGGCTCATCAGGAAGTCTAAGTTTGTATGCCACATGGCCAATCCGTTGAGTTACCTCGAACGGTCCAACATACCTTGGTGCTAACTTGCCCATAGCCCCAAAACGAACCACGCCTTTCCATGGGGACACTTTCAACATGACGCGGTCACCCACTTGGAATTTCAAAGACTTTCGCCGTTTGTCTGCATAACTCTTTTGGCTACTACGAGCTGCTTGTAGCCTTCTTTGGATCAGAACAATCTTATACCGGTTTTACAAGAAACCTTGAAAACCGAATGTTTATAGCTCAATTTACCTCCGATTTTGTTGGTTCCAAACCCGATCCTTTGTAATTTTGTGTGTGAAATGTTTCTATTTGATAACAAGATGGCTTGATTTGAGCAAGAATTGAGGATTTTAGAGGTGTTTTTGGGGGTGTTTTCTTGTGAGAGAGTGGAAACCGGAAATTGAGAGAGAGAGGGTAGATGGGTATAAAATGTGAGAAATAAATGGGATTCATGGTTTTTTAACGTCTAGTGGTTCGGTTTCATTTCGGTTGCTCGATTCTTTTTTACCTTATGTTTGCAATTTGTAACGCGGAATTTACGAGAGTTAATTAAAATAGTTTTCTCAAAACCTTTTTAAGGTGGTTATTCCTAGTAAATGTTATATATCTCTTTTTGTTATTCTACTTTTTCGAAAGCGCTTATTTATTTGTTTCGTCAGATCGTATCTGCTTCGCGCGTATTCGTTGGATCGTCACCATAACGAACACGACGATGACTTTACTTTCTGATTTTGTTTTCTACTTTTCAATTATTATTCAGAACGTTAAACCCACACATATGTTTGTGTGAAACATCACCCATTCAAACACACTGTCAGTTTATTATTCGTACACGATACTGAAATATTGTTTTGAATTGAACACTCTCATTAACGGACTCAACTAAACTTAACCGTTTTCTCATCGTTATGAATAATTTCACATTGTTCTCTCACTGAATTGTCAGCCATCTGATTCCTGTTATTTGTGGATATCAGATCACAACCGATTTGTATTTGTCATTTGTTTTCACAATTATTATTTCACAGGTGTTGTCGTATATTTATATTTCAATTTTTATCGAAATACATACAACTTCCTATGTTTTCATATAATTGTTGTCACACACCAGTTTAACACATAGTTTTTACACATAGTAAAAACTGAAAGTACAGACCCCGTACGGATTGTCGCACGATCTGGTACTATGTCACAGTCTCCCCTTGTAATATAAATTTCGTCCTGTAATTTAAGCTTCATTGTTGGGTACTACTTCTTTGGTAAACAGATGGGGATACTTTGTCTTCATGTGATCATCGCGCTCCCAGGTAAATTCTGGCCCTCTTTTGAACTTCCAACGAACCTTCACGATAGGGATACGGCTTCGTTTCTGTCTCTTGACTTTACCATCCATAATCTCTAGTGGATCTTCAATGAAGTTTAGGTGCTCATCGACTTGTATTTCTTATAATGTATTACTAGTGATTAGTCAGCGGGGCATTTAATGGGAATGGACACATGAAACACATCGTGTAACGCGCTGAGCTCATCAGGAAGTATAAGTTTGTATGCCACAGGGCCAATCCGTTGAGTTACCTCGAACGGTCCAACATACCTTGGTGCTGACTTGCCCATAGCCCCAAAACGAACCACGCCTATCCTTGGGGACACTTTCAACATGACGCGGTCTACCACTTGGAATTACAAAGGCTTTCGCCGTTTGTCTGCGTAACTCTTTTGGCTACTACGAGCAGCTTGTAGCCTTTTTTGGATCTGAACAATCTTATGCCGGTATTACAAGAAACTTGAAAACCGAATGTTTGTAGCTCAATTTACCTCAAATTTTGTTGGTTCCAAACCAGATCCTTTGTAATTTTGTGTGGGAAATGTTGGTACCTTCGATTTGATACCAAGGTGGCTTGATTTCAGCAAGAATTGAGGATTTTAGAGGTGTTTTTGGGGGTGTTTTCTAGTGAGAGAGTGGAAACCGGAAATTAAGAAAGAGAGAGAGGGTAGATGAGTATTAAATGTGAGAAATAAATGGGATTCAGGGTTTTTTAACCTCTAGCGGTTCGGTTTCGTTTCGGTTGCTCGGTTCTCGTTTACGTTATGTTTGCAATTTGTAACGCGGAATTTACGAGAGTTAATTATAATAGTTTTCTCAAAACCTTTTTAAGGTGGTTATTCCTAGTAAATGTTATATATCTCTTTTTGTTATTCTCCTTTTTCGAAAGCGCTTATTTATTTATTTCGTCAGATCGTATCTGCTTCGCGCGTATTCGTTGGATCGTCACCATAACGAACACGACGATGACTTTACTTTCTGATTTTGTTTTCTACTTTTCAATTATTATTCAGAACGTTAAACCCACACATATGTTTGTGTGAATCATCACCCATTCAAACACACTGTCAGTTTATTATTCGTACACGATACTGAAATATTGTTTTGAATTGAACACTCTCATTAACGTACTCAACTAAACTTGACTGTTTTCTCATCGTTATGAATAATTTCACACGGTTCTCTCACTAAATTGTCAGCCATCTGATTCCTATTATTTGTGGATATCAGATCACAACCGATTTGTATTTGTCATTTGTTTTCACAATTATTATTTCACATGTGTTGTCGTATATTTATATTTCAATTTTTATCGAAATACATACAACTTCCTATGTTTTCATATAATTGTTGTCACACACCAGTTTAACACATAGTTTTTATACATAGTAAAAAGTGAAAGTACACACCCCGTACGGATTGTCGCACGATCTGGTACTATGTCACAGTCTCCCCTGATTATAGAAATTCCGTACCAAAATTTAAGCTTCATTGTTGGGTACTACTTCTTTAGTAAACAGATGGGGATACTTTGTCTTCATGTGATCATCGCACTCCGAGGTAAATTCTGGTCCTCTCTTGAAGTTCCAACGAACCTTCACGATAGGGATACGGATTTGTTTCAGTCTCTTGACTTTACGATCCATAATCTCTAGTGGATCATCAATGAAGTTTATGTGCTCATCGACTATTATTTCTAATAATGTATGACTAGCGATTCGTCAGCGAGGCATTTCTTGAGAGTGGACACAAGAAACACATTGTGTACCACGCTGAGCTTATCAGGAAGTCTAAGTTTCTAAGCCACAGGGCCAATCCGTTGAGGTACCTCGAACGGTCCGACATACCTTGGTGCTAACTTCCCTTTAGCCCCAAAATGAACCATGCCTTTCCTTGGGGACACTTTCAACATGACGCGGTCACTCACTTGTAATTCCAAAGGCTTTCGCCGTTTGTCTGCGTAACTCTTTTGGCGACTACGTGCAGCTTGAAGCCTTTTTTGGATCTGAGCAATCTTATCCTGGTTTTACAAGAAACCTTGAAAACCGAATCTTTGTAGCTCAATTTACCTCCGATTTTGTTGGTTCCAAACCTGATCCTTTGTACTTTCGTGTGGGAAATGTTGGTAGCTTCGATTTGATACCAAGATGGCTTTATTTGAGCAAGAATTGAGGATTTTAGAGTTGTTTTTGTGGGTGTTTTCTAGTGAGCGAGGGGAAACCGGAAATTAAGAGAGAGAGGGTAGATGGGTATTAAATATGAGAAATAAATGGTATTCAGGGTTTTTTTAACCTTTAGTTGTTCGGTTTCGTTTCGGTTGCTCGGTTCTCGTTTACGTTATGTTTACAATTCGTAACGCAGAATTTACGAGAGTTAATTAAAATAGTTTTCTCAAAACCTTTTTAAGGTGGTTATTCCTAGTAAAAGTTATGTATCTCTTTTTCTTGTTCTACTTTTTTGAAAGCGCTTATTTATTTGTTTCGTCAGATCGTATCGCCTTCGCGCGTATTCGTTGGAATCGTCACCATAAGTATCCCCATCTGTTTACAGAAGAAGTAGTACCCAACAATGAAGCTTAAATTTCGTGACGAAATTTCTATAACAAGAGGAGACTGTGACATAGTACCAGATCATCCGGCAATCCGTACAGTATGTGTACTTTCACTTTTTACTATGTTTAAATACTATGTGTTAAACTGGTGTGTGACAACAATTATATGAAAACATAGAAAGTTGTATGTATTTCGATAAAAATTGAAATATAAATATACAACACATGTGAATAATAATTGTTAAAACAAATGACAAATACCAATCGGTTGTGATCTGATCCACAAATAACAGGAATCAGATGACCAATAATTCAGTGAGAGAACAGTGTGAAATTATTCATAACAATGAGAAAACAATTAAGTTTAGTCTAGTCCGTGAGTGAGAGTGTTCAATTCAAAACTATATTTCAATATCGTGTACGAATAATAAACTGACAGTGTGTTTGCATTGGTGACGATTCACACAAACATATATGTGGGTTTAACGTTCTGAATGCTAATTGAAAAGTAGAAAACAAAATCAGAAAAGTTAAGTCATCGTCGTGTTCGTTAGAATGACGATACAAACGAATACTCGCAAAAGCGATACTATCTGACGAAACACATAAATAAGCGCTTTCGAAATAGTAAAATTAGAATAACAGATATAGAACATTTGCTAGGAATAACCACATTAAAAAGGTTTTGAGAAAAACTATTTTAATTAACTCTCGTAAATTCCGCGCTACGTATCGTAAACGTAACGTAAACGAGAACTGAGCAATCGAAACGAAACCGAACCACTAGAGGGTATAAGAAACCCAGAATCCCATTTATTTCTCACATTTAATACCCATCTATCTACCCTCCCTCTCTCTTAATTTCCAGTTTCCACTCTCTCACTAGAAAACACCCGCAAAACACCTATAAAATCCTCAATTCTTGCTCAAATCAAACCATCTTGGTATCAAATCGAAGCTAGCAACATTTCCCACACGAAAGTACAAAGGATAGGGCTTTGAACCAGCCAAATCGAATGTAAATTGAGCTACAAACATTCGGTTTTCAGGGTTTCCTGTAAAGCCGGGATAAGATTGCCTAGATCCAACAAAGGATATAAGCAGCACATAGTCTCCAAAGGAGTTACGCAGACAAACGACGGAACCCTTTGGAATTCCAAGTGGGTGACCGCGTCTTGTTGAAAGTGTCCCCATGGAATGGCGTGGTTCGTGTTGGGGCTAAGGGCTACTTAGGACCAAGGTATGTCGTACCGTTCGAGGTAACTCAACAATTGGTCTTGTGGCATACAGACTTAGACTTCCTGATGAGCTCAGCAGGGTTTACGATGTGTTTCGTGTGTCCAGTCTCAAGAAATGCCTCGCTGATGAATCAGCAGTCATGCCATTAGAAGAAATACAAGTCGATGAGCAAATACACTTCATTGAAGAACCTATAGAGACTATGGATCGAGAAGTCAAGAGACTGAAACGAAGCCGTATCCCTATCGTGAAGGTTCGTTGGAACTCCAAGCGCAGACCAGAATTTACCTGAGAGCACGATGATCACATGAAGACAAAGTATCCCCATCTGTTTACAGAAGAAGTAGTACCCAACAATGAAGCTTAAATTTCGGGACGAAATTTCTATAACAAGAGGAGACTGTGACATAGTACCAGATCATCCGGCAATCCTTACAGTATGTGTACTTTCACATTTTACTATGTTTAAATACTATGTGTTAAACTGGTGTGTGACAACACTTATATGAAAACATATAATGGTTGTATTTATTTCGATAAAAGTTGAAATATGGATATACAACAACACATGTGAAATAACAATTGTGAAAACAAATGACAAATACAAATCGGTTGCGATCTAAAATCCACAAATAACAGGAATCAGATGGCCAACAATTCAGTGAGAGAACAGTGTGAAATTATTCATAACAATGAGAAAACAATTAAGTTTAGTCGAGTCCGTGAGTGAGAGTGTTCAATTTAAAACAATATTTCAGTATCATTTACTAATAATAAACTGACAGTGTGTTTGCATGGGTGATGATTCTGTAGATTGCTCTTGATCGATCAATGGCATTGTATTAACAATTCAATCTATGCGGAATCTAGATTAAATCTATATGAATCAAAGATACACAATCATTATGATAAACATCATGTTCATTGATAACGAAATCATATTACAAGAACATGAAATAAGAACACACAGTTCTTTACAATCACACTAACTTCACACAAGTTCTCTCCCTCTCAGTTCTGTCACACACTATAAAATACAGAAAAACCTGCAATATATACACAAAACAGATGAACCTAGGCAAACTAACAGGTTCACCAAACGAAGCTTTAGGTTCGCTGGATGAACCTTTACATTACAAAGCATTAGGTTCGTGGGCCAGACGAACCTAGCAAAAACCTAAGTTAAATTACATACTTTTGAAAGCAATCTATTACAAAATGACCTAACAAACTCCCCCTTAATAGTTGCTTCAAAATCTTAATCTTCAACCTTCAATCTGAGTCCCACTCGACGATTGATCTTGACAAACATTATCTTCAGCATGAATAATCACTGACTTTAGAATCTTTGATAAACGTTCAGCTTCAATCTTTGCATCTCTATCATCAATCTACTTCTGCAATGCCATTAACTCAACATACAGATAATTCACATCTTCCCAGTTGCAACTAGAATGAATTCCCAAAGTGTAACACATCCTTGCTATAGTTTGAAATTGCAAAGCCATATCTTTATAACTCACCCCAACATCATGATATCCTTCACTTGCATAAATTTCAGCTTCATTGAGAATATCAATGTCTTGTTTTGAACAATTTACCAACCAAACAGGATCAAGCAGTCTTATAACTCTCCATTTCTCATCTGCTTTCAATAAAATAACTGCTTCAGAAGATCTTTCATCATAGAACCAAATTTTGAAATAAGAATTCCAATTTTATTCTATCTTTCTCAATCTTGGTCTAGAATAAACCTTTGGCTTTGGAAAAACATAAGAGTTATGTTTAAGCACTGAAAATTGGGGAACCAACCAATTCCATCCTATCTTTGCTTCCTTCTTCAACAACTTCTCAAATCTTTCATTATGTTCAGTCTGAATAGACTTGATCATTTTCCGTCTTGACAAGTGCATACATTCAAATGAAGGTAAAGACATAAGATGGTATGCTTTTCCAAAATATTGACATCCATCTGTTCTCTTCACCACATAACATCCTCTATTCTTCAAAACTCCAGGAATGTTGTGAAAATATCCATAACTCACAATTCTTCCATGCATTTTGGATTTAGATCCAATCTTGAAACATGAAAACTGTCTCAAATGATTGTCTTGAACTGATTCATCATATACTTCAATCATCTGTTTAAAAATCATCAAATGATCAATGATATACTTTTGTTCTTGATTTTCTCTCCAAACATCCATATGTGTCTTGATCTTCAAAATATCACTTGTTGTGCTTTGAACTTTTCTATGAACTTCAATATCAAAAATTTTTTTCAAAGTCTGTAGGTTATACAAATTTTCATCAACATATTCATCATGCTCAAATTCAAAGGAATGATCTGATTCTCTAACAATCATCTTTTCAGAATCATTGGCATTTTGTAGATCATTGACTTTAACTCCAAACAAAATATCAAGATCTTCTTTAGAATATCCATCTTCAATCTCCCCTTCTTCTAATTCTCTAACTTGATTAAACTCACCAACCATTCTTAGTAATTTCCATCTCCAGCTTGTTTGAATAATTCCACAAATGTTGGTAATGAATAATCAATCACAAACTTTGGATACTCTAACTTAGTAAGACCTTCAATCTCCACATCTTCATTATCTTTGGCTTTATCAGGAGAAACATATGAAACTGGATTTGCATTAAAAAAAATTCCTGATGGTTTGTAAATCACTATAGCTCCAGTTATGGAATTCAATCCACTTGAACCTCCAACTCCAGTCACATCACCATCAACATCTCCACCATCATCATTAAATGCATTAAAGTCTGGATGTTCATCAAAAACAGAATCTTCATAATCAACCTTGTTTTCCTCTCCTTCATCATCAACGTTTACATAAACAGGATCAACATCAGCACCTTCAGAAATATAAACTCTTTCAGTATCTACAGCCTAAGTCTCAGAATAAACAACTTTATCTTGAATCTCATTAATCCTTTGCTGCAACATCTGATTCTCTTTCTTTAAATCAACAATCTTATCATTCTATTCTTTGGCCAATCTTTCCAATGATACAATACTTTCATTCATCGTCTTCTTGTCTTGTAAATCTTCTTTTCTCCACTACTGTAATTGATCAATATGATTTCCCATCATTTCCAAATCAATTTGAATTGAAGAAGATTGTTTTTCAGTCTTAGCTTTCTCCTTTTGCTTCTTGTATTTATCAAATTCTTGGGACAAAATAGAAATCCTCCTTCTCAATCCAGAATCATCATAATCCAAAGAGAAGTTTAAATCCAGATCATCTAAACCCTCAAACATTGAATCAACTATGGAAGTAGAAGCTTCTTGAAAAGAAGTTGTAAAAGTAGTGGCCTCAGCAAAAGATGCCATAAATGGTGCAACAATTATATTATCAACAAAACTTGGCATTGAAGCTTCATTTAGCACAGGAATTTGTGATGTACACAAAAACCTCTAGAACAGATACAACAACAGACACATGTACATATATAGAAATAAATACAGGTGCTGAAGATGTAGTCACAGGAGAAGAAACTATAATTCTTGAAGTCCTTGACTTCTTTCTCTTAGGCACATTTGCCATCTTCTTCTTCTTCTTTGGTCTTGATGCCTCTGGTTCATCAACTATAAAATTAGGATCATTCCTTTCTTCTCTTTCTTCCATGTTTTGTTGTTGTTGTTGTTGTTGTTGTGTTGGTTTTCTTTTCAATCTTCTCACCATTCTATTTCCAATTTGAACAGTCTCCATTTCAGATTCAGTGGATTCTTCTTCCATTTCAACATCAACATTCTCAGCCTCAACATGTGGAGATGAAATAGTAGCATCAGCTTGTTCTTGAACATCAGGTTGATTTGGATAAATGACTTGAAGAGGAACAAATGTAGTATGAGTTACATTTGGAATTTCTTGTTCTTGTTCTTGTGCTTGTTGATGAGATTGAGATGATTGTGCTTGAGTTTGTCTAACTTGTGGATCCTGAGGAGAAGGTGGCGGTTGTTGATCATTATCATAAGGTTGTTCACTTTTTGAGTTTGAATCATCATATCTCCATGCATCATCCAGTGGAGCAACATAATTGGCTCTTGCGCAATGACAAATCAAATCTTTTGTCAGAACTACATCACTACTCTTCTGATAAATCTTCACTTTTCCCAGACTTGAATCAGTCATATGCTTCAACTTTAGTATATCAGATGCAACTCTTGGTAAATTCTGCTTAGGAAACTTCTCATCAATCAACATCTGGATGAATCTTGGATACATAAAGAATTTATCTTTTGCCATAGTAATGGTGTCAGAAAGATATCTGAAGATCATATCAGAAAAATTGAATGGTTTGTTCAAAATCAAAGCAACCATTGCAGATCTCATCAAATCCCTTAGTTTATCGAAAGTGCCTTTCTTCATGCTGATGCAATGTAAAAGTACATGTGCAAGCTGTAAAGGCAGCTTTCCTTTCTTGATAGAATACTCACTATAAACACCAAAGTACTTGATCCTCATGAAGCATCCTTTGATACACCTTTTAGGAATTAATGTCATTCCTTCAGATATTCCACCGAACTGCAACACTCTTCTCATATCCGCTTCGGATATTCTGATAACCTGTCCCAAAACACTAGCTTCAATCACAAATGCATTATCTACAATAATAATCACAAATGTATCATCTACAGTAATCAACCTTGCAGATTCCCAAAAGCTCTGAATATGAGATCTATATATGTGACAGGAATTGGAGATAGCATAATAAATCTTTGATCTTCTCAAAAACTCTATCATTTGTCTAAACTCCTTGCCATTCTTTGTAGTTGGATCCAAATAAGCACATAAATTGTGTTTATCACCGAATGCTAGATTTGCCATACCTACAATTAAAACAAACAACAATTAAAAAAAATTTAAAAACAAATTAAAAAAATTCAAAAGTTTAAAAATTTCTAATTCCAAAACCAGCGAACCCCCTGTGCCGAACCTATCTTAGACGAACCTAAGCTCAAGACAAACCTATTTAAACTCACGAACCTCAAAAATGAACGAACCTATGAATTTAATGCGAACCTTATGATCAAACGAATCTTTGACCAATTAAGGTTCAGTTTTAGAATTTGAAAAGGTTCGGCCCTAACCTTTTGAATTCAAACGAACCTGATAACATCAGCGAACCTGTTTGAGTTCAAACGAACCTGTTCAAATTTAGAATCAAAATTCAAATCTACGAATTAGACAAATCTAATTATACCCATAGGTTCGCCATTAACAACATTCATAAAGACATTTTTTATAAAACTTTGATTTAAACAGATTTAATCACACGAAATTAGGTTCGACTAACTGGACTTAAAAAATCAAATTTCTACGAATCTAGCCGGTCAAAATCCAATCTATTCACCTTTTTAGAATCACAACACAATTATGAATATAATGATATACGAAAATCTAACTGATAATCACAAAATAGAAAAACTCAAAATCAAATCAAGAAGGTTCGTTTCCGAAACTCTGATGAAAGTGACGAAGCTCTCTCACGAACCTTTTGACTTTGTACCTTTTCAAATTTCAAACGAACCTGTGAAACAAACCTATCAAACGAACCTTCAGCGAACCTGCTGAACGAACCTCCAAACAAACCTGATTGACGAACCTATCAAGCAAACCTGATTGATGAACCTATCAAGCAAACCTCTCATACGACCCTCAAACTATACCTGATAAACGAACCTTCATGCAACCCTATCAAAGATTTGTCTCAACAATTTTTCATTTTCACAAATCAAATTTATTTAAAATTTCAAACAAAAACAACATTTTGGTGTTTCAGAGTTAAAACAAATAACCAATAATTATTGATTTAAAATCAGACATATGAACAAAAATCTTTTTGAATTTTTCAAATTTTATATAAAACACATCAAAATACTAATTTTGTACTAAACCTAACATGAAATATGGAAATAAACAAAACAAACACATATTTTTGGTGAGAAAGATCAAGACATGAGATCATATTGCATTACAATCATCAGCACATTTGATTGAGTTAATGAATATATTCATTAGCAAATTACAATTCAAAGATGATTGTCAGTATATGAATCCAATTTAAATTTAATTACTTAGTTAAGATATCAATTAAAATCAAAACCATCAAATACTTTATGTTCCTCATTTACTTGAACATATCCCCGTTTTGTGAATAATTAATTAAACAATAATGTTCTTGAAACAATTTAATTCAAATATAACTAGTTTGATCATGCAAAAACAAAATAGAATTTCCTTTCGAAAAGTAAAAAAAATGTAAAACAATTTGAAATTGTTCAAAATCATGGAATCAAGGTTGATACTTTCGTATGCTCAGATGATCCAGAAAATGAATGAAACAATAATTTAAGATTAAATTTTTAACAATCAGATCGATATTTCTTTATACGCAGAGATTGTCCAAAACTTAATCAAACCAAGTAAACAAATTCAAATTGTTTAAAGCTATAACAATCAGGTCGATACGTAAGTATTCGCAGAGAATATATTAGCTTTAAACTAAAATAAAAGAAAAAATAAAATTTATAATTTCTTTTAAAATTGAACACATGATCAAAAACTATCAATTAAGAAATTTTAATTCAAGAAACACATTGTAAAATTAATAACCACTTATCCAGGACAAAGCTACGCACTATATTCTAAGCAACTGTCTCCCACAAAGTATAATCATAATTTTGTCAAATGTTATCTCAACTAAGTTATAAGCCTACCAACATATCATACTCAGTAATTATAAATGCTCTTTATGTTTAAATTCTAGAATGATACAAATGTACTTCAGATTACTGCAATGTACTATCATTTCTTACTAGGTCAAATCAATTTCTCAAAATTTTAATTTTTTTTTAATATTTTTGTGTTTTTGATTTTTCAAATGTTTTTGATTTTTCTTAAATTTTCTCCCCCTAAAGCTAAAACAGAAAAAAATAAAAAATATATCTGATGTCAATTCAATAAAATGGATTATGAAGGAAGATGATTTGAAATAACCTCACCCATGACCCGAATCCATTTGAGTAAATACTCAAAAGAATTTTTATCAAAAGCCTTGGTGAGAACGTCTGCTCGTTACTCATTTGTATGTATCTTCACCACATCAATAAGTTTCTTTTCATAGCAATCGCGTATGAAATGAAACCTAACATCAATGTGTTTAGAACGCGAATGATACACTGGATTTTTAGTAATAGCAATGGCAGCCTCATTATCAACATGGATTGGAGTTTTAAGATAATTCAAACTATAGTCTCTCATTTGTTGTTGTATCCACAAAACTTGTGAACAACAACTGGCAGCAGCGACACACTCAGCTTCACAAGTAGAAGTAGCCACAGATGTTTGCTTTTTACACTGCCAAGAAACTAATTGTTCTTCCAAAAATTGTGCACCCCCAGTTGTGGACTTTGCATACATTTTACATCCTCCATAATCGGAGTCACTGTAGGCATTGAAGGAAAATTTATCATCCTTAGGATACCACAGACTGGTGTCTGGTGTACCCTTCAGACAACGAAGTATTCTCTTGACTGCAATCAGATGTGACACCTTAGATTTAGATTTATATCTTGCACAAATACTTGTAGCAAAAACAATATCTGGTATTGAGGCAGTCACATACATCAAACTTCCAATAATTTCATGATAAAGTGTAGGATCAATTAACTCCCCCTTAATATCAGGCTCAATCCCATGATTAGGCTGAATGGGCGTGGAAATTGGTTTTGAATCAATTTGATCAACCTGTAAACCCAGAAAAAATTTGATATCTGACATAGCACTCATCTCAAATTTATCAATCATCACCTCTTTGAAATCCAAACACATTTGTTCATCGGTAGATCCAAAAATAATATCATCCACCTAAATTTGAACAAGAAGAATGTCCTTGCCCTTTTTTCGAAAGAACAAAGTTTTGTCAATTTGACCCCTATTAAACCTGTGTTGAATAAGGTGAGTCGACAAAGTCTCATACCAAGCACGCGGAGCTTGATGAAGACCATACATTGCTTTGTCCAAGAGGTAAAGCTGATCCCGATGGATAGGATCATCAAAGCCCGGTGGCTGACAAACATACACTGTTTCCTTCAACGAACCGTACAGAAAAGCAGATTTTACATCCAACTAAAAAACTTTAAACTTCTTATGAGCGGCAGAAGCAAGAAAAAGTCGAATTGCTTCCAATCACGCCACAGGTGCAAAAACTTCATCATAATCAATTCCTTCAACTTGTCTAAAACCCTGAACCACTAAACGAGCTTTGTTTATGACAATTACACCTCTGTCATCTCGTTTACATCTCAACACCAATTTAGTACCAATGTTTTGCTCTCCTTTTGGCAAATCAACCAAATGCCAAACTCCCAACTTGCTAAATTGATTCAATTCTTCTAGCATAGCCTCCACCCAGGCAGGCTCACGTCAAGCTTCAGTCACAGTCTTTGGCTCTATTTGTGAAATAAATGTTGAATGCATCCAGAGCTCTTGACTGCCATGAGTTTTCTCTAACTCCACATACATACTGTCTTCATTTGTGACTTGATTTCATGTATGTACTCCTGTGGTTGGATATCATATGATTTGAGCAATCGGATGATTAACATGAACACGTGTAACAGGCAATTGCGGGACAACCACATCATGATCCAGATTAGTAATGTTCTGATCAGTATCTTGATCATGAGAAATAGCATCTTCAAAAACATCATTATCATCATCAGATGACCAATCATCATTAATGACTTTTGAAGTGCCTTCTTCATGTAATGTAGTAATTCCATCTTCAGATTGAGGAAAAATACCTTGTTCTTCTGAATTCTGCAAATCATACAACATTTGTAAAGTTATTTCTTCATCAGAAACATTTGAAGATATATTAAAAGACTCAAACAATTTATTGTAATCGAAAAGCCAATCTGGACCCTTCCCGTCTGGTATAGGTGTATGTCGTTGAACATCCACATGATACCATAATTCCACAAACACCCATACGTGTGTTAAACACACGTTTGTTAGGAAGACTATAGCCAAGAAAGAAACCCTCTTCAACTTTAAAATTGAATTTTGAATCTTTCTTCAGCATTGTACAAGGAGCCCCAAAAGGTTCAAAATGTCCCAAATTGGGCTTTCGATTCTGAAGCAATTCATAACCAGTTTTATTATGTCTTTAAACAATTAAGACTCTGTTAAGGGTAAAACAAGAAGTAGCCACAGCTTCACTCCAAAAAGTAATAGGAAGTTTAGAATCAGCAAGCATTGTTCTTGAAGACTCAATCAAAGTCCTGTTCTTTCGTTCAGCTACACCATTTGATGAACTGAACTGCTGCTGAATGCCTTTGGAATTACAAAATTCCTCCATTTGATGATTCTTAAACTCAGTCCCATTATCATATCGTACACGTCTCACCCTCAATTTATATAAAGTCTCCAACCTGGTTATCAACAACACAAAATTTTCATAAATATCTGATTTATGCTTTAAAAACATAACCCATGAAAATCTTGAAAAATCATCAGTCACAACAAAACAATAAGATTCACCACCTATACTTTTCACATCAAGTGGCATACCAATAGAAAAAAATTTTCTTTGTTTTGTGAGACTTCCTTTTCTCTTTACCCATTTTACATGACACACACGTCCGGAAGTTTAAAATGTTTAATAGGTACGCCCTCCACTAAATGATTATGCACAAGATGATTCATTTTCCGAATATGAATATGTCCCATTCGCCTGTGCCATGAACGTGTATCCGGTTCAGTAGCTTTGGACACCAGACATGTTTCCACTTTATTTACTGTCTCCGCCTTTGCCATGTCAAGCACATAAAGATCCTTGCTCCGATCAGCTGTCATCAGTATCCACTCCTCAAAAATTTTAAATCCTTGCTTGAGTACATAACACCTATCATTGTCAAACACCACTTTGTAATCCTTATCACAAATCTGAGAAACACTCAACAAATTGTTAGTTAATTCTTTACAAAAATTAACATTATCAAACGAAACCTTTCCATTTGTCAAACTACCAATTCCTATAATTTGACCTCCTTTAGCTCCAGCAAAATTCACACAACTTCCTTTCATTAACATGAAATCTCTTAACAAGTTCAATTCTCCAGTTATATGGCGGGAACATCCACTATCAACAATCCAAAGATTGTTAATATGGCCCATTGATGCAACCTACACAATAAATTAAAAGTAGCCTGTTAGTATTCAAAAGGGATGACCCCCGCCATTTCGGCGTCGAGTCTCCCGGAATGAACCCCTTCCATTCTTTTGTGATGATCAGATCGAATACCCATCATCACTTGTGTCATCCTCTTTCTTAGAAACTTCATCACCTGATCTATCTTTGATGAAAAATTTTCAAATGAATCATCATCAGATGAAGTTACAATTTTCACAATCCTTTTAACATTTCTTTTATTCTCAAAATGTTTTTTCTTTTGGTTGATTTCTTCTTTCACCCAAAAACAATCAGGATTGAATTTTCTAATAACTCTCATCTCATCTTCACTAGGTCTATTTTTGTTAAGACTTCCACCTGAACCATTCACCCAACACTCTGCATCGGAACTCTTTCTGATTTTGTTATTTGGACAACTCACAGAAATATGTCCTTTACCACAAGTAAAACACTTTCGTGTTTCTCTTGGTGAAAAAGACTTAAAACTGTTACAATCACTTGAACTGAAATCCACATTACAATTAGCAATGAAATGACCCATATTACCACATTGGTAACATTTTCTATCTTTAATATGAAATTTTGGTGTGGGTTCATCATAAAAACTTGATGAACCAAAAGGTTTTGATACAACCTTTAAAGATGAGATTTTGTTTCTCAAACCAGTTGAATTTGTCTTTGAATTATTCATTTGTTTTTTAAAATTCTTTGATTTAGCCTTATGCCTAACTCCAAAATTGTCAAAGAAAAAACCCACCTTTTCAACTTTCTTAGAAATCACATTTTTCTTTTTAAAATTTCCACTAGACTCTCCTTGATGTGGATTAGATGATCTAACATACACAATCGGTTTAAGAGTAGTGGTTGATTTGGTTTTAATCACTGGTTTGGAAACCTGAGTTGTTTTAAACACCACCTTCTCAACTTGTTTAATCTCAGATTTTGACTGCTGAGACTCCAAACTCTTTTTCTCAACATTTTTTACTTTGTAACCATTTTGTCTCAAAATATCAGAAGAATATTCTGACTCAATGATGTCTTCAATGATTGGAGTATCACTGTCAAGTGACACATTTTCATCAGAAGATGAAACTCCATCATATTTAACAACATTTTCATACTCATGTTCATTCAAAAAAACTGGATGAACTTCCAAATTTTGATCAATTTGTGGTCTAGGAACATAACTAGAAGGAGGTGGTACAGCATGAAATCCCAAGCCAGTAGTATCATTCGATGATCTTTGCATAGCAGCAAAGTAATCGATACATACAGAGAATTCTCATAATTCTCTAGCTTGCTTTTATTCATTTTTGCTTCTACTCTGGCTGCTGACAGTTCAACTTTCAACTTTTGTACTGACTCGAGATGCACAGAAACTGCATGATTATTTTGCAAAACTTTAATTTTTAATTCTTCATTTTCTTTTCCCAAATCAATGATCTTTTTATCAAAACCTTTCTCTCTTAATCCAACTTTTTGTTTGCTTCAGTGCACTCAATCAGTTCAGCAGTCAATTGAGCATTCATTTCTTTCAACTTTTCAATGACCTCTAAAAGACCATTATTTACCTCCTCAACCTTTTCTTTTCCCTTGCTGACTTCTTCATCCATAGAAGCCATAAACGCGCCCATTAAATCATCATATTGTTTTCCCCAGTCATATCTTTCGTCTGCTTGACTAACTAAAGATTTTGTTCATTCTTTAGGCTTCTCCTTTTTCTTTTGATAAGCTTCTTTTGGCTTGAAAGGATTCAAATTTCCTTGCTTCTTTGGATTTTTACATTCTCGAGCAAAATGACCCAACTCACCACAATTGTAACATTGTGTAGCCTTTGGATTGAATCCAAACTTTGTATTTCGAACAAAAGTAAACTTCTTTCCTGTTTTCTCATTCACAGAATAAGATGAACTTGAGCTAGTAGATGCAGATGGTACAGAAGTACTCTCAGTAGTACTTTAAACAAAAGCTGATTGAATTTTTGCAGATGAAACAGGAGGTGTAACCACAGATGCACCATAAAGTGAAGGATCATGTGTTACGTTATCTCTTCTTTCTTTTCTTTTGTCTTTCATTTCTTGTTCTTCTAACTTTTGAATAAACTCAACCAGTGTCATTCCGGGAAGATTTTCTCTCAAGATCAAAACCAACGAATTCCATCTTTCTGGCAAAGCATATGCAAAACAGTCTATTTTTTCTTCTTCAGAATACTCAATTCCACACTAGCGAACTTTTGTCAACAAATGTCTATATCTTGTTATCAAAGCTTCAAGACTCTCATTTCCAATATAATTGAAATTCTCAAACTGTTTTCGCAAATCAGTGGCTTTCATTTTCTTGAGTTTGGTGTTTCCCTCAATTCTTGCTTTTAAAGCATTCCATAAACCATATGATGTTTTATGTTCATCAAATTGATGAAGAATTTGATTAGGAATTGTTTGACTTTACATCCAGTAAGCTTTCTTTTCAGAATCATATTTATTTCTTTGTTCAACATCAAGTCTATCAAGAGTTTGATCCAGATCTGTTCCAACCACCTTTGGTCGTTCATAAGGTGATAAAATTATTTCCCAAAGATTTGTGTCAGTTCCATGAGATGAGTCTGAAACCGACCTTTCCCGTTTTCATAATCACTCAAATCAAGTAATTTTGGTACTTTATTTTGTGCTTCGAGACTCAGTTTCACTAATCAGAATGCTTTGAATCTTAGAGTTTTGATTAGGAACAGTAGCAAACATATCTACCATGCTTCAAACTTTTTATCAGCGAACCTCTTTCTTGATTATAAGCTGACGAACCTAAATATCAGGCGAACCTCTTCCAAACCTTGACTTCACGAACCTTATCCAACGAACCTGTAACAAACCTTGATAAACGAAGCTCTTCAACAGACCTTTGACCAACGAACCTTAGTCAACAAATCAGCACCGAACTTTAACCAACGAACCTCATCAATAGACGAACCTTTGTCAAACCAATTAAACGAACCTCTCCAACTAAAAAAAACTTCTTCTTTAGCGGATCTCTTCTTTAAACTGCAGCTGAGATACAACAAGGTTTGGGTCACGAAGCTATCAGTTAAACTTGAAAATTTTGGAGGGAAAATCTTCAAAATTTGGAGGAAAAACCTTCAAAATCCACTAATTTCAACCAATAATTTTCTGATTTCGATCAACCAGATAGCAGTAAATGATGATGAAAAATGTCAGCAAACAGTCAGATATATAAAATCAAAATTTCAGCAATCTCTTGATCTCATAATCTTCAAAATGATTGATAATCTTCAAGAACTTGTATAGAACTCCTCCAATGCTATGATACCGTTATAGATTGCCCTTGATCGATCAATGGAATTCTATTAACAATTCAATCTATGCAGAATCTAGATTAAATCTATATGAATGAAAGATACACAATCATTATGATAAACATCATGTTCATTGATAACGAAATTAGATTACAAGAACATGAAATAAGAACACACAGTTCTTTAAAATCACACTAACTTCACACAGGTTCTCTCCCTCTCTGTTCTGTCACACACTACAAAATACAGACAAACCTGCAATATATACACAAAACAGACGAACCTAGCCGAACCAACAGGTTCGCCAGACGAACCTTTAGGTTCGCCAGACGAACCTTTACATTACAAAGCAATAAGTTCGCCGAACCTTTACAACTCTTTCCTAGGTTCGTGGGCCAGACGAACCTAGCAAAAACCTAAGTTAAATTACATACTTTTGAAAGCAATCTATTACAAAATGACATAACAGATTTACAAAAAAATATCGGTCTGTTAAACGTTTTGAATAATAACTGAAAAGTAGTAGACAAAATCAGAAAATAAAGTCATCGTCGTGTTCGTTATGGTGACGATTCCAACGAATACGCGCGAAGGCGATACGATCTGACGAAACAAATAAATAAGCGCTTTCGAAAAAGTAGAATAAGAAAACGAGATATAGAACATTTACTAGGAATAACCACCTTAAAAAGGTTTTGAGAAAACTATTTCATTTAACTCTCGTAAATTCCGCGTTACGAATTGTAAACATAACGTAAACGAGAACAGAGCAACCGAAACGAAACCGAACCACTAGAGGTTAAAAAAAACCCTGAATCCCATTTATTTCTCACATTTAATACCCATTTACCCTCTCTCTTAGTTTCCGATTTCCACTCTCTCACTAGCAAACACCCACAAAAACACCTCTAAAATCCTCAATTCTTGCTCAAATGAAGCCATGTTGGTATCAAATCGAAGCTACCAACATTTCCCACATGAAAGTACAAAGATTCGGGTTTGGAACCAGCCAAATCGAAGGTAAATTAAGCTACAAACATTCGGTTTTCAAGGTTTCTTGTAAGACCGGGATAAGATTGCTCAGATCCAAAAAAGGCTACAAGCAGCACTGTAACATCAGTGCCAAAAACGTTACCGGAACAGTGATCTGCACAGTAACTTGCACAGTAACTCAGGTACAAACTATGTGAACTATTTATATGCTATTAACATTGTGATGCTTGACACTAAACTATTATGCAATCGTTTCTGTAATCTGATTAAAACTCATGGTTTAACAGTAAGAAACATATCAGACAACATGGAATTGTCACATGAATGCTTGTAATATGCTATTTTGTACAAACGTATGCGAGGTTGAACAGAAAAAAGCAATAATGGACGTCGTTACAGGAATGCTAAATGGACGGATTATTCATATTGGTGACGATCTGTACGAATATATCTGGAAGTTTAACGTTCTGAATGATGTCCAATAATTAGAAAACCATATTGTAAAGTGTAGTTATCGTCGTATTCGTATGGGTGACAATTCGAACGAATACGCCCGGCAACTATACGATTCGAGTTAAACTGAAATTTAAACATTTTCAGAGAATTTGACATAAACGAAAGATAATTAGTTAATTTACTAGGAATAACCACCTCAATTAATTTATTAAACTCTATCTTTAAAACGAAGACGTTCGTCGCGAAAACGAAACAGAAACGACGCTTCTGCGCGAAGCCGAACGAACCCGGTTATTTTGAAACCCTTCTATTATGGCTTTTAATGCCATAACAACCACCACCTACCAGCCATGACCTCCTTTATCTCACCAAAAATTCGTCACTTTCTCTCTCTACACTATCTCTCTACAAGTTCAAGCTCTAACTCCTCCATTTCTCAACCAAATCGAGTGTTCTTGGTGTCTAAACGACCACTACATCACATAGATCACGAAAGTACAACGATCTGGAGCTCAAAACCTTCTGATTTGAGGTAGATTCGAGTTATTTCTCACGATTTTAGGGTTTTCAAAACCCTTTGTCGCCCCAAATATCTTGGCCGGTTAAACCCTTTCCAATCTTAGGGAAAACACACAACAACACCATAAGATGATGTAGGAACAAGCATTACACCATACCAAGGTCGATTAGCTCGAACTCTAGGTCTGCACCTGTGCGATGGTGCCTTGGCCGAATGACTCCTCACAGGTAGGCCGAATGGCTACCTTCGGCCGAACCAGCTTGGGCGAAGAACCTGTAACCGAATGACCCACAAGGCCGACTGAGTCCTTCGTTCGGCTGCTATTCAGTCGGGCCACCTCTCATTCACACCACCCTCCTATTCGGCCTGCTGCGCCATTCGGGTTAAGCCCCATTCGCCTGAGCCCTCAATCGGCCCATGCATCTTTCGGTCAGCTGTTTCATTCGGCCAGATCTTGATTCA
This sequence comes from Mikania micrantha, assembly GCA_009363875.1. NCBI lineage: Eukaryota > Viridiplantae > Streptophyta > Magnoliopsida > Asterales > Asteraceae > Mikania > Mikania micrantha. The sequence goes on along the minus strand of CM018698.1, from coordinate 32,422,855 downwards.
GTTAGGACCCTTTCAGTCAAAGGTTAATGAACTAGGAATATGAGGGACGACATGTGTGCATGGGTGGAATACGTTAACCTTCATGTGTGTGTGCATGGGAACCATTAGGGTTTCTTAACAAGAAGCCATCCTATGTTTATCAAACAAAAGTGATAAACTTGTAATCTTCTCATGATAAGGCATAAGACATCAATGGGTTGCTAATAAAACGTTAAACATATAGTTTTCTATCACATGGAATTGATGATAAACAAAGAGTTAGGCAACAACCTAAAGGATTTAAACTATTTCAAACATAAAGCGTGAATTTAAAGGAGCAAACAAGTAACTAAGTGCGGGTGTGGATTAGATCCCAACATCCAACACTTAGTGATTCTATGAAACAATGTAACTAAATTAGAGAATTCCTTGGAGTTTTCTAATCTAAGTTGTATACACGAATGAACTAAGAAACAAGGGAAGCTAAGACTTAATCTTAGGCTTAGGGTTAATCTAATGGGATTAACTTAAAGTCTAACAAATTAAGCTATGATTTTCTTAAAATACTTTATGGTTTTATTAAATGAAATCAATGATAAACATTCTTAAACTAATCAAATGATTTCTATTTAAGATTTATTTAAGACAAATTGCTTTACAATTACTTCATCAAAGTCTTGCGGGATCAAGGGTTTTACTTTTGGGTAATACCTTAGAGTAGTTAGATTAAACCCTAGAGAACACATTAGCAACATAGGACACTTAGTGGCATACCGAGACCGAAACCCTAGTTTGCGACTATTATAACGACTTATCGTATTCGAATCTCTTAAAACAACTCAGGTGTGGAAGATACCTAAGCTACAATCAACGAGCATGCATTATCTGTGGTAACTTATACTTGGCAACACAGGTGAGTTCATTGTCCCCTTTCAAACTATTTTGGGATTTTACATCGGGACTGGGAAGCATGGTATCCATTTTTAAACAGATGTCTAAATGTTTTGGAAATGCTTTTATACTAAATCATAATGCAAATGCTTATACACTTATTTTAAAAGCTAATTCTAAAAGCTAAAAGCTAAGACTTTATACTAGTTGCTAATATCTTATACACCTAATGCTATAAGCTACATGCTAAGATTATATGCTAATGCCACATGCTAATGATAATGCTATAAGCTACATGCTAATACTTTATGCTAATGCTAATGCTATACGCTACATGCTAAGACTACATGCTAATGCTAATGCTATAAGCTATATGCTAAGACTACATGCTAATGCTAATGCTATAAGCTATATGCTAAGACTAAATGCTAATGTTAATGCTATAAGCTACAAGCTACATGCTAATACTATATGCTAATGCTAATGCTATACGCTACATGCTAAGACTACATGCTAATGCTAATGTTATAAGCTATATGCTAAGACTACATGCTAATGCCAATACTATAAGCTACATGCCAAGACTATATGCTAAAAATATATGCTAATGCTAGATGCTATATGCTACATACTACATGATAAGATCGGATGCTAATGCAAAACTTGTATCCATATATGAGATACATGAATGCTAAACTATGCTAATGCAAAGCTTGTATCTATATATGGGATAGGTGAATGCTAAACTATGCTAATACAAAGCTTGTATCTATATATGGGATACGTGAATGCTAAACTGTGCTAATGCAAAGCTTGTACCCATATATGAGATATGTGAATGCTAAACTATGCTAAAGCAAAGCTTGAATTGATTCATGAGATACGTAATTGCTAAACTATGATAGTGCAAAGCTTGTATCTAAACATGGGTTACGTAAATGCTAAACTATGCTATTGCACGGCTTGTACTTATGCATGATATTCGTAAATGCTAAACTATGTTGATGCAAAGCTAATATACGTGTATAATGTACGTTAAAGCCGAGCTATGTGAATACTATAAACATGTAAACTCTTAAACAGTATGCTAATGCTTTGATGGAAACGGGATTGGACGTAGGTAAAATGCTTAATTATCATTAACAACAATGTCATATGTGATTTAGTATGTGGTGGGACTGTGGCTGGGTGGGCGGTAAGTTCGACCCTACATATGCCCTATATATAAGCATACCGAGTTGGATGTTACAGGTGATGTTAATGAGGTTAAGGTTGTTACCGACCATCGTGTTGACTTTGTTTCTTACATGCTTTCTCAGGTGACGTACAGGAATAAGCTAAGGCTAAGGACTGCATACTAGGACCCCCAGTTAGAGGACCTAGTCGATTTTGAAAAGCACATGTTTTGATGATTGTTGTGAATCACTTTTGACATCTTATACAGTTACAAGATAGTAAACATTTTGATGATTGTTGTAATTTAACTTTGTAATCCTAGTTTAATGCTATATTGTGCTTTGGTTATTCTCAATGTTGATGCTATGTAAATAATCTGATCATCACGATTATCACTCACGATATCACGCCACGTGAACCTTCTGCCCGGCGGGACACACGATCGGGCCCGCCAGCTCAGGGTGTGACAGATTGATATCAGAGCTCAATGTTATAGAGAATAATAGGTCATTTACTAAAACGGTTTGGCTTAGACTATAACTTAGGGACCCTCATGTAGAGAACATAGGATCTATGTTTGCATTGTGTCTTCTGCATTCGATCACTGCACTAACCAATATTCTTTTGGTTCTGATCAGAATGTCGTCCAGAAGACAACCGACTCTTCTACCGACTCCACAAAACTCAGCACCTCATTCATCAACACCTTCACCACCTGATTCACCACCGCCTCCTCCTCCACTCGATCCTCCTCTGAACCAGAATACAACCCCAGCTCTCGATCTTGCTACTGTTGCTTGGGCAACATTACTGAGTAGTCAGCTGACTAATCAGCTGAAGGATGTCATCCCAGAGATGATCAACAGGATCCAAGGTCACGGCAACAACTCTGGGCACACTATGGGGGAAGCTAGTGGAAACACTATCACTACTTCACACTGTTCCTACAAATCATTTGTAGGATGCAAGCCGCCAAGCTTTAGCAGTGTTGAAGGAGCTGTTGGACTGATCCAATGGCTAGAGAAGATGGAGACCACACTGGACATCAGCGGTTGTCCAGAACACCATAAGGTTCGCTATGCTGCTTGATCTTCAGCAAACGGGCCTTAACATGGTGGAACTCCCAGATTAGAGCTCGAGGCAGAGAAGAAGCACTGGCTATGCCTTGAGCAGATTTCAAAATACTTCTAAGGAATGAATTCTGTCCAAAGCACGAACTCCAAAAGCTAGAGGTTGAACTCTCAAATCATGTGATGAAAGGCGCATGCCACATGACATTCACCACTCGCTACCATGAACTGGTAGCTTTGGTGCCAGAGATGGTGCCAACACTGGAAAAGTTGATTGATAGATATGTGGACGGATTACCTTCCTGCATTCATAGCATTGTGCTGGCTGCAAATCCTGCAACTCTAGAGTCAGCCATCTCCCTATCAGTTAAACTCACTGAAGTAATGGTGAAGTCAAGAGTTCTGAAGAAAGACTCGGGTAAAGCTAAGGAAGAATAAACAAAGAAGCCCGTACACCACCAGAAGAAGAAGCAAAAGGTCGTCAAGAACTATGTGATGGCCACCCCATTGAGACAAGCCCCCGCAGTAAATGCTGATGCTGCACCCAAACATTTTATGGGAGTGCATCCTCAGTGTGCACAATGAAAGTATCATCATCCTACTGGAGTGCAGTGTAGAAAGTGCAACAACTGTGGCCGACTAGGCCACTGGGCTCAGCAATGCCGTACCCTGGCAACACAAGCTACAAACAATGCTGCTAGGGCATTACCTCCACCACCAAACCCGGGCTATCACAACAACAAAAACAGTGGATGCTATAATTGTGGAGAAGTAGGTCATTTCTCCAAAGACTGCCCGAAGCGAATGCAACAGGGAGCTCAAGCACCTCGTGGAAGGGATTTTGTGATTGGAGCCAATGCAGCACGCCAAGACCCTGATGTTGTCACTGGTACATTTCTTTTAGATGACTCGTATGCATCTATTCTGTTTGACACTGGTGCAGATCAGTGTTTTATTTCATTTGACTTTGCACGCTAACTTAATCTTACTGAGGAACCTTTAGACTCCCTTTACATTATCGAAGTATCAAATGGGAAACAAATCACAGTTAGCATTATACTTAGGAACTGCCCACTTACACTTACTGATCATACATTTACCATCGACTTAATACCGATGGAGCTGGGCAGTTTTGACATCGTTGTTGGGATGGATTGGCTGTCTCTAAATAGAGTAGAAGTCATCTGTTCTGAAAAGCTACTTCGGAAGTTCGAGGGGATCAAGCAAAGCGTAGTGTCAAAATCATATCCTGCATAAAAGCGCGTAAGTGTCTACAGAAGCAGTGTATAGCTTTCTTGGCTCATGTGGTGGAGAAAGAGAAAGACAAGAGAATGATTGAAGACATGCCGATGGTAAAGGAATACCCTGAAGTGTTCCCCGAAGACCTACCAGGTTTGCCACCTGTGCGACCGGTAGAGTTTCGTATTAACTTGATTCCTGGAGCAACGCCTGTTGCTAAATCTCCTTACAGGTTAGCACCTTCAGAGATGCAGGAACTGTCAAACCAACTACAGGAGCTACTAGACAAAGGTTTCATCCGACCGAGCTACTCACCTTGGGGAGCTCCGGTTTTGTTCGTGAAGAAAAAGGATGGATCTTTGCACATGTGCATAGACTACAGGGAGCTGAACAAGCTAACTATCAAGAATCGGTATCCATTACCGAGGATTGATGATTTGTTTGACCAACTGCAAGGAGCTCAGTACTTTATGAAGATTGACTTACGGTCCAGATATCATCATCTTAGAGTCCAAGACGAAGACATACCGAAGACGGCGTTTCGAACCAGATATGGGCATTACGAGTTTATGGTGATGCCTTTTGGTTTGACGAATGCACCTACGGTTTTCATGGACCTCATGAACCGAGTGTGCAAGCCGTACTTGGATCAGTTTGTCATTGTCTTCATTGATGACATACTGATCTATTCTAAAAGCAAAGCAGAGCATGAGCAACATCTCAGGATGATCTTGGAACTGTTGAAAGAGGAGAAACTCTATGCCAAGTTCTCTAAGTGTGAATTTTGGCTAAGAGAAGTTCAATTCTTGGGTCATGTAGTCAACAGTGAGGGAATACATGTAGACCCTGCCAAGATTGAAGCAATAAAGAACTGGGACACTCTGAAGACACCAACGGAGATACGGTCCTTTTTGGGATTAGTAGGATATTATAGAAGGTTTATCTCAAACTTCTCTAAGATAGCCCTACTGCTCACCAAGCTAACACAGAAAAGCGAGCCGTTTGTTTGGGAACAGAAGCAAGAAGATACTTTTCAGACTTTGAAGCAAAAGTTATGTGATGATCCAATATTATCTCTCCCAGACAGTTGTGATGACTTTGTAGTGTATTATGATGCATCCCATCAGGGACTCGGCTGTGTATTAATGCAACGGGACAAAGTCATTGCTTATGCCTCAAGACAACTGAAGATTCATGAGAAGAACTACACTACTCATGATCTGGAACTGGGAGCAGGGGTATTCGCGTTGAAGATTAGGAGACATTACTTATATGGCACCAAGTGTACCATATTTACTGATCACAAGAGTCTGCAACACACATTCGATCAGAAGGAACTCAACATGCGCCAACGACGTTGGGTTGAGCTTCTAAATGATTACGACTGTGTAATCAAGTACCATCCGTGCAAGGCAAACATTGTAGCTGATGCCTTGAGTCGGAAGGAACGGGTCAAACCCTTGCGCGTCAGAGCAATGGGAATGACTGTGCAGAAAAGGCTTACACGACAGCATTATTCAAGCACAACAAGAGGCAGTTGAATGAGGAAACTTGAAGAATGAACTAGATTGTGGAGCAGAAAAGCAATTTGAAACAAAACCAGATGGAGTCATCTACAAGTATTGTGTATGGATTCCTGCAGTGGATGAATTGAGAAAGCTTATCTTCAATGAAGCACACAAGACCAAGTACTCAATGCATCCCGGTGCTGATTAAATACACCAAGACTTACGGGGATTTTACTGGTGGCCGGGTATGAAGAAGGACATAGCCGAGTACGTTGGTCGTTGCCTTAAGTGTGCCAAAGTGAAGGCGGAAAATCTGAAACCGTCAGGTTTACTAGAACAGCCTGAGATTCCACTTTGGAAGTAGGAACAAATAGCTATGGACTTTATTACCTAGCTACCCCGCACTTCTAGTGGTCATGATACTATTTGGGTTATTGTTGATCGATTAACCAAATCTGCTCATTTCTTGCCAATGAGCGAGACTTACACGATGGATAAAATGGCAAAGCTCTACATCAACGAGATAGTGGAATGCCATGGTGTGCCATTATCTATCATTTCAGATCGTGATAGCAGATTCACATCATGGTTCTGGCAATCATTGCAGAAATCCTTAGGGACACATTTAAAACTGAGTACAGCTTACCATCCACAAACGGACGATCAGAGCGAACGTACTATACTGACCCTGGAGGACATGTTGAGAACATGTGTTTTAGACTTCGGTGGGAATTGGGACTCTCATTTACCACTGATCGAATTCTCCTACAACAACAGTTATCATAGTAGCATCGGATGTGCACCGTTCGAGGCCCTTTATGGTCGAAAATGTCGATCGCCGATCTATTGGTCTGAAGTGGGAGATAATCGAATAAATGGGCCAGAGCTTATTCAAGAAACTACCGACAAGATTGCTCAGATTCAACAAAGGGTACAAGCAACACGCAGCAGACAAAAGAGTTATGCCGAAAAACGGCGCAAGCTGTTCGAATTCCAAGTGCCTGTGTCATGTTAAAGGTATCCCCATGGAAAGGCGTAGTTCGTTTTGGGAAGAAAGGCAAACTAGCACCACGATACGTGGGACCATTCGAGATCATCGAGCTTATTGGTCCTGTGGTGTACAGACTAAGATTACCAGATAAACTTAGTGGTGTGCATGACGTATTTCACGTCTCGAACTTGAAGAAATGCCTTGCTGACGAATCACTCGTCATACCAATTGAAGAGATTCAATTGGACGAACATCTACAATTTATCAAAGAACCTTTGGAGATTATGGATCGCAAGGTTAAGAAACTGAGGCGAAGCCGTATTCCGATTGTCAAGGTTCGTTGGAACTCAAAGCACGGACCTGAGTTTACCTGGGAACGAGAAGATCACATGAAGTCTAAGTATTCCCAACTGTTTACAGAGGAAGTTGTACCTGATAATGATTCTTAAATTTCAGGACGAAATTTCTCTAACAAGGGGAGACTGTAACATCAGTGCCGGAAACGTTACCGGAACAGTGATCTGCACAGTGACTTGTACAGTAACTCAGGTACAAACTATGTGAACTATTTATATGCTATTAACATTGTGATGCTTGACACTAAACTATTATGCAATCGTTTCTGTAATCTGATTAAACCTCACGGTTTAATAGTCAGAAACATATCTGTTAGTACATATTTGTAATAGGTTGGTATTCAAACACGTAAATTATCAAAAGTTTTGTAAAGTTTAGTTTTGTACAAGGTTTGGCTTAGGTTCGTCTGGCCCACGAACCTAGGCAGGTTCGGCGAACCTATCACTTTGATAGGGTTTGGTGAACCTACAACATTAGAAAGGTTCGGCGAACCTATTAGGTTTGGCAACCTAGGTTCGCCCAGTGAACCTCAAGGTTCGGCTGGCAAACCTAAGGGTTCGGCTAGGGAATAGGTTCGGCTGACAGGTCTATATATATAGAAGGTTTGTCTGATTTTCTCATAACTCTTGGAAACTCTTGGAGAACATCAGAAACCTGAGATCTGTGTGTGTGCATTCTCTGTGTGAGAAATATCTGTGTGAGAGTTGTAATCAATTGTGATTGATTAATGAGATGAAGATGTTTATAGAAATGCTTGTTCTTCTTTGATTATTGATAGATTAAACATAGATTCCGCATGTGTTTAATTGTTCATAGGGCTTCTTGATACGATCCAGATCGAATTCACCAAAACAACAATGGTATCAGAGCTTTTGGTGAAGTTCTATACAAGTTTTGTCAAAGAAATTCAAGTATTTGAAGATTTGAAGATTAGAAGATCAAGTTACTGATCAAAATTTTTCTTTTCATTGTGATTGATTGCTATTTTGTGTGCAAATTCATCATCAACTGTTGTGAAATACTACAATTCACGGATTTGTGGTGTTGATTTGAGGAATTGGAAGGATTTTCTTCAAATTTTGGAAGGTTTTCTCTCCAAAATTTCGAATTTTGCAGTACAGGTTCGTGAGCCGAAACCTGTGGATAGGTTCGCTGTTCAAGACATTTTTCTGAGGTTCGTTTGGGTTTTCAGAAGAGGTTCGTGGATTTTCAGCTAAGGTCCGTTTCTTTTCTACAAGGTTTGTGGGTATTCTGCAAGGTTCGTCTGAAGTTATTCTGCAAGGTTCGTTGCTTTTCAGCAGAGGTTCGTCTGACTTGAGGTTCATTTGTCTCAAGGTTCGTGTCTTAAGGTTCGTTTCTTGAGGTTCGTAACCTGAGGTTCGTGTGGTTTGAGGTTCGTGAATTAAGGTTCGTGTCCTTAAAGGTTTGTGTCTCAGGTTCGTGTGACTTGAGGTTCGCAGCTTGAGGTTCGTGTAATACAAGGTTCGTCTGTCTTCAGGTTCGTGACTAAAGGTTCGTTCAGTTCACAGATCGTTGAAGGTTCGCGTGATTGATAGGTTCGTGAAGTGTTTTTCTGAAAAAGGTTCGCAGATAAAATCTTGGAATTATGGCGGAGATGTATGTTGCAATGGCTACTCAGAATTCTAAGATTCATAACATTCTGATTGGTGAAACCGAAGTTGGAAGTGAGAATAAAGTTCCTAAGTTTCTAGATTTGTCAGACTATGACAATTGGAAAGGTCGTTTTGAAACCCAGTTAAATGGAACGGATACTAATCTTTGGGAACGAATTTTATCTCCATATGAAAGACCTAGAGTTGTGGGAACTGATTTGTATCAACTCTTAGAGAGATTAGATGTTGATGAGAGAAAGAAGTATGATTCGGAGAAGAAGGCGTACTGGATTCTTAGTCAGGCCATTCTTAATCAGATTTTACATCAGTTTGATGAGCACAAAACTTCTTATAGTCTATGGAATGCTTTGAAAGCTAGAGTTGAGGGAAATACAAATCTGAAAAAGATGAAAGCTACAGACATTCGCAAAGAATTTGAAAACTTCAATTTTATAGGCAATGAAAGTCTGGAAGCATTGATCACTAGATACAGACATCTGCTAACTGAAGTTAGAAAGTGTGGCATGGAATATACTGAAGATGAAAAGATTGAATGTCTCGTAGATGCTTTGCCTGACAAGTGGAATTGTTTAGTGCTAATCTTGAGAGAGAATTTACCAGGAATGACCTTGGTAGAATTTGTTCAAAAGCTTGAAGAGCAAGAGATGAAGGATAAAAGAAAAGCTCGAAAAGTAAATGTTACACAAGATCCTTCATTATACGGTGGATCTGTAGTTACACCACCGTCTTCATCTGCAAAGATTAAGACGGCATTTGTTTCTAGTACTTCTGAAAGTATTCAAGCACCTTCTTCATCTACAAGTTCCAGTTCATCTTATTCTACAATTGAGAAGAAGTCTGACTCTACACAACCTCCTGTTCAGCTAAATACTACAAATTTGGGGAAAGTAACAGTCGAAGCTGTTCGGGATCACATGTGTATTCTATCTTGTGTAGTCAGTGCATATGATGAACAAATAGCAGGAAGAATTGGAAATGCTAATATGACATTTGAAGATTATGAACAAATCGATGATGATGAAATGGAGCTGATTGATACACAATGGGCACTAGCAAGTGTTATTCGAAGAATCAATCGTTATGAAAAGAAGACTGGTAAGAAATTCACTTTTGATTGCAATCCCAAGTTTGGATTCAATCCAAAGACTACTCAATGCTATAACTGTGGTGAGCTAGGTCACTTTGCCAGAGAATATAAAAATCCGAAGAAACAAGGGAACTTAAACCCGTTCAAGCCAAAAGATACTTATCAGAAAAAGAAAGAAAAATCTGAAGATTCATCTAAAGCTCTAGTGAGTCAAGCTGATGAGGGCTATGAATGGGGAAAGCAGTATGATGAATTAATGGGTGCTTTGATGGCTTCGTTGGAAGAAGATACTGGTAAAGGCAAAGAGAAAGTGGATAAGGTAAATGAGGATCTGTTAGAGATCATAGATAAACTGAAAGAGATGAATGCTCAGCTAACTGCTGAACTGATAGAGAGCACAGAAGCAAACAAGAAGCTGATTTTAAGAGAAAAATCTTTTGACAAAAAGATAATAGATCTTGGTAATGAAAATGAAGATTTGAAAATCAAAGTTTTACAAAATAACCATGTTGTGTCTGTGCATCTTGAATCAGTTCAAAAGCTGAAGGTGGTAGTATCAGCAGCAAAAGCTGAAGCTGAATTGCACAAGAGCAAGCTGAATCATCAAATGATGTTACCGGCTTAGGCTTTCACTCTGTTCCAGCTCCTCCTCGTTATGTGTCAAGACCACAACTTAATCCGGATTTTGAAGTTCATCCGGTTTCCTTAAAGGAAAATGTGTCTGAACAAGTGATTGAGGATGTGGGAGGTTCATCATCTCATGATAAAGTGTTTATTGATTGTGATGCTCCTATTATTGAGGACATCAAAGAATCATAATATCCAGCTGATATTCTCAGACAGACTGGTTATCAACCTAAGACTATTGAGAAGCAGAGTTTGAAGTTTCAGAAATCAAAGTCTGAAATGAAACCAGCTGAGAAAGCAGTGATTAAACCAACTGTTGTTTCCAAACCAGTGCTAAAAGTCAAAACTACCACCACTATCAAACCAAGTGTGTTTGTCAAGTCATCCACTACGCATAAAGTAGAGACTAGTGGTGTTTCTAAAAAACAAAATGGTTTTTCTGAAAAAGTTAACAAGGTGGTTAACAAGGTTGTTGATAAGGGTAATAAGTTTGGGGATGGAATTAAGGGAAAATCAAAGTTTTCTCAAAATCAAAAGAATAATTCCAAGATAAAAGCCACTGGTTTGAGGAACAATGTTTCATCTCCATCTGTTGCATCTAAATCTTTTAGTTCACCTAAGCCTTTGATGAACTAAAACCGAAGAGTCTTTCACAAAGAAAATGCTACAGATGTGGTAAAGTGGGTCATGTAATTGTTGATTGTGAGTTGGATACTTGTAACAGATTTAGGTCCTTTACTCCATGAGAAACACGAAAGTGTTTTACTTGTAGTGGAAAAGGACATATTTCTGCAAATTGTTCAAATCATAAGATTAGGAAGAGTTTAGTTAATGACAGTCGGGTGATCAAGTCTGGTGGGAGTCCTAGGAAAGTGAAACTAGTGAGGAGGAAATGAGAGTCCTTAGAAAGTTTGATCCTGAATGTGTCTGGGTAAGGGAAGAAAAGAGTCAGCAACAGAAAATTTTTGATTGCAAAAGGAATTTGAGAAAGGTTGTTAAAATTGTGACATCATCTGATGATGATTTCTATGACAAATTTTCTTCCAAACCATTTTCAAAACAAAATGATAATTCAAAATCTTTTTGAAAATTAAGATATATGTCAGGTGATAAAATTTCTGTTAAAAAGGATGAAAGCATTGAAGATGGGTCTTCAAGCAGTTCATCAAAACAGAATGGCAGGGGGCCATTCAGGGAGACTCGACGCCAGAATGGCAGGAGTCATCCTTTTTGATACTGATCAAATTTTTAATTTATTGTGCAGGTGGCATTCATGGGCCATATCAATAGTAGATGGATTGTTGATAGTAGATGCTCACGGCACATGACGGGAGAGTTGGGTCTGTTGAAAGATTTCAGACAAATGAAAGGGAGTTATGTTAATTTTGCAGGTGACAAAGGTGGTCAGATTACCGGATTTGGTAGTTTGACTAATGGTAAAGTTTCCTTTGACAATGTTAATTACTTCAAAGAGTTAACTAACAACCTGTTGAGTGTGTCACATATTTGTGACAAAGACTATAAAGTGATGTTTGATAATGAAAGATGTTATGTGCTTCAACAAGGAATTCAGATCCCTGAAGAGTGGATTCTGATGACTGCCGACAGGAGTAAAGATTTATATGTTCTAGACATGGCAAAAGCGGAGACAGTGACAAGGTGGAGACATGTCTTGTGTCTAAGGCAACCGAGCAAGATATGCGATCTTGGCACAGACGGATGGGTCATATACATATCAGAAAGATGAATCATTTAGTTCACAATCATTTGGTTGAGGGTGTATCGGTTAAACACTTTAAAATCCCTGATGTGTGTGTGTCTTGCAAGAAAGGTAAACAGAAAAGGAGGTCGCATAAAACTAAAACAGTATTATCTATTGATAAACCACTAGAACTTCTTCACATGGATTTGTTTGGTCCAATCAATGTGAAGAGTATCGGTGGTGAATCATACTGTTTTGTGGCGACTGATGATTTTTCTAGATTTTCATGGGTAATGTTCTTAAAGTACAAATCTGAAACTTATGAAAATTTTGTGTTGTTGGTGAACAGGTTGTAGACATTATCCAAATTGAGAGTAAGGCGTGTTCGTTCAGATAATGGGACTAAGTTCAAGAATCAACAAATGGAAGAATTTTGTGATTCAAAGGGCATTCAGCAGCAATTCACTGCACCATATGAACCACAGATGAATGGTGTAGCTGAGAGAAAGAACAGAACGTTGATTGAGTCTGCTAGAACTATGCTCGCTGATTCTAAGCTCCCCATTACATTTTGGAGTGAAGCTGTGGCGACAGCTTCTTTTACTCTTAATCGAGTTTTGATTGTGAAAAGACACAATAAGACATGCCATGAATTACTTCAAAATCGAAAACCAAATTTGGAACACTTGGAACCTTTCGGGGCTCCTTGTACCATGCTTAAGAAAGATGCAAAATTCAACTCTAAAGTTGAAGAAGGTTTCTTTCTTGGCTACAGTCTTCCCAACAAACGTGTGTTTTACAAACGTATGGGTGTTGTGGAATTATGGTATAATGTGGATGTTCAAAGACATACACCTATACCTGACGGCAAAGGACCAAATTGGCTTTTTGATTATAATAAAATTTTTGAGTCTTTTAATTTGTCTCCAAATGTTTCTGATGATGAAATAACCTTGCAAATGTTATATGATTTGCAGAATTATGATGATCAAGGTGTTTCTCATCAAGCTGAAAATAATAATCCACCTGAGGAAGGCGTGTCAGAAATAATCAATGATGATTGGTCATCTGATGATGATCATGATGTTTTTGAAGATGTTGTTTCTCATGATCAAGATGTTGATCAAAATATCACAAATCTTGATCATAATGTTGTTGTTCCGCAAGTGCCAGTCACTAGATTTCATGTTAATCATCCTGTTGAACAGATCATTGGAAATCCATCTGCTGGAGTACAGACAAGAGGTCAAGTTACAAATGAGGAGAGTTTGTATGTTGAGTTGGAAAGAACTCATGGTTCTCAAGAGTTATGGCTGCATTCTGTATTTATTTCTCAAATTGAACCAAAATCTGTTATTGAAGCATTGCGTGAGCCTGCCTGGGTGGAGGCTATGCAAGAGGAGCTGAATCAGTTTCAGGAATTGGGTGTTTGGCATCTAGTTGATTTGCCAAAGGGAGAAAAGAAAATTGGCAGTAGACGGGTGTTAAGATGTAAAAGAGATGATCGAGGCGTAATTGTTCACGTTTAGTGGTTCAAGGTTTCAGATAACTCGAAGGAATTGATTACGACGAAGTGTTTGCACCTGTAGCGGCTAGAAGCAATTCGACTTTTTCTGGCTTTTGCTGCCCATAAGAAATTTAAAGTTTTTTAGTTGGATGTCAAGTCTGCATTTCTTTATGGGTCTTTGAATGAAACAATGTATGTTTGTTAGCCACCGGGCTTTGAGGATCCTATCCACCGGGATCAGGTTTACCTACTTGACAAAGCACTGTATGGTTTACATCAGGCTCCACGTGCTTGGTATGAAACCTTATTGACTCACCTTATTGAACACGGGTTCAATAGGGGTCAGATTGACAAAACATTGTTTTATCAGGAAAAGGGCAAGGATATTATTCTTGTTCAGATCTAAGTAGATGACATCATATTTGGATCTACCGATGAGCAACTGTGTTTGGAGTTTAAAGAGGTTATGACTAAGAAGTTCGAAATGAGTGCCATGTCGGACATCAAATTCTTCTTGGGTTTACAAATTCATCAGACTGATGATGGAATTTTCATTCATGAGACAAAATACATTCAAGATGTGCTAAAACAGTTTAGTATGCTTGATTGTAAACCCATTTCCACGCCCATTCAGCCCAATCAGGGGATTGAGCCTGATCTTAAGGGGAGCTAATTGATGCTACTTTGTATCGTGGAATGATTGGAAGTTTGATGTACTTGACTGCCTCAAGGCCAGATATTGTATTTGCTACAAGTATATGTGCTCGCTATCAATCAAAACCTAAAGTGTCTCATCAGATAGCAGTAAAGAGAATTCTTCGTTATCTGAAGGGTACACCAGACACCGGTCTGTGGTATCCTAAGGATGATAACTTTTTCTTCAATGCCTATAGTGATTCTGACTATGGAGGATGCAAGACTGATGCGAAATCCACAACTGGAGGTGCACAATTTTTAGGTGAGCGGTTAGTTTCTTAGCAGTGCAAAAAGCAGACATCTGTTGCTACTTCTACATGTGAAGCTGAGTATGTAGCGGCTGCCAGTTGTTGTTCACAAGTTTTGTGGATACAACAATAGATGAGAGACTACGGTTTGAATTTTCTGACTACCCCGATTCATGTTGACAACGAGTGTCACACCCCTGCGCCGCGTGCGGAATCCACGGCGCGGTGACGTATGAACAGTTGAATCATGCACAAGTATTGAATAAGAACAACCACAATGGATTACTACATTTCATAATGTTTAGACAGTTGTTTAGTTACAGACAATCTATCTACCAAAAGAAAGACAACTACAGACCCAAAATATGGTTTACAAAATAAGACTTCAAACAAGACAATTAAACAATTAGGATTTAGTGGGTTTCTAATCCATCCTAGCATGTTTCTTCATCTTGTTCTATCTTAGTATGGTCTCCTTAGTTGTCTCTGAGAATGTCTTAAACCTGATTACCTGAAACACGTGAAAAGTAACTGTCAACTACAGACGTAGTTGGTGAGAACAATAGGTTTACTCATTTGTAAACATGAGTATATGATATAAGGCATAGGTAAGTTAAAGCATCATAAGATTCACACGGATGAGCTGCAACCCAAACTAACATCAAGTAAGAAAATGAGAGTAAACAGTCCAATCACTGTTTGCACGAGAGTCAACATATACTATCAAGTCCCAAACCACGTTTGGAGTTAGATAATGTGTCAACAGTTTTGATAAAACCCTATGTAACCGAAATCTGCAGTTAGTTTATAAAACAAATTTAAAAACTAACTGCAGCAATCGGCCTGCCCCAATGTGTGTGTCCGCTTTCCCTTGTTGTGATCACCCAGTACTAACGCTAATGAGTATGATACTTGATGCTTTTACAAGTTTGTTTACAACAATAGACACCATGTTTCTGAACCTTACTTTAACCGGATGTGTTAATGCCTTATTTGATAACATGAATTGAAAACCTAGATTTAATTCCACGAATTAAATCCTTTGTTTTGAATACCATGAAATGAACCACTTGATTTGAATACCATGATGTGAACCACTTGATTTGAATACCATGTTGTGAACCACTTGATTTGAATACCATGTTGTGAACCACTTGATTTGAATACCATGATGTGAACCACTTGATTTGAATACCATAAAATAGTGACCTTGTGTAACAACAAGGTTTATAACAAAAGAGTTTATAAAATCATTTATTTAAAAGTGTTTATCCTTCATAAATACATTTGAGTAAATCTGTTACAAAACAGTTCAAAGATCCCTTATAAAACCTTTTTAGTGAAAAGAGTTTAATAATTGAGAATTCTTTTAAAACAGTTGATAAATTCCTAGGATTCGTAAAATGAACCCATAATGTTTATAAGCATACACACACCTTGTGTAATGAAATATGATTGTAAACGATTGGTTTGATCAGGTGTTCCACCCCAAAACAGTTATAAAACAGTAAAAGAGGGGCTAAAGTTCTCACCTGTCTGCAGTAGACTCTGAACTAAAACAGATAGCAAGTAGCAAACAGGACTTCTAATTGTTTCCTATAACATTGTAATCATACATAAGATATAGGATTTATAATTGTATAGACTTTGATTCATTGATTGACTTGTGTTCTCTAGAACTTGATCATGATTATGATTGTTGTGAAAACTTAAAAGTTATGATTTGAATCACTTGATTGATCATGGGTCCAAGAAACGAATATGAAATGTTCCATTGCGCATAAATCTTATGCATAAAACGATAATTGTTCTAGAAGGTGATAACCATTGATTAACATGACTTATGAAAAGATATACCATTTGTTTAAGTTCTTGAGATTGTGACTTGATCCCATAATTAGGTTAAGTTGCAACTTAAACCTACTAGGATCAAATTATGCTTACCTTGAATTGTGGCCATCAATGGGCCTTAAACCCATAATTATGATAATAGGCTTAAATAGAGGTCCACGGGCCACTTAGGTTACCAATGGGCCAATTGAATATGATATTGGGCCAAGTGAATATGTTGTTGGCCCAATAACTTGTATATAGGCCTTGTAATATACCAAAGACAATATCAACCCAATTAAAATCTTAGTGGGCCGAATGGAATTGAATTGGGCCTATAGGATTGGTGTTGGGCTAAGAAATGTTTAAGTAGACCACTTAAAGTTCCAAAGTGCTATCGGCCAATTTAGAGGTCTTAATGGCCAACCTATCTCAATCGTGCTTGATTTAAACATATGGGCCAAATTGCTAATGGAATTGAGCCTTGTAGCATTAGGTTGGGCCGAGGAGCTATGGGCTGCCACCATTGGCAGCGAACCTATTGGGTTCAAGGACCTAGGTTCGTGAAGCTGGTGATAGCCAAGGGTTCGGCCAACGCGCATAACAAGGTTCGGCTCTCTTGAGATGGCTTGCATGGTTCGTTGCTAGGTGACCACATGGGTTCGTTGAACATTTAAGGTTTGGTGAAAGCTCATGAGGGACTTCCCAGGGTTCAGACGTGCATGCAGCGAACCATGCAAGGTTCGTTTAGGGTTAGGGTTCGGCCGAGGAAACCTGAAATGGTTCGGTTCTATGCAAGGGTTCGTGAAGCTTCGCCATAGACTAAGGGTTCGTGATGGTTCGTGAAGCACCTCAGGGTTCGTCTGGGTTAGGATCAACGAACCATTGGTTCGTTGCTGATGCAGGGTTCGCCATTGTCAGCAGTATGAAGGTTCGTTGCCTTCATTAGGGTTCGGCTCCATAACCCCCAGCGAACCTGTCGACTTGCAGCTTCATCTTCACCAAATGTTCAGTTCCAGACCACGATCCATGTTATTCTAACATCGTAGGGTGTTACTACAGGTGCGAAAATGGAGAGGGGGTGCTAGAACCGGCTAAGTATCGATTTTCAAGCACACACATATAGAAAACCCTAATTTCCAGATTTTTCAAGCGTAAATACCTCGACTTTGGCCGGCTGATCTCGCTGATTTCTTGTACTTTCGTGTAGATAATGTTGAGAGCTACGCGTGGACACCAAGAACGACGAAATCCGTTGAGAAATAAGCGAGTTACGAACGTTTAAAGAGAGTTTTTCTAGAGAGAGAGAGAGGGTAGACGAAAATTTAGAGAGAGAAAGTGTTGTAGGTGAAATAAATGAGGGAAATGATCTCATTCAAGGCTTTTATAGCCCGTGTGGTATTCGGGTCCGTTTCGGTCGCTCGGTTCGCGTTTCCGAAACGTAACGCGTATTTTACGCGGTTTTAAATAAAAAGAGTTGTTAAACTCATTAAAATGATGAGTTTCAAAATTGTAAAAATATAAAATAATTAAAATAATTATTTTTACTCTTCGTGTGTTGCCAGATCGTTAAACATTCACAATTACGTGTATACCCGCAATCGCGTACGTTTTCCGATCGTATTAAAATATTTAAAGTCGTTTAATCATAATTATAAGTTCAACATTCGTATCATTATGGATCGTCACCCATAACTATACTCAGTCTCGCTTACGTATTACGATTCTTGTTGAATTAATTGTCATAATATTCGTCTTAACACTACGCACCAACACTATCCTGTTATACCGAACGCAGTATATATATAGGGCTCACTCTCGCTGCCCACCACTGTTTCGATATAACACAATATTGTTCTTGCCTAGTGAACTCGACTGTAAATAAATAATACATACTTGATAAATGATAAAGATTCTAACATACAAGCACATAATGACACATGATTCACATTGACTGACTGAACATGTACACACACTGTTCTAACATTGTTTACGACTATCATGACTAAATGCACAAATGTTACAACAAGGCTGCTATTGCTATCACTAAGAATCCTGTGTATCATTCACGATCCAAACACATTGATATTAGGTTCATTTCATACGCGATTGTTATGAAAAGAAACTTATTGATGTGGTGAAGATACATACCAATGAGCGAAGAGCAGACCTTCTCACCAAGGCGTTTGACAAAAACCGTTTTGAGTATTTGCTCAAATTAAATGTAATTCGGGTCATGGGTGAGGTAATTAAAAATCACTTTCCTTCATAACCAATTTTTCTTGAATTAACAACAGATATTTTAATTTTTTGTTATTTTGTGTTTTAGTTTTTAGGGGGAGAAAATTTTAAAAAATACAAAAACATTTGAAAAACCAAAAACACAAAAACATTAAAAATTTTAAAATTCTGAGAAATTGATTCGACCAACTGAGAAATGATAGCACATTGTTTGCAATTGGAAATACATTTGTATCATAAAGAACTTAAACATAAAGAGCAGTTACAATTACTAAGTATGATGTGTTAGTAGCTTTATAACTTAGTTAACATGAAATTAAACAAAAGTTTGATTATGCTTTATAAGAAACAGATGCTTAGAATACAGTACTTAGTTTTGTCCTGAATGAGTGGTAATTATTCTTACAAAATGTTTCTTGAACAAAAAGTCAAATTACTAGTTTTGATCATGTGTTTAATTTTCAAAAGAAATTCTAATTTTGTTTTTCTTTTATTTTAGTTTAAAGCTGTAACATTCTTTGCTTATACTTACGTATCGACCTGATTGTTATAGCTTTAAACGATTCAAACTTATTTTCTAGGTTCTGATAAGATTTGGACAATTTCTGCGTATATGAAAATATCGATCTGATTGTTAAAAGCTTAATCTTAAATTATTTTTTAGTTCATTTTCTGGATCATCTGAATATACGTAAGTATCAACCTTGATTCCAAGATTTTGAACAAATTCAAATTATTTTCTATTTTGTTATTTTCAAAAAGAAATTTTGCTTTATTTTTACATGATCAAGCTAGTTAAAATTGAAGTAATTAGTTTCAAGAACATTTATGTTTGATTAGTTATTCACAAACCGGGGATGTGTTCAAGCAAATGGATATTATAAGGTATTTGATAATTTTGTTTAAATTGATATGTTGATTAAGTAATTAAATTTAAAGATGATAAATATACTGACAATCATCTTTGAATTGTAAATTGCTAATAAATATATTCATTAATTCAATCAAATGTGTTGATAATTGTAAAACAATATGATCTCATGTCTGGATATTTCTCAAACAAAAATATGTGATTGTTTTGATAGTATTAGATTTGTTAAATTTGTAGTTTAGTTGTTATAAACATTTTGAAAAATATAAAAAGATTTTTGTTTTTATCTGATGTTAAATCAATAATTTTTGATTATTTGTTTGACTTTGAAAAATTAAAACATGGGTTTGTTTTGAAATTTTAAATAAAATTGGATTTTATAAAAAGGTTCGCATGAAAAGGTTTGTTTGAGGTTCGTTGGATAGGTTCGTCAAACAGGTTCGTCCAATAGGTTTGTTGGATAGGTTCGTTTAATTGGTTTGTTGGATAGGTTCGTCAATTGGTTTGTTTGACAGGTTCGTCCAACAGGTTCGTCCAATAGGTTTTTGGACAGGTTCGTCTGAGAGGTTCGTGAAAAAGGTTTGCATATAAATGACAGGTTCGTGAAAACATTTGTCACTTTCATCTGACTTCTCAGACACGAACCTGCAAGTTCCGATTTTTTCGACTTTCGATTCAGGACCTCCGAAGCTTTTTGCTTGATATCATTAGAATCGTAATCGATTTGTGATCATTTTTAGGTATAGATCTTGGATTTTGACAGGCTGAATTAGGAGATATGAATGGTTTTAGGATTTTTAATGTCGAACCTGTTTTGTTGAGATTAATCTTTTAAAATCTAAGTTTTGAACAAACTACTTTCATTAAATTTGTTCATCGTTCAGTTTCGAACCTTGGGATATAAACTTTTTCATCTAATTCTTAGTTTGAAATTTGATTTTAAAATAGAAAAAGGTCCGCTTGATGAACAAGGTTCGCTGGATGAACTAAGGTTCGCTGGATCTTGTAGGTTCGTCTGAACCTAATAGGTTTGTGATGAATCTCTGAATTTCAGAAGAACCGAACCTTTGTTGGTCAAGGTTCGTTTGACCAACAGGTTCGTTTGATATGAAGGTTCGTTCAATGAAGGTTCGTTCATTCAAGGTTCGTTCATTAGAAAGTTCGTTCATTTGAATAGATTTGTCTGAACAACAGGGTCGTCTAGAATTAGGTTCATCTCAGGAAAGGTTCGCTGGTTTTCAACACTTAGAAATTTTTTATTTTTTAATTTTTCTTAAAGTTTTGTTTAAATTTGTTTTCTTTCTGAATGTAGAAATGGCTAATCTGACTTTCGGCGACAAGCACAACTTGTGTGCATATTTAGATCCTACTACAAGGAATGGAAAAGACTTCAGGCCGATGATCGAGTTTCTTAGAAGATCAAGAATATATCATGCTATCTCCAACTCTTGCCATATATATAGATCACATGTGCAGAGTTTCTGGGAATCTGATAGATTGATTAGTGTTGATGAGGAGTATGTCATAGAGGCGAATATGCTTGGACAAGCAATTCGTGTTACAAAAGCTGAAATTAGACGTGTTTTGCAGTTCGGAGGAGAACCTGCTGGTATGACACTTATACCAGAGAGGTGTATTAAAGGATGTTTTCTGCGGATCAGGTATTTCGGAGTCTACAATGTTACTTCAATCAAGAAGGGCAAACTTCCTCTACAATACAAGTTTTTAGCTCATGTATTGTTACGTTGCCTAAGCATGAGGAAGGGGACATTTGATGAGTTACGGGACTTGATGCGATCAGCTATGGTAGCATTGATCTTGAACAAACCGTTCAATTTCTCTACGATGATATTCACATATATGTCTAATAATATCACCAAAGCTAAAGACCGATTTTATATGTATCCTCGGTTTGTTCAGATGTTGATTGATGAGAGACTGCCCGAGCAGATTTTGCCCAGAGATGCTTCTGATCTTCTTAAGCTCAAACACATGACTGACTCAAGTCTTGGTCAGGTCAGGGTGTATCAGAAGAGTGGTGATGTTGTATTGGAAAAGGATTTAGTTGGTCATTGTGCCAGGGCTAATTATGTAGCTCCTGATGATGATGCATGGAGGCATGCAGATTCAGCTTCTGATAGTGAAGTGTTTGAAGATGATGATGATCAGCCACAACCACCACCTCCTCCTCCAAGACAACAAACTAGGAAGGCACCAGCTCAGTCTTCCAGATCACAACAACCACGACAAGATCAATCTCAAGGACCAAGTGTAATTCCTACTACACTGGTACCTCTTCAGGTTGTATTTCCAGATCAATAGAATGAACAAAGACAACAAGAAGATACTACTGTTCATGTTGATGCTGAGGATGTAGATGAAGGTTATGAGTCTACTGATACTGAATCTAAATTAGAGACCATTGTGAAAGGGAGTACAATGATTAAGAGATTGAAGAAGATGGATGCTCCAGAACACACTACAGAAGCAAGAGAAGAGAGAGCTGATCCTGATTTTGTAGTTGAAGATCCTGAGTCATCAAGGCCGAAGAAAAAGAAGAGAATGGCCAAAGGTCCAAATGCAAAGAAGAAGAACAAAGCTCCTAAGATCATAGTATCTTCATCTGCTGTTACTTCTACAGTTTCTTCTTCTTTATTTATTACTGTTATTATATCTTCTCCATCTGCTACAGTTCATGTTTCTTCACATTCTACTGTTTCAGTTTCTGTATCTACAGTTCCAGGAGGCTTTGAACAAGCTCCTGAGTATGTCAATGTAGCTTCATTTGTTCCTTCTTTCATGGATTCTACTACAGAGACTATATCATTTACAGAAACTACATTTCATCCAGCTTCAACTTCCAGAGATGATTCTTTGTTTGGAAGTTTAGAGGATTTGGATCTCAATTTCACTATTGATTATGATGACACATAGCTCAGAAGAAGGATTTCTATGCTTTCAAAGGAGTTTGATTTTTATAAGATGGAAAAGGAGAAAGCTAAAGCTGATCAACCATCTTCTTTTGGAACAAGTGAACTTGATGAGATGAATTGTCAGATTGCTCAATTGATGAAATAGAGGGAAGAAGACTTAGCTGAGAAGAAAATGATGAATGAAAGAATTTCTTCTTTGGAATCTATGATTGATATTCAGAATGTTGATATTGCTGAACTGCAGAATGAGAATAGCAAGTTGAGACAGAAGATTGAAGATATGCAAGTCAAAGATTCTCAGGCTGAAGCTTCTGGTGCTGAACCTGTATTTGTTAATTTAGATGAAGATGAAGAGGAAGAGGAAGAGGAAGATAAGAAGGTGGATTATGGTGATTCTGATGTCGATGAACATCCAAGCTTAAATGCTCATAATGATGATGAAGAGGATGATGGTGATGTTGGTAGTGTTGGTGGATCTAGTGGACTTAATTCCATGTCTAGAGCTATAGTTGTTTATGATCCAGCAAAGATTACTGTGGATGCTACTCCGGTTACAGCTGTGTCTTCTGATAGGGATAGAGATTGTAATGACGACGATTTTGAAGATTTAACTGAAATGGAACCAAAGGCGATTATTGATTACTCTCTTCCTACATTTCTTAAATTGTTTAAACAAAATTCTGATATTGATTTGCAGAGATTGATAGTTGAGATATCAGTTGAGAAAGACTTAGAAGAAGGTGAAATAGCTGGAGTTTATTCAACAAAAGCTTTCAATGATATGTTTGAGATTGATGCAGATCAAGTTTTTGACTTTGAGCAAGATGATGATTTAGACTTATTTGATTTTGAGACGGGTGAGCCAATTGACGAAGATTTGTACAATTTGAATACGTTAAAGAAGATTTTTTATCTTGGAGGCGTTTCAAAGACATTATTGACTAAGGTTAAAGAAAAGACTAACATGGACTTTTGGAAAGAAAATCAAAAGGAGATGAAGTACATTGTTGATCATTTGTACATCTTCAAGTAGATGATTGAAGTAATAGACGATAAAGTTCAAGACAACCAAACTAAACAATTCAAAAGATTCAAGATTGGATCCAAGTCAAAGATGATTGGAAGAATTGTTAGTTATGATTACTTTCACAACATTCCTAGAAGTATTACTAGCAAAGGATGTTATGTAGTGAAGAGAATAGATGGGTGTCAATACTTTGGAAAGGCATTAGATCTAATGTCTTTGCCATCTTTTGAGTGCGTGGATTGCCTAGATTGAAGATGATCAAGCCTATTCAGACAAAACATTATGAAACTTTTGAGAAGTTATTTAAAAAAGAGGCTAGGTCTAGGTGGAGTTTGCTTTCTCCTCAAGTTAAAGACAAGATACATGGATATGCTAAGCCAAATGTGTACAACAGACCAAGGTTGAGAAAAGTATAACAGAATTGGAATCCATATTTCAAATTCTGGTTTTATGATGAGGACAGCTGAAGCAGTGATTTTGTTGAAGCAAGAAGACCAATGGAGAGTTATCAGAATGCTAGATCCAGTTTGGATTGTCAATTGTTCAAAAGATGATATTGATTTGTTAAACATGGCTGAGATTTTTGCTGCAGAAGGGTATCATGATGTGGGGATAAGTTACAAGGATATGGCAGTTCAGTATCAGACCATTACTAGAATGTGTTATACTTTGGGTATAAATTCAGGTTGCAATTGGGAAGATGTGAACTATCTTTATGGGGAGCTTATGAAGGTTCAGAAGGAAATGGATGAGAGAGATGCTAAGTTGGAGGCTAAAAGGTTAGCCAAGATTCCTCGTTCGGTTGTGATACGAGCGGTTGAAATATTGTGGGAGAAACTAGTGGAGTTGATGACATGACTTAAGATAAAGCTGAAGACAAAGACTAAAGATTTTTGATAGCAACTATTAAGGGGGAGTTTGTTAGTACATATTTGTAATAGGTTGCTATTCAAACATACAAATTATATAAAGTTTTGTAAAGTTTAGTTTTGTAAAAGGTGTGGCTTAGGTTCGTCTGGCCCACGAACCTAGGCAGGTTCGGCAAACCTATCACTTTGATAGGGTTTGGAGACCTACAACCTTAGAAAGGTTCGGCGAACCTATTAGGTTTGGCAACCTAGGTTCGCCCAGCGAACCTCAAGGTTCGGCTGGCGAACCTAAGGGTTCGGCTGACAGGTCTGTATATATAGAAGGTTTGTCTGATTTTCTCATAACTCTTGGAAACTCTTTGAGAACTTCAGAAACCTGAGATATGTGTGTGTGTATTCTCTGTGTGAGAAATATTTGTGTGAGAGTTGTAATCAATTGTGATTGATTAATGAGATGAAGATGTTTATAGAAATGCTTGTTCTTCTTTGATTCTTTATAGATTAAACATAGATTCCGCATGTGTTTAGTTGTTCATAGAGCTTCTTGATACGATCCAGATCGAATTCACCAAAACAACAATATCAGACAACATGGAATTGACACACGAATGCTTGTAATATGCTATTTTGTATAAACGTATGCGAGGTTGAACAGAACAAAGCAATAATGGACGTCGTTACAGGAATGCTAAATGGACGGATTATTCGTATAGGTGACAATCTGTACGAATATATCTGAAACTTTAACGTTCTGAATGATGTCCAATAATTAGAAAACCATATTGAAAAGTGTAGTTATCGTCGTATTCGTACGGGTGACATTTCGAACGAATACGTGCGACAACTATACGATTCGAGTTAAACTGAAATTTAAACGTTTTCAGAGAATTTAACATAAACGAAAGATAATTAGTTAATTTGCTAGGAATAACCACCTAAATTAATTTATTAAACTCTATCTTTAAAACGAATACGTTCGTCACGAAAACGAAACAGAAACGACGCTTCTGCGCGAAGCCGAACAAACCCGGTTATTTTGAAACCCTTTTATTATGGCTTTTAATGCCATAACAACCGCCACCTACCAGCCATCACCTCCTTTCTCTCACTAAAAATTAGTCACTTTCTCTCTCTACACTCTCTCTCTACAAGTTCAAGCTCTAACTCCTCCATTTCTTAGCCAAATTGAGTGTTCTTGGTGTCTAAACGACCACTACATCACGTAGATCATGAAAGTACAAGGATCTGGAGCACAAAACTGTCTGATTTGAGGTAGATTCGAGTTATTCTCTCGATTTTAGGGTTTTCAAAACCCCTTGTCGCCCCAAACATCTTGGCTGGTTAAACCCCTTCCGCGTTACGAATTGTAAACATAACGTAAACGAGAATCGAGCAACCGAAAAGAAACCGAACCACTAGAGGTTAAAAAAACCATGAATCCCGTTTATTTCTCACATTTAATACCCATATACCCTCTCTCTCTTAATTTCCGGTTTCCACTCTCACTAGAAAACACCCACAAAAACACCTCTAAAATCCTCAATTCTTGTTCGAATCAAGCCATCTTGGTATCAAATCAAAGCTACAAACATTTCCCACACGAAAGTACCTTAGGATCGAGTTTGGAACCAGCCAAATCGAAGGTGAATTGAGCTACAAACATTCAGTTTTCAAGCTCTCTTGTAAAACCGGGATAAGATTGCTCAGATCCAAAAAAGGCTACAACCAGTACGTGGTCGCCAAAAGAGTTACGTAGACAAACGGCGAAAGCCTTCAGAATTCCAAGTGGGTAACCGCGTCATGTTGAAAGTGTCCGCAAGGAAAGACGTTGTTTGTTTTGGGGCTAAGGGAAAGTTAGCACCAAGGTATGTCGGACCGTTCGAGGTAACTCAACGGATTGGCCCTGTGGTGTACAAACTTAGACTTCCTGATGAGCTCAGCGGGGTACACGATGTGTTTCATGTGTCCACTCTCAAGAAATGCCTCGCTGACGAATCGCTAGTCATACATTATAGGAAATACAAGTCGAAGAGAACCTAAACTTCATTGAAGATCCACTAGAGATTACGAATCGTTAAGCCAAGAGACTGAAACGAAGACGTATCTCTATCATGACGGTTCGTTGGAACTCAAAGAGAGGACCAGAATTTCCCTTGGAGCGCGATGATCACATGAAGACAAAGTATCCCCATCTGTTTACAGAAGAAGTAGTACCCAACAACGAAGCTTAAATTTCGGGACGAAATTTCTATAACAAGGGGAGACTGTGACATAGTACCAGATTGTCTGACAATCCGTACGGTATGTGTACTTTCACTTTTTACTATGTGTAAATACTATGTGTTAAACTGGTGTGTGACAACAATTATATGAAAACATAGGAAGTTGTATGTATTTCAATAAAAGTTGAAATATAAATATACGACAACACATGTGAAATAATAATTGTGAAAAGAAATGACAAATACAAATCGGTTGCGATCTGATATCCCCAAATAACAGGAATTAGAGGCCGACAATTCAGTGAGAGAACAGTGTGAAATTATACATAACAATGAGAAAACAGTTAAGTTTAGTTTAGTCCGTTAATGAGAGTGTTCAATTCAAAACAATATTTCAGTATCGTGTACGAATAATAAACTGACAGTGCGTTTGCACGGGAGATGATTCAAAGAAACTTATGTGTGGGTTTAACGTTCTGAATAATAACTGAAAAGTACAAAACAAAATCAGAAAGTATAGTCATCGTCGTGTTCGTTATGGCGACGATTCCAACGAATATGCGCGAAGGCGATATGATCTGACGAAAGAAATATATAAAAGCGCTTTCGAAAAAGTAGAATGAGAAAAGGAGATATATAACATTTACTAAGAATAACCACCTTAAAAAGGTTTCGAGAAAACTATTTTAATTAACTCTCGTAAATTCCGCGTTACGAATTGTAAACGCAACGTAAACGAGAAACGAGCAACCGAAACGAAAACGAACCATTAGAGGTTAAAAAACCCTGAATCCCATTTATTTCTCACATTTAACACCCATCTACCCCCTCTCTCTTAATTTCTGGTTTCCACTCTCTCGCTAGAAAACACCTCTAAAATCCTCAATTTTTGCTCAAATCAAGCCATTTTGGTATGAAATCGAAGCTACCAACATTTCCCACACGAAAGTACAAAGGATCGGGTTTGGAACCAGCGAAATCAGAGGTATATTGAGCTACAAACATTCGGTTTTCAAGGTTTCTTGAAAAACCGGGATAAGATTGCTCAGATCCAAAAAAGGCTACAAGCAGCACGTAGTCGCCAAAAGAGTTACGCAGACAAACGGAGAAAGCCTTTGGAATTCCAAGTGGGTAACCACGTCATGTTGAAAGTGTCCCCATGGAAAGACGTGTTTCGTTTTGGGGCTAAGGGCAAGTTAGCACCAAGGTATGTCGGACCGTTCGAGGTAACTCAACGGATTGGTCCTGTGGCATAGAACCTTAGACTTCCTTATGAGCTCAGCGGGGTACACGATTTGTTTCATGTGTCCACTCTCAAGAAATGCCTCGCTGACGAATCGCTAGTCATACACTATAAGAAATACAAGTCGATGAGCAGCTAAACTTCATTGAAGATCTACTAGAGATTATGGATCGTAAAGTCAAGAGACTGAAACGAAGACGTATCCCTATCGTGAAGGTTCGTTGGAACACCAAGAGAGGACCAGAGTTTACATGGGAGCGCGATGATCACATGAAGACAAAGTATCCCCATCTGTTTACAGAAGAAGTAGTACCCAACAATGAAGCCTAAATTTCGGGCCGAAATTTCAATAACAAGGGGAGACTGTCACATAGTACCAGATCGTCCGACAATCCGTACGGTCTGTGTACTTTACCTTTATACTACGTGTAAATACTATGTGTTAAACTGGTGTGTGGCAACAATTATATGAAAACATAGGAAGTTGTATGTATTTCGATAAAAATTGTAATATAAATAAATGTCAACACATGTGAAATAATAATTGTGAAAACAAATGACAAATACAAATCGGTTGCGATCTGATACCCATAAATAACAGGAATTAAATGGCCGAAAATTCAGTGAGAGAACAGTGTGAAATTATACCTAACAATGAGAAAACAGTTAAGTTTAGTTTAGTCCATTAATGAGAGTGTTCAATTGAAAACAATATTTCAGTATCGTGTATGAATAATAAACTGACAGTGTGTTTGCATGGGTGATGATTCACACAAACATATCTGTGGGTTTAGCGTTCTGAATAATAACTGAAAAGTAGGAAGCAAAATCAGAAAGTAAAGTCATCGTCGTGTTCGTTATGGCGACGATTCCAACGAATATGCGCGAAGGCGATATGATCTGACGAAAGAAATATATAAAAGCGCTTTCGAAAAAGTAGAATGAGAAAAGGAGATATATAACATTTACTAAGAATAACCACCTTAAAAAGGTTTCGAGAAAACTATTTTAATTAACTCTCGTAAATTCCGCGTTACGAATTGTAAACGCAACGTAAACGAGAAACGAGCAACCGAAACGAAAACGAACCATTAGAGGTTAAAAAACCCTGAATCCCATTTATTTCTCACATTTAACACCCATCTACCCCCTCTCTCTTAATTTCTGGTTTCCACTCTCTCGATAGAAAACACCTCTAAAATCCTCAATTTTTGCTCAAATCAAGCCATTTTGGTATGAAATCGAAGCTACCAACATTTCCCACACGAAAGTACAAAGGATCGGGTTTGGAACCAGCGAAATCAGAGGTATATTGAGCTACAAACATTCGGTTTTCAAGGTTTCTTGAAAAACCGGGATAAGATTGCTCAGATCCAAAAAAGGCTACAAGCAGCACGTAGTCACCAAAAGAGTTACGCAGACAAACGGAGAAAGCCTTTGGAATTCCAAGTGGGTAACCACGTCATGTTGAAAGTGTCCCCATGGAAAGACGTGTTTCGTTTTGGGGCTAAGGGCAAGTTAGCACCAAGGTATGTCGGACCGTTCGAGGTAACTCAACGGATTGGTCCTGTGGCATAGAACCTTAGACTTCCTTATGAGCTCAGCGGGGTACACGATTTGTTTCATGTGTCCACTCTCAAGAAATGCCTCGCTGACGAATCGCTAGTCATACACTATAAGAAATAC
This sequence comes from Mikania micrantha, assembly GCA_009363875.1. Classification (NCBI taxonomy): domain Eukaryota; kingdom Viridiplantae; phylum Streptophyta; class Magnoliopsida; order Asterales; family Asteraceae; genus Mikania; species Mikania micrantha. The sequence continues at coordinate 32,393,221 of CM018698.1, read as the reverse complement.
AAGTCGATGAGCAGCTAAACTTCATTGAAGATCCACTAGAGATTATGGATCGTAAATTTAAGAGACTGAAACTAAGAGTATCCCTATCGTGAAGGTTCGTTGGGACTCCAAGAGAGGACCAGAGTTTACCTGGAGCGCGATGATCACATGAAGACAAAGTATCCCCATCTGTTTACAAAAGAAGTAGTACCAAACAATGAAGCCTAAATTTCGGGACGAAATTTCAATAACAAGGGGAGACTGTGACATAGTACCAGATCGTCCGACAATCCGTACGGTCTGTGTACTTTACCTTTATACTACGTGTAAATACTATGTGTTAAACTGGTGTGTGACAACAATTATATCAAAACATAGGAAGTTGCATGTGTTTCGATAAAAATTGAAATATAAATATACGACAACACATGTGAAATAATAATTGTGAAAACAAATGACAAATACATATCAGTTCGATCTGATATACATAAATAACAGGATTCAGATGGCCGACAATTCAGTGAGGGAACAGTCTGAAATTATACATAACAATGAGAAAACAGTTAAGTTTAGCTTAGTCCGTTAATGAGAGTGTTCAATTCAAAACAATATTTCAGTATCGTGTACGAATAATAAGCTGACAGTTTGTTTGCATGGGTGATGATTCACACAAACATATCTGTGGGTTTAACGTTTTGAATGATAACTGAAAAGTAGGAAGCAAAATAAGAAAGTATAGTCATCGTCGTGTTCGTTATGGTGACGATTCCAACGAGTACGCGCGAAGGCGATTCGATCAGACGAAACAAATAAATAAGCGCTTTCGAAAAAGTAGAATGAGAAAAGGAGATATATAACATTTACTAAGAATAACCACCTTAAAAAGGTTTCGAGAAAACTATTTTAATTAACTCTCGTAAATTCCACGTTACGAATTTTAAACGCAACGTAAACGAGAACCGAGCAACCGAAACGAAAACGAAAACGAACCATTAGAGGTTAAAAAAACCCTGAATCCCACTTATTTCTCACATATAATACCCATCTACCCCCTCTCTCTTAATTTCCGGTTTCCACTCTCTCACTAAAAAACACCCACAAAAACAACTCTAAAATCCTCAATTCTTGCTCAAATCAAGGCATCTTGGTATCAAATCGAAGCTACCAACATTTCCCACACGAAAATACAAAGGATCGGGTTTGGAACAAGCGAAATCAGAGGTAAATTGAGCTACAAACATTCGGTTTTCAAGGTTTCTTGAAAAACCGGGATAAGATTGCTCAGATCCAAAAAAGGCAACAAGCAGCAAGTAGTCGCCAAAAGACTTACGCAGAAAAACGGCGAAAGCCTTAGGAATTCCAAGTGGGTAACCGCGTCATGTTGAAAGTGTCCCCAAGGAAAGACGTGGTTCGTTTTGGGGCTAAGGGCAAGTTAGCACCAAGGTATGTCGGACCGTTCGAGGTAACTCAACGGATTGGCCCTGTGGCATAGAAACTTAGACTTCCTTACGAGCTCAGCGGGGTACACGATTTGTTTCATGTGTCCACTCTCAAGAAATGCCTCGATGACGAATCGCTAGTCATACACTATAAGAAATACAAGTCGATGAGCAGCTAAACTTCATTGAAGATCCACTAGAGATTATGGTTCGTAAAGTCAAGAGACTGAAACGATGACGTATCCCTATCGTGAAGGTTCGTTGGAACTCCAAGAGAGGACCAGAGTTTACCTACGAGCGCGATGATCACATGAAGACAAAGTATCCCCATCTGTTTATAGAAGAAGTAGTACCCAACAATGAAGCCTAAATTTCGGGACGAAATTTCTATAACAAGGAGAGACTGTGACATAGTACCAGATCGTCCGACAATCCGTACGGTCTGTGTACTTTACCTTTATACTACGTGTAAATACTATGTGTTAAACTGGTGTGTGACAACAATTATATGAAAACATAGGAAGTTGTATGTATTTCCATAAAAATTGAAATATAAATATACGACAACACATGTGAAATAATAATTGTGAAAACAAATGACAAATACAAGTCGGCTGCGATCTGATACACATAAATAACAGGAATCAGATGGCCGACAATTCAGTGAGAGAACAGTGTGAAATTATACATAACAATGAGAAAACAGTTAAGTTTAGTTTAGTCCGTTAATGAGAGTGTTCAATTCAAAACAATATTTCAGTATCGTGTACGAATAATAAACTGACAGTGTGTTTGCATGGGTGGTGATTCACACAAACATATCTGTGGGTTTAACGTTCTGAATAATAACTGAAAAGTAGGAAGCAAAATCAGAAATTAAAGTCATCGTCGTGTTCGTTATGGTGACGATTCCAACGAATACGCGCGAAGGCGATACGATCAGACAAAACAAATAAATAAGCGCTTTCGAAAAAGTAGGATGAGAAAAGGAGATATATAACATTTACTAAGAATAACCACCTTAAAAAGGTTTCGAGAAAACTATTTTAATTAACTCTCGTAAATTCCACGTTACGAATTGTAAACGCAACGTAAACGAGAACCGAGCAACCGAAACGAAAACGAACCATTAGTGGTTAAAAAAACCCTGAATCCCATTTATTTCTCACATTTAATACCCATCTACCCTCTCTCTTAATTTCCGATTTCCACTCCCTCACTAGAAAACACCCACAAAAACACCTCTAAAATCCTCAATTTTTGCTCAAATCAAGCCATTTTGGTATGAAATCGAAGCTACCAACATTTACCACACGAAAGTACAAAGGATCGGGTTTGGAAGCAGCCAAATCCGAGGTAAATAGAGCTACAAACATTCATTTTTCAAAGTTTCTTGTAAAACCGGGATAAGATTGCTCAGATCCAAAAAAGGCTACAAGCAGCACGTAGTCGCCAAAAGAGTTACGCAGACAAACGGAGAAAGCCTTTGGAATTCCAAGTGGGTAACCGCGTCATGTTGAAAGTGTCCCCAAGGAAAGACGTGGTTCGTTTCGGGGCTAAGCGCAAGTTAGCACCAAGGTATGTCAGACCGTTCGAGGTAACTCAACGGATTGGCCCTGTGGCATAGAAACTTAGACTTCCTTAGCTCAGCGGGGTACACGATTTGTTTCATGTGTCCACTCTCAAGAAATGCCTCGCTGACGAATCGCTAGTCATACACTATAAGAAATACAAGTCGATGAGCAGCTAAACTTCATTGAAGATCCACTAGAAATTATGGATCGTAAAGTCAATAGACTGAAACGAAGACGTATCCCTATCGTGAAGGTTCGTTGGAACTCAAAGAGAGGACCAGAGTTTACCTGGGAGCGCGATGATCACATGAAGACAAAGTATCCCCATCTGTTTACAGAAGAAGTAGTACCCAACAATGAAGCCTAAATTTCGGGACGAAATTTCTATAACAAGGAGAGACTGTGACATAGTACCAGATCGTCCGACAATCCGTACGGTCTGTGTACTTTATCTTTATACTACGTGTAAACACTGTTGTAAAAGTCGTTCTACAAGGCCGAGTACTCTCCGAGTACTCGCTCCAAGGTGTTGTTCCGAGTCCGAGTACTTCCTGAGTATTGCCCGAGTACTCCCGCCTAGGGCCGAGTACTCTCCGATTACTCGCTCCAAGGACCTGTTCCGACCTAGGAGCGCCTAGCGATTTTTGCAACCATGCGTGTAAATACTATGTGTTAAACTGTTGTGTGACAACAATTATACGAAAACATAGGAAGTTGTATGTATTTCGATAAAAATTGAAATATAAATATACGACAAAACATGTGAAATAATAATTGTGAAAACAAATGAAAAATACAAGTCGGTTGCGATCTGAAATGCATAAATAACAGGAATCAGATGGCCGAAAATTCAGTGAGAGAACAGTGTGAAATTATACATAACAATGAGAAAACAGTTAACTTTAGTTTAGTCCGTTAATGAGAGTGTTCAATTCAAAACAATATTTCAGTATCGTGTACGAATAATAAACTGACAGTGTGTTTGCATGGTAATGATTCACACAAACATATCTGTGGGTTTAACGTTCTGAATAATAACTGAAAAGTAGGAAGCAAAATCAGAAAGTAAAGTCATCGTCGTGTTCGTTATGGTGACGATTCCAACGAGTATGCGCGAAGGCGATTCGATCAGACGAAACAAATAAATAAGCGCTTTCGAAAAAGTAGAATGAGAAAAGGAGATATATAACATTTACTAAGAATAACCACCTTAAAAAGGTTTCGAGAAAACTATTTTAATTAAATCTCGTAAATTCCACGTTACGAATTGTAAACGCAACGTAAACGAGAACCGAGCAACCGAAACGAAAACGAACCATTAGAGGTTAAAAAAACCCAGAGTCCCATTTATTTCTCACATTTAATACCCATCTACCCCCTCTCTCTTAATTTCCGGTTTCCACTCTCTCACTAGAAAACACCCACAAAAACAACTCTAAAATCCTCAATTCTTGCTCAAATCAAGGCATCTTGGTATCAAATCGAAGCTACCAACATTTCCTACACGAAAATACAAAGGATCGGGTTTGGAACCAGTGAAATTAGAGGTAAATTGAGCTACAAACATTCGGTTTTCAAGGTTTCTTGAAAAACCGGGATAAGATAGCTCAGATCCAAAAAAGGCTACAAGCAGCACGTAGTCGCCAAAAGAGTTATGCAGACAAACGGAGAAAGCCTTTGGAATTCCATGTGGGTATCCGCGTCATGTTGAAAGTGTCCCCAAGGAAAGACGTGGTTCATTTTGGGGCTAAGGGCAAGTTAGCACCAAGGTATGTCGGACCGTTCGTGGCAACTCAACGGATTTGCCCTGTGGCATACAAACATAGACTTCCTGATGAGCTCAGCGGGCTACACGATTTGTTACAAGTGTCCACTCTCAAGAAATGCCTCGCTAACGAATAGCTAGTCATACATTATAAGAAATACAAGTCGATGAGCACCTAAAATTCATTGAAGATCCACTATAGATTATGGATCGTAAAGTCAAGAGACAGAAACGCCGTATCCCTATCGTGAAGGTTCGTCGGAACTCCAAGAGAGGACCAGAATTTACCTGCGAGCGCGATGATCACATCAAGACAAAGTATCCCCTTCTGTTTACAGAAGTAGTACCCAACAATGAAGCTTAAATTTCGGGACGAAATTTCTATAAGAAGTGGAGACTGTGACATAGTACCAGATTGTCCGACAATCCGTACGGTATATGTACTTTAAGTTTTTACTATGTGTAAATACTATGTGTTAAACTAGTGTGTGAAAACAATTATATGAAAACATAGCAAGTTGTATCTATTTCGATAAAAATTGAAATATAAATATACGACAACACATGTGAAATAATAATTGTGAAAACAAATGACAAATACAAATCGGTAGCGATCTGATATCCACAAATAACAGGAATCAGATGGCCGACAATTCAGTGAGAGAACAGTGTGAAATTATTCATAAAAATGAGAAAACAGTTAGGTTTATTTGAGTCCGTTAATGAGAGTGTTCAATTCAAAACAATATTTCAGTATCGTGTACGAATAATAAACTGATAGTGTGTTTGCACGGGTGATGATTCACACAAACATCTATGTGGGTTTAACGTTCTGAATAATAACTGAAAAGTAGAAAACAAAATAAGAAAGTAAAGTCATCGTCGTGTTCGTTATTGTGACGATTCCAACGAATACGTGCGAAGGCGATACGATCTGACTAAACAAATAAATAAGCGCTTTCGAAAAAGTAGAATGAAAAGGAGATATATAACATTTACTAGGAATAACCACCTTAAAAAGGTTTCAAGAAAACTATTTTAATTAACTCTCGTAAATTCCGCGTTACGAATTGTAAACGCAACGTAAACGAGAACCGAGCAACCGAAACGAAAACGAACCACTAGAGGTTAAAAAACCCTGAATCCCATTTATTTCTCACATTTAATACCCATCTACCCTCTATCTCTTAATTTCCGATTTCCACTCTCTCACTAGAAAACACCCACATAAACACCTCTAAAATCCTCAATTTTTGCTCAAATCAAGCCATTTTGGTATGAAATCGAAGCTACCAACATTTCCCACACGAAAGTACAAAGGATCAGGTTTGGAAGCAGCCAAATCGGAGGTAAATAAAGGAACAAACATTCATTTTTCAAAGTTTCTTGTAAAACCGGGATAAGATTGCTCAGATCCAAAAAAGGCTACAAGCAGCAAGTAGTTGCCAAAAGAGTTACGCAGATAAACGGCGAAAGCCTTTGGAATTCCAAGTGGGTAACCGCGTCATGTTGAAAGTGTCCCCATGGAAAGACATGGTTCGTTTTGGGGCTAAGGGAAAGTTAGCACCAAGGTATGTCAGACCGTTCGAGGTAACTCAACGGATTGGCCCTGTGGCATAGTAATTTAGACTTCCTGATGAGCTCAGCGGGGTACACGATTTGTTTCATGTGTCCACTCTCAAGAAATGCCTCGCTGACAAATCGCTAGTCATACAATATAAGAAATACAAGTCGATGAGCACCTAAACTTCATTGAAGATCCACTAGAGATTATGGATCGTAAATTCAAGAGATTGAAATGAAGCCGTATCCCTATCGTGAAGGTTCGTTGGAACTCCAAGAGAGAAGCATAATTTACCTGGGAGCGCAATGATCACATGAAGACAAAGTATCCCATGTGTTTACAGAAGAAGTAGTACCCAACAATGAAGACTAAATTTCGGGACGAAATTTTAATAACAAGGTGCGACTGTGACATAGTACCAGATCGTCCGACAATCCGTATGGTATGTGTACTTTCAGTTTTTACTATGTGTAAATACTATGTGTTAAACTGGTGTGTGACAACAATTATATGAAAACATAGCAAGTTGTATGTATTTCGATAAAAATTGAAATAGAAATATACGACAACACATGTGAAATAATAATTGTGAAAACAAATGACAAATACAAATCGGTAGCGATCTGATATCCACAAATAACAGGAATCAGATGGCCGACAATTCAGTGAGAGAAGAGTGTGAAATTATTCATAAAAATGAGAAAACAGTTAGGTTTATTTGAGTCCGTTAATGAGAGTGTTCAATTCAAAACAATATTTCAGTATCGTGTACGAATAATAAACTGAGAGTGTGTTTGCACGGGTGATGATTCACACAAACATCTATGTGGGTTTAACGTTCTGAATAATAACTGAAAAGTAGAAAACAAAATAAGAAAGTAAAGTCATCGTCGTGTTCGTTATTGTGACGATTCCAACGAATACGTGCGAAGGCGATACGATCTGACTAAACAAATAAATAAGCGCTTTCAAAAAAGTAGAATGAGAAAAAGAGATATATAACATTTACTAGGAATAACCACCTTAAAAAGGTTTCGAGAAAACTATTTTAATAAACTCTCGTAAATTCCGCGTTACGAATTGTAAACGCAACGTAAACGAGAACCGAGCAACCGAAACGAAAACGAACCACTAGAGGTTAAAAAACCCTGAATCCCATTTATTTCTCACATTTAATACCCATCTACCCTCTCTCTCTTAATTTCCGATTTCCACTCTCTCACTAGAAAACACCCACATAAACACCTCTAAAATCCTCAATTTTTGCTCAAATCAAGCCATTTTGGTATGATATCGAAGCTACCAACATTTCCCACACGAAAGTACAAAGGATCGGGTTTGGAACCAGCCAAATCGGAGGTAAATAAAGCTACAAACATTCGTTTTTCAAAGTTTCTTGTAAAACCGGGATAAGATTGCTCAGATCCAAAAAAGGCTACAAGCAGCAAGTAGTCGCCAAAAGAGTTAAGCAGACAAACGGCGAAAGCCTTTGGAATTCCAAGTGGGTAACCGCGTCATGTTGAAAGTGTCCCCAAGGAAAGACGTGGTTCCTTTTGGGGCTAATGGCAAGTTAGCACCAAGGTATGTCAGACCGTTCGAGGTAACTCAACGGATTGGCCCTGTGGCATAGAAACTTAGACTTCTTGATGAGCTCAGCGGGGTACACGATTTGTTTCATGTGTCCACTCTCAAGAAATGCCTCGCTGACGAATCGCTAGTCATACACTATAAGAAATACAAGTCGATGAGCACCTAAACTTCATTGAAGATCCACTAGAGATTATGGATCGTAAAGTCAAGAGACTGAAACGAAGCCGTATCCCTATCGTGAAGGTTCGTTGGAACTCCAAGAGAGGACCAGAATTTACCTGGGAGCGCGATGATCACATGAAGACAAAGTATCCCCATCTGTTTACAGAAGAAGTAGTACCCAACAATGAAGCCTAAATTTCGGGACGAAATTTCTATAACAAGGGGAGACTGTGACATAGTACCAGATCGTCCGACAATCCGTACGGTCTGTGTACTTTCACTTTTTACTATGTGTAAATACTATGTGTTAAACTGGTGTGTGACAACAATTATATGAAAACATAGGAAGTTGTATGTATTTCGATAAAAATTGAAATATAAATATACGACAACACATGTGAAATAATAATTGTGAAAACAAATGACAAATACAAATCGGTTGCGATCTGATATCCACGAATAACAGGAATCAGATGGCCGACAATTCAGTGAGAGAACAGTGTGAAATTATTCATAACAATGAGAAAACAGTTAAGTTTAGTTGAGTCCGTTAATGAGAGTGTTCAATTCAAAACAATATTTCAGTATCGTGAACGAATAATAAACTGACAGTGTGTTTGCACGGGTGATGATTCACACAAACATATCTGTGGGTTTAACGTTCTGAATAATAACTGAAAAGTAGAAAACAAAATCAGAAAGTAAAGTCATCGTCGTGTTCGTTATGGTGACGATTCCAACGAATACGCGCGAAGGCGATACGATCTGACGAAACAAATAAATAAGCGCTTTCGAAAAAGTAGAATGAGAAAAAGAGATATATAACATTTACTAGGAATAACCACCTTAAAAAGGTTTCGAGAAAACTATTTTAATTAACTCTCGTAAATTCCGCGTTACGAATTGTAAACGCAACGTAAACGAGAACCGAGCAACCGAAACGAAAACGAACCACTAGAGGTTAAAAAACCCTGAATCCCATTTATTTCTCACATTTAATACCCATCTACCCTCTCTCTCTTAATTTCCGATTTCCACTCTCTCACTAGAAAACACCCACATAAACACCTCTAAAATCCTCAATTTTTGCTCAAATCAAGCCATTTTGGTATGAAATCGAAGCTACCAACATTTCCCACACGAAAGTACAAAGGATCGGGTTTGGAACCAGCCAAATCGGAGGTAAATAAAGCTACAAACATTCATTTTTCAAAGTTTCTTGTAAAACCGGGATAAGATTGCTCAGATCCAAAAAAGGCTACAAGCAGCAAGTAGTCGCCAAAAGAGTTACGCAGACAAACGGCGAAAGCCTTTGGAATTCCAAGTGGGTAACCGCGTCATGTTGAAAGTGTCCCCAAGGAAAGACGTGGTTCGTTTTGGGGCTAAGGGCAAGTTAGCACCAAGGTATGTCGGACCGTTCGAGGTAACTCAACGGATTGGCCCTGTGGCATAGAAACTTAGACTTCCTTATGAGCTCAGCGGGGTACATGATTTGTTTCATGTGTCCACTCTCAAGAAATGCCTCGCTGACGAATCGCTAGTCATACACTATAAGAAATACAAGTCGATGAGCAGATAAACTTCATTGAAGATCCACTAGAGATTATGGATCGTAAAGTCAAGAGACTGAAACGAAGCCGTATCCCTATCGTGAAGGTTCGTTGGAACTCCAAGAGAGGACCAGAGTTTACCTGGGAGCGCGATGATCACATGAAGACAAAGTATCCCCATCTGTTTACAGAAGAAGTAGTACCCAACAATGAAGCCTAAATTTCGGGACGAAATTTCTATAACAAGGGGAGACTGTGACATAGTACCAGATCGTCCGACAATCCGTACGGTCTGTGTACTTTAACTTTATACTATGTGTAAATACTATGTGTTAAACTGGTGTGTGACAACAATTATATGAAAACATAGGAAGTTGTATGTATTTCGATAAAAATTGAAATATAAATATACGACAACACATGTGAAATAATAATTGTGAAAACAAATGACAAATACAAATCGGTTGCGATCTGATATCCACGAATAACATGAATCAGATGGCCGACAATTCAGTGAGAGAACAGTGTGAAATTATTCATAACAATGAGAAAACAGTTAAGTTTAGTTGAGTCCTTAATGAGAGTGTTCAATTCAAAACAATATTTCAGTATCGTGTACGAATAATAAACTGACAGTGTGTTTGCACGGGTGATGATTCACACAAACATATCTGTGGGTTTAACGTTCTGAATAATAACTGAAAAGTAGAAAACAAAATCAGAAAGTAAAGTCATCGTCGTGTTCGTTATGGTGAGGATTCCAACGAATACGCGCGAAGGCGATACGATCTGACGAAACAAATAAATTAGCGCTTTCGAAAAAGTAGAATGAGAAAAAGAGATATATAACATTTACTAGGAATAACAACCTTAAAAAGGTTTCGAGAAAACTATTTTAATTAACTCTCGTAAATTCCGCGTTACGAATTGTAAACGCAACGTAAACGAGAACCGAGCAACCGAAACGAAAACGAACCACTAGAGGTTAAAAAACCCTGAATCCCATTTATTTCTCACATTTAATACCCATCTACCCTCTCTCTCTTAATTTCCGATTTCCACTCTCTCACTAGAAAACACCCACAAAAACACCTCTAAAATCCTCAATTTTTGCTCAAATCAAGCCATTTTGGTATGAAATCGAAGCTACCAACATTTCCCACAAGAAAGTACAAAGGATCGGGTTTGGAACCAGCCAAATCGGAGGTAAATAAAGCTACAAACATTCATTTTTCAAAGTTTCTTGTAAAACCGGGATAAGATTGCTCAGATCCAAAAAAGGCTACAAGCAGCAAGTAGTCGCCAAAAGAGTTACGCAGACAAACGGCGAAAGCCTTTGGAATTCCAAGTGGGTAACCGCGTCATGTTGAAAGTGTCCCCAAGGAAAGACGTGGTTCGTTTTGGGGCTAAGGGCAAGTTAGCACCAAGGTATGTCAGACTGTTCGATGTAACTCAACGGATTGGCCCTGGGGCATAGAAACTTAGACTTCCTTATGAGCTCAGCGGGGTACATGATTTGTTTCATGTGTCCACTCTCAAGAAATGCCTCGCTGACGAATCGCTAGTCATACACTATAAGAAATACAAGTCGATGAGCACCTAAACTTCATTGAAGATCCACTAGAGATTATGGATGGTAAAGTCAAGAGACTGAAACGAAGAGTATCCCTATCGTGAAGGTTCGTTGGAACTCCAAGAGAGGACCAGAGTTTACCTGGGAGCGCGATGATCACATGAAGACAAAGTATCCCATCTGTTTACAGAAGAAGTAGTACCCAACAATGAAGCCTAAATTTCGGGACGAAATTTCTATAACAAGGGGAGACTGTGACATAGTACCAGATCGTCCGACAATCCGTACGGTCTGTGTACTTTACCTTTATACTACGTGTAAATACTATGTGTTAAACTGGTGGGTGACAACAATTATATGAAAACATAGGAAGTTGTATGTATTTCGATAAAAATTGAAATATAAATATACGACAACACATGTGAAATAATAATTGTGAAAAGAAATGACAAATACAAATCGGTTGCGATCTGATATCCACGAATAACATGAATCAGATGGCCGACAATTCAGTGAGAGAACAGTGTGAAATTATTCATAACAATGAGAAAACAGTTAAGTTTAGTTGAGTCCTTAATGAGAGTGTTCAATTCAAAACAATATTTCAGTATCGTGTACGAATAATAAACTGACAGTGTGTTTGCACGGGTGATGATTCACACAAACATATCTGTGGGTTTAACGTTCTGAATAATAACTGAAAAGTAGAAAACAAAATCAGAAAGTAAAGTCATCGTCGTGTTCGTTATGGTGACGATTCCAACGAATACGCGCGAAGGCGATACGATCTGACGAAACAAATAAATAAGCGCTTTCGAAAAAGTAGAATGAGAAAAAGAGATATATAACATTACTAGGAATAACCACCTTAAAAAGGTTTCGAGAAAACTATTTTAATTAACTCTCGTAAATTCCGCGTTACGAATTGTAAACGCAACGTAAACGAGAACCGAGCAACCGAAACGAAAACGAACCACTAGAGGTTAAAAAACCCTGAATCCCATTTATTTCTCACATTTAATACCCATCTACCCTCTCTCTCTTAATTTCCGATTTCCACTCTCTCACTAGAAAACACCCACAAAAACACCTCTAAAATCCTCAATTTTTGCTCAAATCAAGCCATTTTGGTATGAAATCGAAGCTACCAACATTTCCCACACGAAAGTACAAAGGATCGGGTTTGGAACCAGCCAAATCGGAGGTAAATAAAGCTACAAACATTCATTTTTCAAAGTTTCTTGTAAAACCGGGATAAGATTGCTCAGATCCAAAAAAGGCTACAAGCAGCAAGTAGTCGCCAAAAGAGTTACGCAGACAAACGGCGAAAGCCTTTGGAATTCCAAGTGGGTAACCGCGTCATGTTGAAAGTGTCCCCAAGGAAAGACGTGGTTCGTTTTGGGGCTAAGGGCAAGTTAGCACCAAGGTATGTCAGACCGTTCGAGGTAACTCAACGGATTGGCCCTGTGGCATAGAACTTAGACTTCCTGATGAGCTCAGCGGGGTACACGATTTGTTTCATGTGTCCACTCTCAAGAAATGCCTCGCTGACGAATCGCTAGTCATACATTATAAGAAATACAAGTCGATGAGCACCTAAACTTCATTGAAGATCCACTAGAGATTATGGATCGTAAAGTCAAGAGACTGAAACGAAGCCGTATCCCTATCGTGAAGGTTCGTTGGAACTCCAAGAGAGGACCAGAATTTACCTGGGAGCGCGATGATCACATGAAGACAAAGTATCCCATCTGTTTACAGAAGAAGTAGTACCCAACAATGAAGACTAAATTTCGGGACGAAATTTCTATAACAAGGGGAGACTGTGACATAGTACCAGATCGTCCGACAATCCGTACGGTCTGTGTACTTTCACTTTTTACTATGTGTAAATACTATGTGTTAAACTGGTGTGTGACAACAATTATATGAAAACATAGGAAGTTGTATGTATTTCGATAAAAATTGAAATATAAATATACGACAACACATGTGAAATAATAATTGTGAAAACAAATGACAAATACAAATCGGTTGCGATCTGATATCCACAAATAACAGGAATCAGATGGCCGACAATTCAGTGAGAGAACAGTGTGAAATTATTCATAACAATGAGAAAACAGTTAGGTTTAGTTGAGTCCGTTAATGAGAGTGTTCAATTCAAAACAATATTTCAGTATCGTGTACGAATAATAAACTGACAGTGTGTTTGCACGGGTGATGATTCACACAAACATATCTGTGGGTTTAACGTTCTGAATAATAACTGAAAAGTAGAAAACAAAATCAGAAAGTAAAGTCATCGTCGTGTTCGTTATGGTGAGGATTCCAACGAATACGCGCGAAGGCGATACGATCTGACGAAACAAATAAATAAGCGCTTTCGAAAAAGTAGAATGAGAAAAAGAGATATATAACATTTACTAGGAATAACCACCTTAAAAAGGTTTCGAGAAAACTATTTTAATTAACTCTCGTAAATTCCGCGTTACGAATTGTAAACGCAACGTAAACGAGAACCGAGCAACCGAAACGAAAACGAACCACTAGAGGTTAAAAAACCCTGAATCCCATTTATTTCTCACATTTAATACCCATCTACCCTCTCTCTTAATTTCCGATTTCCACTCTCTCACTAGAAAACACCCACAAAAACACCTCTAAAATCCTCAATTTTTGCTCAAATCAAGCCATTTTGGTATGAAATCGAAGCTACCAACATTTCCCACACGAAAGTACAAAGGATCAGGTTTGGAACCAGCCAAATCGGAGGTAAATAAAGCTACAAACATTCATTTTTCAAAGTTTCTTGTAAAACCGGGATAAGATTGCTCAGATCCAAAAAAGGCTAAAAGCAGCACGTAGTCGCCAAAAGAGTTACGCAGACAAACGGCGAAAGCCTTTGGAATTCCAAGTGGGTAACCGCGTCATGTTGAAAGTGTCCCCAAGGAAAGACGTGGTTCGTTTTGGGGCTAAGGGCAAGTTAGCACCTAGGTATCTCGAACGGTTCAAGGCAACTCAACGGAGTGGCCCTGTGGCATACAAAGTTAGACTTCCTGATGAGCTCAGCGGGGTACATGATGTGTTTCATGTGTCCACTCTCAAGAAATGCATCGCTGACGAATCGCTAGTAATACATTATAAGAAATACAAGTCGATGAGCACCTAAACTTCATTGAAGATCCACTAGAGATTATGGATCGTAAAGTCAAGAGACTGAAACGAAGCCGTATCCCTATCGTGAAGGTTCGTTGGAACTCCAAGAGAGGACCAGAATTTACCTGGGAGCGCGATGATCACATGAAGACAAAGTATCCCAAGAAGTAGTTGAATCTTAAATTTCGGGACGAAATTTCTATAACAAGGGGAGACTGTGACATAGTACCAGATCGTCCGACAATCCGTACTGTGTACTTTCACTTTTTACTATGTGTAAATACTATGTGTTAAACTGGTGTGTGACAACAATTATATGAAAACATAGCAAGTTGTATGTATTTCGATAAAAATTGAAATATAAATATACGACAACACATGTGAAATAATAATTGTGAAAACAAATGACAAATACAAATCGGTTGCGATCTGATATCCACAAATAACAGGAATCAGATGGCCGACAATTCAGTGAGAGAAGAGTGTGAAATTATTCATAACAATGAGAAAACAGTTAGGTTTATTTGAGTCCGTTAATGAGAGTGTTCAATTCAAAACAATATTTCAGTATCGTGTACGAATAATAAACTGACAGTGTGTTTGCACGGGTGATGATTCACACACACATATCTGTGGATTTAACGTTCTGAATAATAACTGAAACTAGAAAAAAATCATAAAGTAAAGTCATCGGTGTGTTCGTTATGGTGACGATTCCAACGAATACGCGCGAAGGCGATACGATCTGACGAAACAAATAAATAAGCGCTTTCGAAAAAGTAGAATGAGAAAAAGAGATATATAACATTTACTAGGAATAACCACCTTAAAAAGGTTTCGAGAAAACTATTTTAATTAACTCTCGTAAATTCCGCGTTACGAATTGTAAACGCAACGTAAACGAGAACCGAGCAACCGAAACGAAAACGAACCACTAGAGGTTAAAAAACCCTGAATCCCATTTATTTCTCACATTTAATACCCATCTACCCTCTCTCTTAATTTCCGGTTTCCACTCTCTCACTAGAAAACACCCACAAAAACACCTCTAAAATCCTCAATTTTTGCTCAAATCAAGCCATCTTGGTATCAAATCGAAGCTACCAACATTTCCCACACGAAAGTACAAAGGATCAGGTTTGGAACCAGCCAAATCGGAGGTAAATTCAGCTACAAACATTCAGTTTTCAAAGTGTCTTGTAAAACCGGGATAAGATTGCTCAGATCCAAAAAAGGCTAAAAGCAGCACGCAGTCGCCAAAAGAGTTACGCAGACACATGGCAAAAGCCTTTGGAATTCCAAGTGGGTTACCGAGTCATGTTGAAAGTGTCCCCAAGGAAAGACGTGGTTCGTTTTGGGGCTTAGGGCAAGTTAGCACCAAGCTACGTCGGACCGTTCGAGGCAACTCAACGGATTGGCCCTGTGGCATACAAACTTAGACTTCCTGATGAGCTCAGCGGGGTACATGATGTGTTTCATCTGTCCACTCTCAAGAAATGCCTCGCTGACGAATCGCTAGTCAGACATTATAAGAAATACAATTCGATGAGCACCTAAACTTCATTGAAGATCCACTAGAGATTATGGATCGTAAAGTCAAGAGACTGAAACGAAGCCGTATCCCTATCGTGAAGGTTCGTTGGAACTCCAAGAGAGGACCAGAATTTACCTAGGAGCGCGATGATCATATCAAGACAAAGCATCCCCTTCTGTTTACAGAAGAAGTAGTACCCAACAATGAATCTTAAATTTCGGGACGAAATCTCTATAAGAAGGGGAGACTGTGACATAGTACCAGATCGTCCGACAATCCGTACGGGGTGTGTACTTTCACTTTTTACTATGTGTAAATACTATGTGTTAAACTGGTGTGTGACAACAATTATATGAAAATATAGCAAGTTGTATGTATTTCGATAAAAATTGAAATATAAATATACGACAACAAATGTGAAATAATAATTGTGAAAACAAATGACAAATACAAATCGGTTGCGATCTGATATCCACAAATAACAGGAATCAGATGGCCGACAATTCAGTGAGAGAACAGTGTGAAATTATTCATAACAATGAGAAAACAGTTAGGTTTATTTGAGTCCGTTAATGAGAGTGTTCAATTCAAAACAATATTTCAGTATCGTGTACGAATAATAAACTGACAGTGTGTTTGCACGGGTGATGATTCACACAAACATATCTGTGGGTTTAACGTTCTGAATAATAACTGAAAGTAGAAAAAAATCATAAAGTAAAGTCATCGTCGTGTTCGTTATGGTGACGATTCCAATGAATACGCGCGTAGGCGATACGATCTGACGAAACAAATAAATAAGCGCTTTCGAAAAAGTAGAATGAGAAAAAGAGATATATAACATTTACTAGGAATAACCACCTTAAAAAGGTTTCTAGAAAACTATTTTAATTAACTCTCGTAAATTCCGCGTTACGAATTGTAAACGCAACGTAAACGAGAACTGAGAAACGGAAACGAAAACGAACCACTAGAGGTTAAAAAACCCTGAATCCCATTTATTTCTTACATTTAATACCCATCAACCCTCTCTCTTAATTTTCGGTTTCCACTCTCTCACTAGAAAACAACCACAAAAACACCTCTAAAATCCTCAATTCTTGCTCAAATAAAGCCATCTTGCATCAAATCGAAAACTACCAACATTTCCTACACGAAAGTACAAAGGATCAGGTTTGGAACCAGCCAAATCGGAGGTAAATTCAGCTACAAACATTCAGTTTTCAAAGTGTCTTGTAAAACCGGGATAAGATTGCTCAGATCCAAAAAAGGCTAAAAGCAGCACGCAGTCGCCAAAAGAGTTACGCAGACACATGGCAAAAGCCTTTGGAATTCCAAGTGGGTTACCGAGTCATGTTGAAAGTGTCCCCAAGGAAAGACGTGGTTCGTTTTGGGGCTTAGGGCAAGTTAGCACCAAGCTACGTCGGACCGTTCGAGGCAACTCAACGGATTGGCCCTGTGGCATACAAACTTAGACTTCCTGATGAGCTCAGCGGGGTACATGATGTGTTTCATGTGTCCACTCTCAAGAAATGCCTCGCCAACGAATCGCTAGTCAGACATTATAAGAAATACAAGTCGATGAGTACCTAAACTTCATTGAAGATCCACTAGAGATTATGGATCGTAAAGTCAAGAGACTGAAACGAAGCCGTATCCCTATCGTGAAGGTTCGTTGGAACTCCAAGAGAGGACCAGAATTTACCTGGGAGCGCGATGATCATATCAAGACAAAGTATCCCCTTCTGTTTACAGAAGAAGTAGTACCCAATAATGAATCTTAAATTTCGGGACGAAATCTCTATAAGAAAGGGAGACTGTGACATAGTACCAGATCGTCCGACAATCCGTACGGGGTGTGTACTTTCACTTTTTACTATGTGTAAATACTATGTGTTAAACTGGTGTGTGACAACAATTATATGAAAATATAGCAAGTTGTATGTATTTCGATAAAAATTGAAATATAAATATACGACAACAAATGTGAAATAATAATTGTGAAAAAAATGACAAATACAAATCGGTTGCGATCTGATATCCACAAATAACAGGAATCAGATGGCCGACAATTCAGTGAGAGAACAGTGTGAAATTATTCATAACAATGAGAAAACAGTTAGGTTTATTTGAGTCCGTTAATGAGAGTGTTCAATTCAAAACAATATTTCAGTATCGTGTACGAATAATAAACTGACAGTGTGTTTGCACGGGTGATGATTCACACAAACATATCTGTGGGTTTAACGTTCTGAATAATAACTGAAAGTAGAAAAAAATCATAAAGTAAAGTCATCGTCGTGTTCGTTATGGTGACGATTCCAATGAATACGCGCGTAGGCGATACGATCTGACGAAACAAATAAATAAGCGCTTTCGAAAAAGTAGAATGAGAAAAAGAGATATATAACATTTACTAGGAATAACCACCTTAAAAAGGTTTCTAGAAAACTATTTTAATTAACTCTCGTAAATTCCGCGTTACGAATTGTAAACGCAACGTAAACGAGAACTGAGAAACGGAAACGAAAACGAACCACTAGAGGTTGAAAAAACCCTGAATCCCATTTATTTCTTACATTTAATACCCATCAACCCTCTCTCTTAATTTCCGGTTTCCACTCTCACACTAGAAAACAACCACAAAAACACCTCTAAAATCCTCAATTCTTGCTCAAATAAAGCCATCTTGGCATCAAATCGAAAACTACCACCATTTCCTACACGAAAGTACAAAGGATCAGGTTTGGAACCAGCCAAATCGGAGGTAAATTCAGCTACAAACATTCAGTTTTCAAAGTGTCTTGTAAAACCGGGATAAGATTGCTCAGATCCAAAAAAGGCTAAAAGCGACACGCAGTCGCCAAAAGAGTTACGCAGACACATGGCAAAAGCCTTTGGAATTCCAAGTGGGTTACCGAGTCATGTTGAAAGTGTTCCCAAGGAAAGACGTGGTTCGTTTTGGGGCTTAGGGCAAGTTAGCACCAAGCTACGTCGGACCGTTCGAGGCAACTCAACGGATTGGCCCTGTGGCATACAAACTTAGACTTCCTGATGAGCTCAGCGGGGTACATGATGTGTTTCATGTGTCCACTCTCAAGAAATGCCTCGCTGACGAATCGCTATCAAATACAAGTCGATGAGCACCTAAACTTCATTGAAGATCCACTAGAGATTATGGATCGTAAAGTCAAGAGACTGAAACGAAGCCGTATCCCTATCGTGAAGGTTCGTTGGAACTCCAAGAGAGGACCAGAATTTACCTGGGAGCGCGATGATCATATCAAGACAAAGTATCCCCTTCTGTTTACAGAAGAAGTAGTACCCAACAATGAATCTTAAATTTCGGGACGAAATCTCTATAAGAAGGGGAGACTGTGACATAGTACCAGATCATCCGACAATCCGTACGGGGTGTGTACTTTCACTTTTTACTATGTGTAAATACTATGTGTTAAACTGGTGTGTGACAACAATTATATGAAAACATAGCAAGTTGTATGTATTTCGATAAAAATTGAAATATAAATATACGACAACAAATGTGAAATAATAATTGTGAAAACAAATGACAAATACAAATCGGTTGCGATCTGATATCCACAAATAACAGGAATCAGATGGCCGACAATTCAGTGAGAGAAGAGTGTGAAATTATTCATAACAATGAGAAAACAGTTAGGTTTATTTGAGTCCGTTAATGAGAGTGTTCAATTCAAAACAATATTTCAGTATCGTGTACGAATAATAAACTGACAGTGTGTTTGCACGGGTGATGATTCACACACACATATCTGTGGATTTAACGTTCTGAATAATAACTGAAACTAGAAAAAAATCATAAAGTAAAGTCATCGGTGTGTTCGTTATGGTGACGATTCCAACGAATACGCGCGTAGGCGATAGGCGATATCTTTCTAGAATGAGAAAAAGAGATATATAACATTTACTAGGAATAACCACCTTAAAAAGGTTTCTAGAAAACTATTTTAATTAACTCTCGTAAATTCCGCGTTACGAATTGTAAACGCAACGTAAACGAGAACTGAGAAACGAAAACGAAAACGAACCACTAGAGGTTAAAAAACCCTGAATCCCATTTATTTCTTACATTTAATACCCATCAACCCTCTCTCTTAATTTCCGGTTTCCACTCTCTCACTAGAAAACAACCACAAAAACACCTCTAAAATCCTCAATTCTTGCTCAAATAAAGCCATCTTGGCATCAAATCGAAAACTACCAACATTTCCTACACGAAAGTACAAAGGATCGGGTTTGGAACCAGCCAAATCGGAGGTAAATTGAGCTACAAACATTCGTTTTCAAGGTTTCTTGTAAAACCGGGATAAGATTGCTCAGATCAAAAAAAGGCTACAAGCAGACACGTAGTCGCCAAAAGAGTTACGCAGACACATGGCGAAAGCCTTTGGAATTCCAAGTGGGTTACCGAGTCATGTTGAAAGTGTCCCCAAGGAAAGACGTGGTTCGTTTTGGGGCTTAGGGCAAGTTAGCACCAAGCTACGTCGGACCGTTCGAGGCAACTCAACGGATTGGCCCAGTGGCATACAAACTTAGACTTCCTGATGAGCTCAGCGGGGTACATGATGTGTTTCATGTGTCCACTCTCAAGAAATGCCTCGCTGACGAATCGCTAGTCAGACATTATAAGAAATACAAGTCGATGAGCACCTAAACTTCATTGAAGATCCACTAGAGATTATGGATCGTAAAGTCAAGAGACTGAAACGAAGCCGTATCCCTATCGTGAAGGTTCGTTGGAACTCCAAGAGAGGACCAGAATTTACCTAGGAGCGCGATGATCATATCAAGAAAAAGTATCCCCTTCTGTTTACAGAAGAAGTAGTACCCAACAATGAATCTTAAATTTCGGGACGAAATTTCTATAAGAAGGGGAGACTGTGACATAGTACCAGATCGTCCGACAATCCGTACGGGGTGTGTACTTTCACTTTTTACTATGTGTAAATACTATGTGTTAACCTGGTGTGTGACAACAATTATATGAAAACACAACAAGTTGTATGTATTTCGATAAAAATTGAAACATAAATATACGACAACAAATGTGAAATAATAATTGTGAAAACAAATGACAAATACAAATCGGTTGCGATCTGATATCCACAAATAACAGGAATCAGATGGCCGACAATTCAGTGAGAGAACAGTGTGAAATTATTCATAACAATGAGAAAACAGTTAGGTTTATTTGAGTCCGTTAATGAGAGTGTTCAATTCAAAACAATATTTCAGTATCGTGTAAGAATAATAAACTGACAGTGTGTTTGCACGGGTGATGATTCACACAAACATATCTGTGGGTTTAACGTTCTGAATAATAACTGAAAGTAGAAAAAAATCATAAAGTAAAGTCATCGTCGTGTTCGTTATGGTGACGATTCCAATGAATACGCGCGTAGGCGATACGATCTGACGAAACAAATAAATAAGCGCTTTCGAAAAAGTAGAATGAGAAAAAGAGATATATAACATTTACTAGGAATAACCACCTTAAAAAGGTTTCTAGAAAACTATTTTAATTAACTCTCGTAAATTCCGCGTTACGAATTGTAAACGCAACGTAAACGAGAACTGAGAAACGGAAACGAAAACGAACCACTAGAGGTTGAAAAAACCCTGAATCCCATTTATTTCTTACATTTAATACCCATCAACCCTCTCTCTTAATTTCCGGTTTCCACTCTCACACTAGAAAACAACCACAAAAACACCTCTAAAATCCTCAATTCTTGCTCAAATAAAGCCATCTTGGCATCAAATCGAAAACTACCAACATTTCCTACACGAAAGTACAAAGGATCAGGTTTGGAACCAGCCAAATCGGAGGTAAATTCAGCTACAAACATTCAGTTTTCAAAGTGTCTTGTAAAACCGGGATAAGATTGCTCAGATCCAAAAAAGGCTAAAAGCGACACGCAGTCGCCAAAAGAGTTACGCAGACGCATGGCAAAAGCCTTTGGAATTCCAAGTGGGTTACCGAGTCATGTTGAAAGTGTTCCCAAGGAAAGACGTGGTTCGTTTTGGGGCTTAGGGCAAGTTAGCACCAAGCTACGTCGGACCGTTCGAGGCAACTCAACGGATTGGCCCTGTGGCATACAAACTTAGACTTCCTGATGAGCTCAGCGGGGTACATGATGTGTTTCATCTGTCCACTCTCAAGAAATGCCTCGCTGACGAATCAAATACAATTCGATGAGCACCTAAACTTCATTGAAGATCCACTAGAGATTATGGATCGTAAAGTCAAGAGACTGAAACGAAGCCGTATCCCTATCGTGAAGGTTCGTTGGAACTCCAAGAGAGGACCAGAATTTACCTAGAAGCGCGATGATCATATCAAGACAAAGCATCCCCTTCTGTTTACAGAAGAAGTAGTACCCAACAATGAATCTTAAATTTCGGGACGAAATCTCTATAAGAAGGGGAGACTGTGACATAGTACCAGATCGTCCGACAATCCGTACGGGGTGTGTACTTTCACTTTTTACTATGTGTAAATACTATGTGTTAAACTGGTGTGTGACAACAATTATATGAAAATATAGCAAGTTGTATGTATTTCGATAAAAATTGAAATATAAATATACGACAACAAATGTGAAATAATAATTGTGAAAACAAATGACAAATACAAATCGGTTACGATCTGATATCCACAAATAACAGGAATCAGATGGCCGACAATTCAGTGAGAGAACAATGTGAAATTATTCATAACAATGAGAAAACAGTTAGGTTTATTTGAGTCCGTAAATGAGAGTGTTCAATTCAAAACAATATTTCAGTATCGTGTACGAATAATAAACTGACAGTGTGTTTGCACGGGTGATGATTCACACAAACATATCTGTGGGTTTAACGTTCTGAATAATAACTGAAAGTAGAAAAAAATCATAAAGTAAAGTCATCGTTGTGTTCGTTATGGTGACGATTCCAACGAATACGCGCGAAGGCGATATGATCTAGAATGAGAAAAAGAGATATATGACATTTACTAGGAATAACCACCTTAAAAAGGTTTCTAGAAAACTATTTTAATTAACTCTCGTAAATTCCGCGTTACGAATTGTAAACGCAACGAAAACGAGAACTGAGAAACGAAAACGAAAACGAACCACTAGAGGTTAAAAAACCCTGAATCCCATTTATTTCTTATATTTAATACCCATCAACCCTCTCTCTTAATTTCCGGTTTCCACTCTCTCACTAGAAAACAACCACAAAAACACCTCTAAAATCCTCAATTCTTGCTCAAATAAAGCCATCTTGGCATCAAATCGAAAACTACCAACATTTCCTACACGAAAATACAAAGGATCGGGTTTGGAACCAGCAAAATCGGAGGTAAATTGAGCTACAAACATTCGTTTTCAAGGTTTCTTGTAAAACCGGGATAAGATTGCTCAGATCAAAAAAAGGCTACAAGCAGTACGTAGTCGCCAAAAGAGTTATGCAGACACATGGCGAAAGCCTTTGGAATTCGAAGTGGGTTACCGAGTCATGTTGAAAGTGTCCCCAAGGAAAGACGTGGTTTGCTTTGGGGCTTAGGGCAAGTTAGCACCAAGCTACGTCGGACACTTCGAGGCAACTCAACGGATTGGCCCAGTGGCATACAAACTTAGACTTCCTGATGAGCTCAGCGGGGTACATGGTGTGTTTCATGTGTCCACTCTCAAGAAATGCCTCGCTGACGAATCGCTAGTCAGACATTATAAGAAATACAAGTCGATGAGCACCTAAACTTCATTGAAGATCCACTAGAGATTATGGATCGTAAAGTCAAGAGACTGAAACGAAGCCGTATCCCTATCGTGAAGTTTCGTTGGAACTCCAAGAGAGGACCAGAATTTACCTGGGAGCGCGATGATCATATCAAGAAAAAGTACCCCCTTCTGTTTACAGAAGAAGTAGTACCCAACAATGAATCTTAAATTTCGGGACGAAATTTCTATAAGAAGGGGAGACTGTGACATAGTACCAGATCGTCCGACAATCCGTACGGGGTGTGTACTTTCACTTTTTATTCTGTGTAAATACTATGTGTTAACCTGGTGTGTGACAACAATTATATGAAAACACAGCAAGTTGTATGTATTTCGATAAAAATTGAAACATAAATATACGACAACAAATGTGAAATAATAATTGTGAAAACAAATGACAAATATAAATCGGTTGCGATCTGACATCCACAAATAACAGGAATCAGATGGCTGACAATTCAGTGAGAGAACAATGTGAAATTATTCATAACAATGAGAAAACAGTTAACTTTAGTTGAGTCCGTTAATGAGAGTGTTCAATTCAAAACAATATTTCAGTATCGTGTACGAATAATAAACTGATAGTGTGTTTGCACGGCTGATGATTCATACAAACATATCTGTGCGTTTAACGTTCTGAATAATAACTGAACAATAGAAAAAAATCATAAAGTAAAGTCATCGTCGTGTTCGTTATTGTGACGATTCCAACGAATACGCACGAAGGCGATACGATGTGACGAAACAAATAAATAAGCGCTTTCGAAAAAGTAGAATAAGAAAAAGAGATATAGAACATTTACTAGGAATAACCACCTTAAAAAGGTTTTGAGAAAACTATTTTAATTAACTCTCGTAAATTCCGTGTTACGAATTGTAAACATAAAGTAACCGAGAACCGAGCAACCGAAATGGAACCGAACCACTAGAGGTTAAAAAAACTCTGAATCCCATTTATTTCTCACATTTAATAACCATCTACCCTCTCTCTCTTAATTTCCGGTTTCCACTCACTCACTAGAAAACACCCACAAAAACACCTCTAAAATCCTCAATTTTTGCTCCAAGGTATGTGGGACCATTCGAGGTAACTCAACAGATTGGCCTTGTGGCATAGAAACTTAAACTTCTTGATGAGCTCAGCGGGGAACACGATTTGTTTCATGTGTCCACTCTCAAGAAATGCCTCGCTGACGAATCGCTAGTCATACATTATAAGAAATACAAGTCGATAAGCACCTAAACTTCATTGAAGATCCACTAGAGATTATGGATCGTAAAGTCAAGAGACTGAAACGAAGCCGTATCCCTATCGTGAAGTTTCGTTGGAACTCCAAGAGAGGACCAGAACTTACCTGGGAGCGCGATGATCATATCAAGACAAAGTATCCCCTTCTGTTTACAGAAGAAGTAGTACCCAACAATGAATCTTAAATTTCGGGACGAAATTTCTATAAGAAGCGGAGACTGTGACATAGTACCAGATCGTCCGACAATCCGTACGGGGTGTGTACTTTCACTTTTTATTCTGTGTAAATACTATGTGTTAACCTGGTGCGTGACAACAATTATATGAAAACATAGCAAGTTGTATGTATTTCGATAAAAATTGAAACATAAATATACGACAACAAATGTGAAATAATAATTGTGAAAACAAATGACAAATACAAATCGGTTGCGATCTGATATCCACAAATAACAGGAATCAGATGGCTGACAATTCAGTGGGAGAACAGTGTGAAATTATTCATAACAATGAGAAAACAGTTAACTTTAGTTGAGTCCGTTAATGAGAGTGTTCAATTCAAAACAATATTTTAGTATCGTGTACGAATAATAAACTGATAGTGTGTTTGCACGGCTGATGATTCATACAAACATATCTGTGCGTTTAACGTTCTGAATAATAACTGAAAAATAGAAAAAAATCATAAAGTAAAGTCATCGTCGTGTTAGTTATTGTGACGATTCCAACGAATACGCGCGAAGGCGATACGATCTGACGAAACAAATAAATAAGCGCTTTCGAAAAAGTAGAATAAGAAAAAGAGATATAGAACATTTACTAGGAATAACCACCTTAAAAAGGTTTTGAGAAAACTATTTTAATTAACTCTCGTAAATTCCGTGTTACGAATTGTAAACATAAAGTAACCGAGAACCGAGCAACCGAAATGGAACCGAACCACTAGAGGTTAAAAAAACTCTGAATCCCATTTATTTCTCACATTTAATAACCATCTACTCTCTCTCTTAATTTCCGGTTTCCACTCACTCACTAGAAAACACCCACAAAAACACCTCTAAAATCCTCAATTTTTGCTCCAAGGTATGTGCGACCGTTCGAGGTAACTCAACAGATTGGCCTTGTGGCATAGAAACTTAAACTTCTTGATGAGCTCAGCGGGGAACACGATTTGTTTCATGTGTCCACTCTCAAGAAATGCCTCGCTGACGAATCGCTAGTCATACATTATAAGAAATACAAGTCGATGAGCACCTAAACTTCATTGAAGATCCACTAGAGATTATGGATCGTAAAGTCAAGAGACTGTGACGTAGTACCAGATCGTCCGACAATCTGTACGGTATGTGTACTTTCACTTTTTACTATATGTAAATACTATCTGTTAAACTGGTGTGGGAAAACAATTATATGAAAACATAGGAAGTGGTATGTATTTCGATAAAAATTGAAATATAAATATACGACGACACATGTGAAATAATAATTGCCAAAACAAATGACAAATACAAATCGGTTGCGATCTGATATCCACAAATAACATGAATCAGATGGCCGACAATTCAGTGAGAGAACAGTGTGAAATTATTCATAACAATGAGAAAACAGTTATGTTTAGTTGAGTCCGTTAATGAGAGTGTTCAATTCAAAACAATATTTCAGTATCGTGTACTAATAATAAACTGACAGTGTGTTTGCACGGGTGATGATTCACACAAACATATCTGTGGGTTTAACGTTCTGAATAATAACTGAAAAAGGAGAAAACAAAATCAGAAAGTAAAGTTATCTTCGTGTTCGTTATGGTGACGATTCCAACAAATACTTGCGAAGGCGATACGATCTGACGAAGCAAATAAATAAGCGCTTTCAAAAAAGTAGAATAAGAAAGGAGATATAGAACATTTACTAGGAATAACCACCTTAAAAGGGTTTGAGAAAACTATTTTAATTAACTATCGTAAATTCCGCGTTACGAATTGTAAACATAAAGTAAACGAGAAATGAGCAACTGAAACGGAACCGAACCACTAGAGGTTAAAAAACCCTGAATCCCATTAATTTCTCACATTTAATACCCATCTACGCTCTCTCTCTTAATTTCCGGTTTCCACTCACTCACTAGAAAACACCCACAAAAACACCTCTAAAATCCTCAATTTTTGCCCAAATCAAGCCATTTTGGTATGAAATCGAAGCTACCAACAATTCCCACACGAAAGTACAAAGGATCGGGTTTGGAACCAGGCAAATCCGAGGTAAATTCAGCTACAAACATTCCGTTTTAAAAGTTTCTTGAAAAACCGGGATAAGATTGCTCAGATCCAAAAAAGGCTACCAGCAGCACGTAGTCGCCAAAAGAGTTACGCAGACAAACGACGAAAGCCTTTGGAATTCCATGTGGGTGACCGCGTCATGTTGAAAGTGTCCCCAAGGAAAGACGTGGTTCCTTTTGAGGCTAAGGGCAACTTAGCCCCAAGGTATGTGGGACCGTTCGAGGTAACTCAACAGATTGGCCTTGTGGCATAGAAACATAAACTTCTTGATGAGCTCAGCGGGGAACACGATTTGTTTCATGTGTCCACTCTCAAGAAATGCCTCGCTGACGAATCGCTAGTCATACATTATAAGAAATACAAGTTGATGAGCACCTAAACTTCATTGAAGATCCACTAGAGATTATGGATCGTACAGTCAAGAGACTGAAACGAAGCCGTATCCCTATCTTGAAGGTTCGTTGGAACTCCAAAAGAGGATCAGAATTTACCTAGGAGCGCGATGATCACATGAAGACAAAGTATCCCCATCTGTTTACAGAAGAAGTAGTACCCAACAATGAAGCCTAAATTTCGGGACGAAATTTCTTTAACAAAGGGAGACTGTGACCTAGTACCAGATCGTCCGACAATCTGTACGGTATGTGTACTTTCACTTTTTACTATATGTAAATGCTATGTGTTAAACTGGTGTGGGAAAACAATTATATGAAAACATAGGAAGTGGTATGTATTTCGATAAAAATTGAAATATAAATATACGACAACACATGTGAAATAATAATTGCGAAAACAAATGACAAATACAAATCGGTTGCGATCTGATATCCACAAATAACAGGAATCAGATGGCCGACAATTCAGTGAGAGAACAGTGTGAAATTATTCATAACAATGAGAAAACAGTTAAGTTTAGTTGAGTCCGTTAATGAGTGTGTTCCATTCAAAACAATATTTCAGTATCGTGTACTAATAATAAACTGACAATGTGTTTGCACGGGTGATGATTCACACAAACATATCTGTGGGTTTAACGTTCTGAATACTAACTGAAAAGTAGAAAACAAAATCAGAAAGTAAAGTCATCGTCGTGTTCGTTATGGAGACGATTTCAACGAATACGCGTGAAGAAGATACGATCTGACGAAAGAAATAAATAAGCGCTTTTGAAAAAGTAGAATAAGAAAAAGAGATATAGAACATTTACTAGGAATAACCACCTTAAAAAGGTTTTAAGAAAACTATTTTAATTAACTCTCGTAAATTCCGCATTACGAATTGTAAACATAAAGTAAACGAGAACCGAGCAACCGAATCGGAACCGAACCACTAGATGTTAAAAAAACCCATAATCCCATGTATTTCACACATTTAATACCCATCTACCCTCTCTCTCTTAATTTCCGATTTCCACTCTCTCACTTGAAAACAGCTCTAAAATCCTCAATTCTTGCTCAAATCAAGCCATCTTGGTGTCAAATCGAAGCTACCTTCATTTCCCACTCGAAAATACATAGGATCGGGTTTGGAACCAACGAAATCGGAGGTAAATTGAGCTACAAACATTCGGTTTTCAAGGTTTCTTGTAAAACCGGGATAAGATTGCTCAGATCCAAAAAAGGCTACAAGCAGCACGTAGTCGCCAAAAGAGTTACGCAGACACTCGGCGAAAGCCTTTGGAATTCCAAGTGGGTGACCGCGTCATGTTGAAAGTGTCAGATGCCCAGCACCAATCATAACAAGATCGAGTAATTCAGTCTCAACCTTCTTGATTTCGTTCCTTGGGCAAAACTCTGCCCGCAGTATGGCCTTGAAGTCATCCCAAGGTATTGACATAGCCTCATCCCTGCCTCTAGTATGAACCTGAGCGTTCCACCAAGTTAACGCCAGCTTGTGAAATGAACCCGCAGCATACTTCAACCTATACTGTTCCGGACAGTTGCTGATCTCTAGGGTTGTCTCCATTTTTTCGATCCATTGGATCAATCCGACAGCACCCTCACTACCACTAAAGCTCGGTGGCTTGCAACCTACAAAGTTTTTGTAGGAATAGTCCTGATGATGGCGGGTGTTTCCGCTGCCTTCTCCCGAAGAGTTGGAAATGTTGTTGCTGTTGTTGGTGTTGATCCTGTTCATCATCTCGGGAATCACATCCCACAGTTGACTGGTCAGCAGAGTGGCCAATGCTATAGTAGCAGGATCTAGTACATGAGCAGTTGGTGGCGAAGGAGAAGGTGGTTGTGTAGGAGAGTCAGTAGGTGAAGGTGTAGATGAGTGTGGTGCCATGTCTAGTGGTGGTGGTGGTAGTATAGCAGGTGGTGGTCTTCTCGACGGCATTCTGATCATAACCGAAACAAAATCGGTTAGTGCAGTGATCAGATGCAGAAGACACATGCAAATAGAGTCCTATGTCATATGATCTCTACATGAGGGTCCCTAGGTTATAGTCTAGGCCAAACCGTTTAAGTAATATGACCTATATTTCTCTATAACCATGGCTCTGATACCAATCTGTCACACCCCGAGCCGGCGGGCTGGATCGACTTTCCCGCCGGGCGGAAGGTTCTCGGGGCGCGATATCTTTGTGACAATCGAAATGGTCAGATTGTTTACATAGCACATGATAAATAAATGAGAAATGCTAACATGACAATGAAAAAAATTACAAAGTTAAATTACATTGTTTCCTCATAATTTAACTAAGTAACTCTAATCTAAAGAATCAATGAGTTTATATCTTGTCACTGTACAAGATATACAAAAGATGATTCGTTGTGTTGTCAATCAAAAGTATGCAACACCAAAAGTAGCTAGGCCTTCTAAAAGTCCACTAGTTATGTCCCTGTAATCCTGGTGACTAAACTTGTTCGTCACCTGAGAAAACATGCATTTAAACAAAGTCAACACTAGGTTGGTGAGTTCATAAGTATGTTAATTTAAAATCTTAATTCATTGACATGCACAATCACAATGTTATTCTTGTACTTGTATGTTGTTTGAATTCACCCAATCACCCAATGGCATCTCCATAGTTATATTTGCAAATAATATCTCATCCTACTAGTTATGCTTATATATAGGGCATATGTAAGGGAACAAGCCCTAGCCAACATCCCACCACATAACTAATAGGATTCCACATTACTTACAATACAACTATAGATATCCATTCTCAGTTTACCTGTTTATCCCCAGTTGTAGTTCACCTGTAATATCATATGTAGAATAATAAATTAAGAGAGATTTAGTTATTA
This sequence comes from Mikania micrantha, assembly GCA_009363875.1. Lineage (NCBI taxonomy): Eukaryota > Viridiplantae > Streptophyta > Magnoliopsida > Asterales > Asteraceae > Mikania > Mikania micrantha. Next base: position 32,362,745 of record CM018698.1, on the reverse strand, counting down.
AACCATAGTATTGATAAACTCTCAATGTGTTAAAGGATTTAGATTTAATTTAATCTTCTCCTTGTTATTATTCTATTGCTTGTGAGGTTAACTGTTAATCACTTTTAAATATTAAGAGTGTTAGTTAACCAATTGTCCTTTGTTATCACTTGAAGTGCATAGAGCCTAAATGGGAATCCATGGTAATCCTCACATAATCAGATTACAATGCACTCCAATTTACCTCTACCACCCTGTATTCTCATAGGCCTCAACGAGAGCTATTACCAGTAGTGGAACATGACAGAAGATCAATTTCTCAACCTACTAGTCAATAGGATCCCACTGGATTAATTACAATATTCCTGTAGATTAATATCACCATGTGACGCCTTCCCAGAACCTGACATGAATTTTGCTCTGTTACCAGTCATACGTTACCGGCCAATTGAAATTACGAGTAACATACCGACCTACTCGCCGGAGGTTTGTCAAACCTATGGTACCACTATGCTATCGTCGGTTTAGTCACATCAAACTAACTGGTCAGCGAATTTTAAGGGGCTTACATGATCAACAAATGGCACATGATTGAAATGATATAATACAACAGTTCAATATTAATTAATTGTAATTGTGTTCATCAATGTCATGATTCTCAATTTGATGTGTTATCATTGTTATTAACAAAGTTGAATAAGAACTTGTCTTATTACATTATGTTAATTATTGTGTGAATGATGTTGTTATCATGAAGTTATATTATCATGATTATCATCCCTTGTTCCATGTCCTCCTGTAATATGTGTTGAGTTGTAAAGCTAAGTGTGAAAAGGACTTGTCCTATTACACTTACTTAACTCTTGTGTTGAATGTTATTATAAAGATATATACTATCTTTATAACATTCATATATTTGCCTGTGATTATTCCAATGTTTGCTCATGTAAGAATAACTAAGTATTGTAAGATATAATTTTACAACTACGTTATTGTTTAGTGTTGATGAGTTATGAAATTATGTTATCATATTCATCCTAATTGTTTCTATCATCTCATGATCATACAAGCATGCATAAGTAAATAAATGATAAGCGATAATAACCAATTTAATATCATCTAAATCAGAGTAATAGCAATATGTTAAGCAAAACTTTTAAATAAATAAAAGTAAAGCATGTTTCTCAGTCCCGTGAGTTTAAAATCAGCTAAGATTAAAGAAAAGGGGCATATGAACTCACCTTATGGTTGAAGTGGTTGACATAGCTTAACACAAGGAATGCTCGCGCTCTTGATTATACTTGTTGTGTTTTCACGATCCTGTATTGATTTCACGTTGTTTGCAATTTATAAGTATAAGTTTTATACTTTCATGTGTGGGTAGGTGTTAGTCCTAAAGTGGCTAACACTCGCGAATCTCAGTCCCCATTCGGCCCCATGTATTTGTTAGGTGTTTTACATTTTCATTCGCTCGTTTGACTTAATACTTGAATTCACTAGTTAAAACATTCAGCTACATTGGTTTAGGTTTATGGACCTAATGCCATAATTTTGCCATTTCTTTGTAATAGTTTAGTTTGGTAGTTAAATACATACTATCCCAATTAAATGGATTCAAAGTGTTAGATTTTTCTCATTATCCACGTGGGCCGAAAGTGGGACTAGTTTTAGGCCGAAATGATCGATATGGTTCGTGTAGTGAGATTGGGCCTAGGGAGTCTCGTGGGCTAAAGCAAATGTTATGGGCCGAGTCACAAGGATCATGAGCCATAGGTGTGCATGTGGTCGTTTAGTTTAGACGTGGGTCAATACAACCCGGTGTTGGGCCTTTTATGGTCACGTATGGGCCATGTGTCTAAGGTGGCCTTGATAGATGTGGTTCCAATGTTGGGCCGATCTATTGAGCTACACAAAGAGGTTGGGCCGGTGTCTCTATGCTGGGCCGAATTTCACATGACCTTGGGCCGAATGATTATATGAAATGTGTATGTGGGCCAAGTGAGTTCTTTAAATTGGGCCTAAGGAGTGTCACATGGACTCCTTGTTTGAAAAGGTTGGGCCTGAACTAGGCTTTGGGCCGCATCAGGCCTTGGGCTGAATAATGAGGTCGAACCCCTGGTAAGGTTCGGCCGATCTCCTAGGTTCGTTCCCCTTCGTTCATAGCTAAGGTTCGGCTATCCTAGTTCTCACACCAACCTGCACTTAAACATCATCATCTTCATTGGATCTAGGGTGGTTCGAAAGTTGTTTATGCAATGGTTTCATGCCCTATGTGATTTTCAAATGTATGGTGGTCGTGAAAGTAGGTATAGGACCGGACAAGGCTTGTTGGTTGACTAGAAATCAAGAAAACCCTATTCTTTTGAACATTCAAGCTCCTATACCTTGAGTTTTAGCGGTTGAAACTTCAGATCTGTTGTACTTCCTTGTAGAGGAGGTTGAAAGCTACGCGTGGACACCAAGAACACCCGTTTTCGTTGAGAAATGATCGAGATATGGGGGTTTGAAGGTTGAAATTGGTGGTGGGAAAGAGGTGGCCGGATTTTGTAGGTTAGAGAGAGAATGGAAATGATGAAAATGAAATAAATGCCTCAATTTAGGCTTTAAATACCCCGAGGATATTCGGGTTCATTTCGGTTGCTCGGTTCGCGTTTTCGTTGCGCTTCCGGAATGTAACGCGTATTTTACGTGTTTTAAAAATAAAAAGAGTTGGTTTATTTATTTTGATGAGTTTCAAAATTATAAAACATTATTTATTTTATTTTATTAATTTACTTGTCGTTCATGTCGTGTTTCGTTTTCGTTTCGTCAGATCGCGTCACCATCGCGCGTATTCGTTCGAATCGTCATTCGAACGAACACGTCGATGGTTTGGCTTTCTGACTTTTGTTTTCTACTTCACAGTCATCATTTCAGAACGTTAAACTCACAGATATGTTTGTGTGAATCGTCACCCACGCAAACACGCTGTCAGTTCGTTATTCTGAAAGACACTGCAATATTGTTTTAAACTGTATTTTCTCACTGTCGGAATTACATTGTTTTCACACAGATTTGTCGGCCATCTGATTCCTGTCATCTATGGATATCAGATCGCAACCGATTTGTTCTTGTTATTGGTTTGAACACTGTTGTTTCTCGTGTTTCGTTGTATTATCTGTACTTAGGTTTTCACCTAAATGCTAACAACTATTGCTTATAATGAATGTTGTACTTACGACATTTAAGTTTACACATAAATACGTACAACTGTTTCTTGTATTTTGAATTCTGTTAATACAAGTACTGTTCACAAACATGTATTTACACATAGTTACTTTTGAAAGTACACATACCGTACGGACTTGCCTGCCGGTCAGGTAGTAGTTGTCACAGTCTCCCCTTGTTAAAGAAATTTCGTCCCGAAATTTAAGCATAAAGGTCGGGCTTTACTTCTCGAACAAGTGGGGATACTTTGCTTTCATGTTGTCCTCACGCTCCCAAGTAAATTCTGGTCCACGCTTGGAGTTCCATCGAACCTTTACAATAGGGATACGGCTTTGTTTCAGTCTCTTGACTTCACGTTCCCTAATCTCTACAGGTTCTTCAATGAAATGTAGTTGCTCATCAACTTGTATCTCTTCCAATGGTATGATCAATGACTCGTCAGCGAGGCATCTCTTGAGATTTGATACGTGAAACACATCGTGTACCCCACTGAGCTCATTAGGGAGTTTGAGTCTGTATGCCACAGGACCTATGCGTTGAGTAATCTCAAACGGTCCGACATACCTTGGTGCTAACTTGCCCTTAGCCCCAAAACGAACGACACCTTTCCATGGGGACACTTTCAACATAACTCGGTTACCCACATCAAATTCCAAAGGCTTGCGCTGTTTGTCTGCGTAACTCTTTTGGCGGCTACGTGTTGCTTGTAGTCTCTGTTGTGTCTGGGCTATCTTATCAGTAGTTTCCTGTATAAGTTCAGGCCCAGTTATTCTGTTGTCTCCCACTTCAGTCCAACAAATCAGAGACTGACAATTTCTACCATAAAGAGCTTGAAACAGAGCACATCCAATGCTGCTGTGTTGTAGGAGAACTTAATAAGTGGTAAATGTGTATCCCAACTTCCACCGAAGTCTAGGATGCATGTCCTCAACATATCCTCTAAGGTTTGAATGGTTCGCTCGCTTTGTCCATCCGTTTGTGGATGATAAGCGGTGCTCAAGTTGACACTTGTCCCTAAGGATTGTTGCAGTGATTGCCAGAACCGCGATGTAAATCGACTGCCCCGGTCTGAAATAATAGACAATGGCACACCGTGCCTCACTACTATTTCATCAACGTAAAGTCTTGCTAGTTTCTCCATCTTGTAAGTTTCTCTGATCGGCAAGAAGTGAGCGGATTTGGTCAATCGATCAATAAGGACCCAAATCGAATCGTGTCCGCTGGAAGTGCGGGGTAGCTTGGTAATGAAATCCATAGCTACTTGTTCCCACTTCTATTGTGGTATCTCCGGTTGTTCCAGCAAACCCGAAGGTTTCTGGTGTTCGGCTTTGACTTTGGCACATGTGATGCATTTGCCAACATAAGTGGCAACATCTTTCTTCATTCCCGGCCACCAATAAAACGATCGAAGATCTTGGTACATCTTATCGGCACCAGGATGAATTGAATAACGTGTCTTGTGTGCCTCATCAAGAATGAGTGTTCTGAGTTCATCTACTGCTGGAATCCAAACACGCTCCAGATAATAGATAACTCCATCTTGTTTTGTCTTAAAGTGTTTCTCGGATCCACAATCGAGCTCGCGTTTCAAGTTGTCTCTTGCCGCTGCTTCTTGTTGTGCTCGAATGACTTGATCTTTCAAACTTGTTTGCACGATCATTCCCATTGCTCGAACGCACAAGGGTTTGACTCTTTCCTTCCGACTCAAAGCATCTGCAACAACATTTGCTTTGCCCGGATGGTATTTGATCACACAATCGTAATCGTTCAGGAGCTCAACCCAACGTCTCTGTCTCATGTTAAGCTCCTTCTGATCAAATATGTGCTGTTAACTCTTGTGATCTGTGAAGATAGTGCATTTGGTACCGTACAGGTAATGCCTCCAAATCTTTAAAACAAAGACAACAGCTCCCAGTTCCGGATCGTGCGTTGTGTAGTTTTTCTCATGTATCTTCAACTGTCTTGTGGCATAAGCAATGACTTTGTCTCGTTGCATCAAAACACATCCGAGTCCCTGATGGGAAGCATCACAATACACTACAAAGTCACCATTGCCTTCTGGGAGTGTTAAGATTGGAGCATTGCACAATCTTTGTTTTAGTGTCTGGAATGCCTCTTCTTGTTTCTAAGTCCACACAAAAGGTTCACTCTTCTGTGTGAATTTGGTGAGAAGCAATGCTATTTTAGAGAAATTCGAAATGAATCTCCTGTAATAACCTGCCAATCCCAAAAAAGATCTTATCTCGGTTGGTGTTGTAGGCACATCCCAGTTCTTGATTGCTTCAATCTCGGCAGGATCCACATGAATACCATCACTGTTAATCACGTGACCCAAGAATTGAACTTCTCTTAGCCAGAATTCACACTTGGAGAATTTGGCATAAAGTCGTTCCTCCTTCAGAAGTTCCAAGACTGTTTTGAGGTGTTGCTCGTGTTCCTTCTCGTTCTTTGAATAAATCAGTATATCATCAATAAAGACGATAACAAACTGATTTAAGTACGGCTTGCACACTCGGTTCATCAAATCCATGAACACTGCCGGTGTGTTCGTCAGTCCGAATGGCAAAACCATGAACTCATAGTGACCGTATCGGGTACGAAAGGCCGTCTTGGGTATGTCTTCCTCTTAAATCCGGAGCTGGTGATAACCTGATCTCAGGTCTATCTTTGAGAAGTATTGTGCTCCCTATAACTGATCAAACAAATGATCAATCCTCGATAACGGGTACCGATTCTTGATAGTGAGTTTGTTGAGCTCTCTGTAATCATTGCACATCCTGAAAGATTCATCTTCTTCTTAACAAACAGAACCGGAGCTCCCCACGGGGAAAAGCTCGGTCGGATGAATCCTTGTCAAGTAGCTCCTGCAATTGATTTGACAACTCCTGCATCTCTGATGGTGCAAGTCTGTAAGGAGACTTAGCTACAAGAGTCGCTCCTGGAATCAAATCGATTCGAAATTGCACCGATCTCTCGGGTGGCAGTCCCGGCAAGTCATCCGGAAACACGTCCGCATATTCTTTCACAATTGGCATGTCTTGAATCTAGATTGCTTTCTTGTCTTTCTCGACCACGTGAGCTAGGAATGCAACGCATTGTTTTCGGAGGTACTTGAGAGCCTTCATGCACGATATTATCTTGGCACTGCGTTTTGCTTGGTCTCCACGAATCTCCAAAATCTCATTGTTCTCCACTGGAATGCGTAGTAACTTCTCGGAACAAATAAACTCAACTCGATTAAGAGATAGCCAATCCATTCCGATGATGATGTCGAAACTGCCCAGCTCCATCGGTATCAAGTCGATGGAAAATGTGTGATCGCCAAATGTTAGTGGGCAATTCCTAAGTATTGTGTCTACTGTGATCTGTTTGCCGTTTGCTATCTCAATAGTGTAAGGGGAGTCTAACAATTCCTCAACATGATTAAGATGGCATGCAAAATCAGATGAGATAAAACTCTGATCCGCACCACTGTCAAATAATATGGATGCATAGAAGTCAGAGAAGAGAAATGTACCTGTGATCACATGCAGCGGCTCCGATCTGAAAGGCCCGTCCTCTTGGTCCTTGAGCCCTTGTTTGAGCTTTCTTGGGACAGTCCCTAGAGAAGTGTCCAGTCTCACCACAAATGTAGCAGGACCTGTTATCAGCAGCAACAGTGGCTACGTTGTTGTTTCTGTTCTGAGCCCACGGGCTTCTGCATTGGGCTACCAAATGACCAAACTTCCCTCAGTTGGTGCAGTGTCTGAACGGAATGTTTGGTAGATGATGATACTGACATGAGTTGCACAAAGGTGCAGTGCCAGTATAGGGCCTTCTGATCTGCAATGGGGGTGGTTGGTTGAGCATTGGGGCTTGAGTGGTAGCAGCAAAATTTCTACCCACCTTTTGTTTCTTAGCAGGCCTTTTATCCGACTTCCTTGAAGTTCCAGCTTTGGCTGAGTCAGCCTCTTTCTTGAGTGCCCCAGAAGCAACCATCACATCTGTCATTGTTGATGACAGAGTAACAGCCATTTCCATGGTTGTTGGATGAGCAGCAAGAATGAAACCTTGCATACAAGCGGGTAATCCCCCGATATACCGCTCAATTCTCTCTTCTAGTGTTCGCACTATATCCGGTGCCAATGATGCTAGCTCATGAAATCTGGTGGTGTAGGCCAGATGCCCAGCACCAATCATAACAAGATTGAGTAATTCAGTCTCAACCTTCTTGATTTCGTTCCTTGGGCAAAACTCTGCCCGCAGTATGGCCTTGAAGTCATCCCAAGGCATTGACAGAGCCTCATCCCTGCCTCTAGTATGAACCTGAGTGTTCCACCAAGTTAAGGCTCGCTTCTGAAATGAACCCGCAACATACTTCACCCTATACTGTTCCAGACATTTGCTGATCTCTAGGGTTGTCTTCATCTTTTCGATCCATTGGATCAATCCGACAGCACCCTCACTACCACTAAAGCTCGGTGGCTTGCAACCTACAAAGTTTTTGTAGGAATAGTCCTGATGATGGAAGGTGTTTCCGCTGCCTTCTCCCGAAGAGTTGGCAATGTTGTTGCTGTTTTTGGTGTTGATCCTGTTCATCATCTCGGGAATCACATCCCTCAGTTGACTGGTCAGCAGAGTGGCCAACGCTATAGTAGCAGGATCTTGTACATGAGCAGGTGGTGGCGGAGGAGGAGGTGGTTGTGTAGGAGAGTCAGTAGGTGAAGGTGTAGATGAGTGTGGTGCCAAGTCTTGTGGTGGTGGTGGTAGTATAGCATGTGGTGGTCTTCTCGGTGGCATTCTGATTATAACCGAAACAAAATCGGTTAGTGCAGTGATCAGATGCAGAAGATACATGCAAATAGAGTCCTATGTCATATGATCTCTACATGAGGGTCCCTAGGTTATAGTCTAGGCCAAACCGTTTAAGTAATATGACTTGTATTTCTCTATAACCACGCCTTTGATACCAATCTGTCACACCCCGAGCTGCCGGGCTGGATCGACTTTCCCGCCGGGCGGAAGGTTCTCGGGACGCGATATCGTTGTGATAATCGAAATGATCAGATTGTTTATATAGCACGTGATAAATAAATGAGAAACGCTAACATGACAATGAAATAGAATTACAAAGTTAAATTACATTATTTCCTCATAATTTAACTAACTAACTCTAATCAAAAGAATCAATGAGTTTATATCTTGTCACTGTACAAGATATACAAAAGATGATTCGTTGTATTGTCAATCAAAAGTATGCAACACCAAAAGTAGCTAGGCCTTCTAAAAGTCCACAAGCTATGTCCGTGTAATCCTGGTGACTAAGCCTGTTCGTCACCAGAGGAAACATGCATTTAAACAAAGTCAACACTAGGTTGGTAAGTTCATAAGTATGTAATTTAAAATCTTAATTCATTCACATGCACAATCACAATGTCATTCTTGTACTTGTATGTTGTTTGAATTCACCCAGTCACCCAATGGCATCTCCATAGTTATATTTGCAAATAATATCTCATCCTACTAGTTATGCTTATATATATGGCATATGTAAGGGAACAAGCCCTAGCCAACATCACACCACATAACTAATAGGATTCCACATTACTTGCAATACAACTATAGATATCCATTCTCAGTTTACCTGTTTATCCCCAGTTGTAGTTCACCTGTAATATCATATGTAGAATAGTAAATTAAGAGAGATTTAGTTATCAAACCATAGTATTGATAAACTCTCAATGTGTTAAGGAATTTAGATTTAATTTAATCTTCTCCTTGTTAATATTCTATTTCTTGTGAGGTTAACTTTTAATCACTTTTAAATACTAAGAGTGTTTGTTAACCAATTGTCCTTTGTTCTCACTTGAAGTGCATAAAGCCTAAATGGGAGTCCATGGTGATCCTCACATAATCAGATTACAATGCACTCCAATTTACCTCTACCACCTTGTATTCTCATAGGCCTCAATGAGAGCTATTACCAGTAGTGGAAAATGAGGGAAGACCAATTTCTCAACCTACTAGTCAATGGGATCCCGCTGGATTAATTAGAATATTCCTGTAGATTAATATCACCATGTGACGCCTTCCCATAACCTGACTTGAATTTTGCCCTGTTACCGGTCATACGTTACCGGCCAATTGAAATTACGAGTAACATACCGACCTACTCGCCAGAGGTTTGTCAAACCTATGGTACCACTATGCTATCGTCGGTTTAGTCACATCAAACTAACTGGTCAGCGAATTTTAAGGGGTTTACATGATCAACAAATGGCACATGATTGAAATGATATAATACAACAGTTCAATAGTAATTAATTGTAAGTGTGTTCATCAATGTCATGATTCTCAACGTGATGTGTTCTCATTTTTATTAACAAAGTTGAATAAGAACTTGTCTTATTACATTATGTTAATTATTGTGTGAATGACGTTTTTATCATGAAGTTATATTATCATGATTATCATCCCTTGTTCCATGTCCTCCTGTAATATTTGTTGAGTTGTAAAGCTAAGTGTTAAAAGGACTTGTCCTATTACACTTACTTAACTCTTGTGTTGAATGTTATTACAAAGATATATACTATCTTTATAACATTCATATGTTTGCCTATGATTATTCCAATGTTTTCTCATGTAAGAATAACTAAGTATTGTAAGATATAATTTTACAACTATGTTATTCTATTGTGTTGATGAGTTATGAAATTATGTTATCATATTCATCTTAATTGTTTCTATCATCTCATGATCATACAAGCATGCATACAATGATAAGCGATAATAAGCAATTTAATATCATCTAAATCAGAGTAATAGCAATATGTTAAGCAAAACTTTTAAATAAATAAAAGTAAAGCATGTTTCTCAGTCCTGTGAGTTTAAAATCAGTTAAGATTAAAGAATACGGGATATGAACTCACCTTATGGTTGAAGTGGTTGACTTAGCTTAACACAAGGAATGCTCGCGCTCTTGATTGTACTTGTTGTGTTTTCACGATCCTGTATTGATTTCACGTTGTTTGCAATTTATATGTATAAGTTGTATACTTTCATGTGTGGGTAGGTGTTAGTCCTAAAGTGGCTAACACTCGCGAATCTCAGTCCCCATTCGGCCCCATGTATTTGTTAGGAGTTTTACATTTTCATTCACTCGTTTGACTTAATACTTGAATTCACTAGTTAAAACATTCAACTACATTGGTTTAGGTTTATGGACCTAAGTCCATAATTTGCCATTTCTTTGTGATAGTTTAGTTTGGTAGTTAAATACATACTATCCCAATTAAATGGATTCAAAGTGTTAGATTTTTCTCATTATCTCGTGGGCCGAAAGTGGGACTAGTTTTAGGCCAAAATGATTGATATGGTTCGTGTAGTGAGATTGGGCCTAGGGAGTCTCGTGGGCTAAATCAAATGTTATGGGCCGAGTCACAAGGATCATGAGCCGTAGGTGTGCATGTGACCGTTTAGTTTAAACGTGGGTCAATACAACCCGGTGTTGGGCCTTTGATGGTCACGTATGGGCCTAAGGTGGGTGGCCTTGATAGATGTGGTTCCACTGTTGGGACGATCTATTAAGCTACACAAAGAGGATGGGCCGGTGTCTCTATGTTGGGCCGAATTTCACAAGAGCCTTGGGCCAAATGATTATATGAAATGTGTATGTGGGCCAAGTGAGTTCTTTAACTTGGGCATAAGGAGTGTCACATGGACTCCTTTTTTGAAAAGGTTGGGCCTAAACTAGGCTTTGCGCCGCATCAGGCCTTGGGCTGAATAATGAGGTCAAAGGTGATGGCTCCAAATTTCCAGCGAACCTAGGAGTAGGGTGCGCCACTTGCTCGGCGATGATGGGTTGGAACTGGTCGAAGGTTTGGCTAAGTGAATCTCAACCAGCTCTGGTTCGCCCATATACACATGTAAGGTTCGGCTGAAAATCAAGAGTTCGGCTCTTCTAAGGTGATAGGTTCGGCCATAGGTTTTCAGGGATTCAAGGTTCGTGGACATTGGTAGTTGATGATGGGGAGGTTCGTCCAAGCTAGGTTCGCTACTCCTTTATGGTTCGTGGGAGTCAAGGGTTCAGTGTTGGTGCAGCCAAAGGTTCCGCACTCATGTTGAAATGGTTCGGCTGAATAGAATTGTAAATGGTTCGGGAGTGGCTAGGTTCGTCAGTCTCCTTGTGGTTCGCGACATGAGAGGTTCGTATCAGCTAGATTCGTTGATGATGGTTGTCAAATCATGCAGGCTCGGCGGCCAAGATTGGCGAACCCCTGGTAAGGTTTGGCCGATCTCACAGGTTCGTTTCCCTTCGTTCATAGCTAAGGTTCGGCTATCCTAGTTCTCACACGAACCTGCACTTAACATCATCATCTTCATTGGATCTAGGCTGGTTCGAAGGTTGTTTATGCAATGGTTTCATGCCCTATGTGATTTTCAAATGTATGGTGGTCGTGAAAGTAGGTATAGGACCGGACAAGGCTTGTTGGTTGACTAGAAATCAAGAAAACCCTATTCTTTTGAACATTCAAGCTCCTATACCTTGAGTTTTAGCGGTTGAAACTTCAGATCTGTTGTACTTCCTTGTAGAGGAGGTTGAGAGCTACGCGTGGACACCAAGAACACCGTTTTCGTTGAGAAATGATCGAGATATGGGGGTTTGAAGGTTGAAATTGGTGGTGGAAAGAGGTGGCCGTGAAAGTAGGTACAGGACCGGACAAGGCTTGTGGTCGACTAGAAATCAAGAAAACCCTATTCTTTTGAACATTCAAGCTCCTATACGTTGAGTTTTAGCGTGTTGAAACTTCAGATCTGTTGTACTTCCTTGTAGAGGAGGTTGAGAGCTACGAGTGTACACGAAGAACACCCGTTTTCGTTGAGAAATGATCGAGATATGGTGGTTTTAAGGTTGAAATTGGTGGTGGGAGAGAGGTGTCTGGATTTTGTAGGTTAGAGAGAGATTGGAAATGATGAAAATGAAATAAATGCCTCAATTTAGGATGTAAATACCCGAGGATATTCGGGTTCGTTTCGGTTGGTCGGTTCGTGTTTTCTTTGCGTTTCCGGAACATAACGCGTATTTTACGTGTTTTAAAAATAAAAGATTTAGTTATTTATTTGATGAGTTTCAAAATATAAAACATTATTTATTTTATTTTATTAATTTACTTGTCGTTCGTGTCGTGTTTCGTTTTCGTTTCGTCAGATCGCGTCACCATCGCGCGTATTCGTTCGAATCGTCATTCAAACGAACACATCGATGGTTTGGCTTTCTGACTTTTGTTTTCTACTTCCCATTCATCATTTCAGAACGTTAAACTCACAGATATGTTTGTGTGAATCGTTACCCACGCAAACACGCTGTCAGTTCGTTATTCTGAACGACACTGCAATATTGTTTTAACTTATATTTTCTCACTGTCGGACTCAACTAAACATGTTGTTATTACATTTTTTTACGCGGATTTGTCGGCCATCTGATTCCTGTCATCTATGAATATCAGATCGCAACCGATTTGTTCTTGTTATTTTTTTGAACACTGTTGATTCTCGTGTTTCGTTGTATTATCAGTACTTCGGTTTTTACCTAAATACTAACAACTATTGCTTATAATGAATGTTGTACTTATGACATTTAAGTTTACACATAAATACGTACAACTGTTTCGTGTATTTTGAATTCTGTTAATACAAGTATTGTTCATAAACATGTATTTACACATAGTTACTTTTGAAAGTACACATACCGTACGGACTTGCCGGCCGGTCAGGTACTAGTTGTCACATATGTCTAAATACTATGTGGTAAACTGGTGTGTGACAACAATTATATGAAAACATAGGAAGTTGTATATATTTCTATAAAATTGAAATATAAATAACGACAACACATGTGAAATAATAATTGTGAAAACAAATGACAAATACAAATCGGTTACGATCTGATATCACAAATAACAGGAATCAGATGGCCGACAATTTAGTGAGAGAATAGTTTGAAACTATTCATAACAATGAGAAAACAGTTAAGTTTAGTTGAGTCCGTTAATGAGAGTGTTCAATTCAAAACAATATTTCAGTATCGTGTACGAATAATAAAATGACAGTGTTTGCTGCGGGGTGATGATTCACACAAACATATATGTTGATTTAGCGTTCTGAATAACAACTGAAAAGTATAAAACAAAATCAGAAATAAAGTAATCGTCGTGCTCGTCATGGTGACGATTCCAACGAATACGCGCGAAGGCGATACGATCTGACGAAACAAATAAATAAGGGCTTTCGAAAAAGTAGAATAAGAAAAAGGGATATAGAACATTTACTAGGAATAACCACCTTAAAAAGGTTTCGATAAAACTATTTTAATTAACTCTCGTAAATTCCGCAATACGAATTGTAAACATAACGTAAATGAGAACCGAGCAACCGAAACGAAAACGAACGACTAGAGGTTAAAAAAACCCAGAATCCCATTTATTTCTCACATTTAATACCCATCTACCCTCACTCTCTTAATTTCCGGTTTCCACTCTCTCACTAGAAAACACCCACAAAAACACCTCTAAAATACTCAATTCTTGCTCAAATCTAGCCATCTTGGTATCAAGTCGAAGCTACAACATTTCCCACACGAAACTACAAAGGATCAGGTTTGGAACAAGCGAAATCGGAGGTAAATTGAGCTACGAACATTCGGTTTTCTAGGTTTCTTGTAAAACCGGGATAAGATTGCTCAGATCCAAAAAAAGGCTACAAGCAGCACGTAGTCGCCAAAAGAGTTACGCAGACAAACGGAGAAAGCCTTTAGAATTCCAGGTGGGTGACCGCGTCATGTTGAAAGTGTCCCCAAGGAAAGACGTGGTTCGTTTTGGGGCTAAGGCAAGTTAGCACCAAGGTATGTCGGACCGTTCGAGGAAACTCAACGGAGTGGCCCTTTGACATACAACTTAGACTTCTGATGAGCTCAGCTAGGGTACCTGATGTGTTTCATGTGTCCACTCTCAAGAAATGCCTCGCTGACGAATCGCTAGTAATACATTATAAGAAATACAAGTCGAAGAGCACCTAAACTTCGTTGAAGATCCACCAGAGATTATGGATCGTAAAGTCAAGAGACTGAAACGAAGCCGTATCCCTATCGTGAAGGTTCGTTCGAACTCCAAGAGAGGACCAGAATTTACATGAGAGCACGATGATCACATGAAGACAAAGTATCCCCATCTGTTTACAGAAGAAGTAGTACCCAACAATGAAGCTTAAATTTAATGACGAAATTTCTATAACAAGGGAAGACTGTGACATAGTACCAGATCGTCCAACAATCTGTACGGGGTGTGTACTTTCATTTTTTACTATGTGTAAATACTATGTGATAAACTGGTGTATGACAACAATTATATGAAAACATAGGAAGTTCTATGTATTTCGATAAAAATTGAAATATAAAAACGACAACACATGTGAAATTATAATTGTGAAAACAAATGACAAATACAAATCGGTTGCGATCTGATATCCACAAATAACAGGAATCAGATGGCCGACAATTCAGTGAGAGAACAGTGTGAAATTATTCATAACAATGAGAAAACAGTTAAGTTTAGTTAAGTCAGTTAATGAGAGTGATCAATTCAAAACAATATTTCAGTATCGTTTACGAATAATAAACTGACAGTGTGTTTGCGTGGGTGATGATTCCACAAACGTATATGTGCGTTTAGCGTTCTGAATAATAACTTAAAGTAGAAACAAAATCAAAAGTAAAGTAATCGTCGTGTTCGTTATGGTGACGATTCCAACGAATACGCGCGAAGGCGATACGATCTGACGAAACAAATACATAAGCGCTTTCGAAAAAGTAGAATAAGAAAAAGAGATATAGAACATTTACTAGGAATAACCACCTTAAAAAGGTTTCGAGAAAACTGTTTTAATTAACTCTCGTAAATTCCGCGTTACGAATTGTAAATGCAACGTAAACGAGAACCGAGCAACCGAAACGAAAACGAACCACTAGAGGTTAAAAAAAACCTGATCCCATTTATTTCTCACATTTAATACATATCTACCCTCTCTCTCTTAATTTCCGGTTTCCACTCTCTCACTAAAAAACACCCACAAAAAACTTCTAAAATCCTCAATTCTTGCTCAAATCAAGCCATCTTGGTATCAAATCGAAGCTACCAAAATTTCCCACACGAAAATACAAAGGATCAGGTTTGGAACCGGCGAAATCAGAGGTAAATTATGCTACAAACATTCGTTTTCAGGGTTCTTGTAAAACCGGGATAAGATTGCTCAGATCCAAAAAAGGCTATAAGCAGCACGTAGTAGCCAAAATGTTACTCAGACAAAAGGCGAAAGCCTTTGGTAATCCAAGTGGGTGACCGCATCATGTTGAAAGTGTCCCCAAGGAAAGGCGTGGTTCGTTTTGGGGCTAAGGGAAATTTAGAACCAAGGTAAGTCGGACCGTTCGAGGGAACTCAACGGAATGGCCCTGTGGCATACAACTTAGACTTCCTGATGAGCTCAGCGGGGTACACGATGTTTTTATGTGTCCACTCTCAAGAAATGCCTTGCTGACGAATCGCTAGTCATACATTATAGGAAATACAAGTCAAAGAGCACCTAAACTTCATTGAAGATCCACAAGAGATTATGGATCGTAATGTCAAGAGACTGAAACGAAGCCGTATCCCTATCGTGATGGTTCGTTGGAACTCCAAGAGAGGACCAGAATTTACCTGGGAGCGCGATGATCACATGAAGACAAGTATCCCATCTGTTTACAGAAGAAGTAGTTCCAACAATGAAGCTTAAATTTTGGGACGAAATTTCTGTAACAAGGGGGAGACTGTGACATACTACCAAATCATTCGACAATCCGTACAGGGTGTGTGCTTTCACTTTTTACAACATGTAAATACTATGTGTTAAACTGGTGTGTGACAACAATTATATAAACATAGGAAGTTGTATGTATTTCGATAAACATTGAAAAATAAATATACGACAAACACATGTGAAATAAAATTGTGAAAACAAATGACAAATACAAATCGGTTGCGATCTGATATCCACAAATAACAGGATCAGATGGCGAACAATTCAGTGAGAGAACAGTGTGAAATTATTCATAACAATGAGAAAACAGTTAAGTTTAGTTGAGTCCGTAATAAGAGTGTCAATTCAAAACAATATTTCAGTATCGTTTCTAATAACAAACTGTCAGTGTGTTTGCATAGGTGATGATTCACACAAACATATCTCGTGTCGTTTAAGCGTTCTAAATAGTAAATGAGAAAGAAAACAAAAATAAAGTAGCAGTGTTCTTTTGGTGACGCAATTCCAACAATGAAAATCAGAAAGTAAAGTAATCGTCCGTGCGATCAACGAATACGCGAAACGATCTGACGAAACAAATAATAAACGCTTTCGAAAAAGTAGAATAAGAAAAAGAGATATGGAACATTTACTAGGACTAAACACCTTAAAAAGGTTCGAGAGAAAACTATTTCAATTAACTCTCGTAAATCCGCGTTACGAATTGTAAACGCAAGTAACGAGAACCGAGCAACCGAAATGAAAACGAACCACTAGAGGTTAAAAAAACCTGAATCCCATTTATTTCTCACATTAATACCCATCCTACCTCTCTCTCTTAATTTCCGGTTTCCACTCTCTCACTAGAAAACATCCACAATAACACCTCTAAAATCCTCAATCTTGCTCAAATCAAGCCATATTGGCATCAAATCGAAGCTACAACATTTCCCACACGAAAATACAAAGGATCGGGTTTGGAACTTGCGAAATCAGAGGTAAATTGTGCTAAACATTCGGTTTTCAAGGTTTCTTGTAAAACCGGGATAAGATTTCTCAGATCCAAAAAAGGGTTAGAAGCAGCACGTAGTCGCAAAAGAGTTACGCAGACAAACGGCGAAAGCCTTTGGAATTCCAAGTGGGTAACTGCGTCATGTTGAAAGTGTCCCAAGGAAAAACGTGGTTCGTTTTGGGCTAAGGGCAAGTTAGCACCTAGGTCTCTCGGACGGTTCAAGGCAACTCACGGAGTGGCCTGTGGCATACAAAGTTAGACTTCCTGATGAGCTCAAGGGGGTACATGATTGTTTCATGTGTCCACTCTCAAGAAATGCATCGCTGACGATCGCTAGTAATACATTATAAAAACAAGTCGAAGAGCACCTAAACTTCATTGAAGATCCCTAGAGATTATGGATCGTAAAGTCAAGAGACTGAAACGAAGCCGTATCCCTATCGTTAAGGTTCGTTGGAACTCCAATGGTTTATGGTACCCTAATGATGATAATTTTGAGCTTACGGCATATAGTGACTCGGATTATCGCGGATGCAAGAGAGATTTCAAGTCAACATCGGCGGGATGTCAGTTCTTTGGAACCCGATTAGTTACCTGGCAGTGCAAGAAGCGGACGTCGATGTCTACTTCAACCTGTGAAGCTAATATATTGCTGCTGCTAGTTGCTGTTCTCAAATCATCTGGATACAACAGCAACTCAGGGACTATGGGTTACATTTTTCTCAACACTCCTATATATGTTGATAACACTGCTGCCATAGCTGTTACTAAGAATCCGGTCCAACACTCAAAAACAAAACACATCGACATACAATATCACTTCATACGTGATTGTTATGAAAATAAACTAATCGATGTTGTTAAAATTCACACCGATCACCAGAAAGCCGATCTTTTCACAAAAGCTTTTGATAAACCAAGACTTTTTATATCTTTTATCGGCTAATGGTGTTTTCCAAAAGGATGAAGTCCTACCTTCATCTGAATCTCACAAATGATCATCGCTTTTCTTAGTTAGTTTTGTTTTAATTTATTTCTTTATTTCATTTGCTTCTCTGTTTATTTCCTTTTTCTTAATCAAAAACTCAAAAAGATTTTCTGTTTTAGGTTTTTAAGGGGGAGATAGTAGCTAATTTGAAAACCCAAAAACATCTGAAAAATTTAAAATACAAAACAGTAGAAAAAGTATAAAAAATGAGAAGGTCTTTAAAAAAAATTAATATATTAATCTTTCATGTCTTTAAAAGTGTTAGTGAGTGCACAAATGGAAGAATATGAGAAGTGTGAGCTGATGTACTGATAGGCTGACTTTACAAAATGAATAAACAAATTTGTGAATACTTACAAAATCTGATTTGTGGGATCTGTTTTTGAAAGACAGTTAAGTAAGAAAATAGTTTATGACTCAAATCAGGCATACACCTGTTATCATGAGATCCAATAAGGTTTGCAATTATTCATGAATTCAAAGTCTGTATACGTGCCATATTGTTGGGACGAACCTAGCTGAAGCCATCCATTCAGATGAGAATGATTGAATAAAAATAAGTTTGATTCCATACACGTGCCATATTACTAGGACGAACCTAGTTGAAGTCGTCCATTTGGATAGAACAAGTCAAGCATGTCAACATAAATCTGTATACGTGCCATATTACTGGACGACCTAGTGAAGCCGTCCATGAGATTGTGTTGGTTATGTGAGACACATTTAAAAAATAATAATAATAATAATAATACAAAAGAGAAAATAAATTGGAACTTATAGAATTCATGATGCTGGGTATTAAGATGTGCGGAGATGAGTTACAAACTGAGTTCAAACTTTGCTGGATAGATAAAATGGGTAACTCAATCAAGAAAACATAAGTATCATCAAATGAGTTTGATAATTTTGTATTGTAAAGCTTAAAGTGGACAGATATATCAGTAATCAGATCACAAGTCAAAAATGTCTGAAATGAATCATTCAGTGATGCTAATTTGATGTGATTAGGTGTATGTGTGTTAATTTCTCAATAGACTTCTCACAAAAATATGTGTTTAATTGTTCTTAGTTGCTAGTTGTATAGTTGTATTTTGTTCAGAAAATTACAAAAGATTTTACATTTTAAATTTCAGTTTAGGTGATCATTTGTAGATTCAGATGTCTGTCTTATCTGAATCCAGAACCAAACCAGACATATCTTCATAATGGCATCTGTTTTACTGATCAAAAGTTAAATCTTGAAATTGGTTGTGTTTTGTGTTGTGTATGTCTCATTCGACCGAAGTAATCATTCGGCGAATGAAACTCAGCAAATAACTTGTGTCGAATGACCCATTTGACATTCTCATTCGGCGAATGAATTACCGAATGATCCATTCGATATACTCATTCGGCGAATGACTAATGTCGAATGACCTATTCGCCATCACATTCGGCGAATGAGTGACCCTATATAAACAGTATTCGGGGCGAACTACCTCATCGACAAAAATTACTTTCGACGTTTACTGTGTTTTCACATTCGCCAGAAACAACTTCTCTCTTCGGTCGATCTTTTTCTCGTGATTCCTACTCACCAGCCACTGATAGTCTTGTTTATTGTTTATCTCAGGTACATTGGGATCGAATATCGTAAATTCTGACCGTGAAATCATCAAAAACCGAACAAATTTTAGGGTTTTAGGGTCTTCATTTCGCCCTGGCAATAAATGATTGAAATGGACTGGAAACCCCATTCGACCTATTTTAAATATGTTAATCGGTCATTTCTGATTGTGAATGTGGGGTTTTTGCGAACTGATTTGAAGATTTTGGAAAGAGGGGTTTGAACTTGAACTGACAGCCGAATGTCGTCATTCGGCGAATGACTCATTCGGCGAATGTAACCCATTTTGGCGAATGACTCATTCGATGAATAGCTCATTCGGCGAATGGCTAATTCACACATAGCTCATTCAGCGAATGAGATTTGTTTGGTAAATGTAGTTCATTCGGCGAATGACTATGTCGACCAAAGTGTTCATTCGTCCAAATTCAATTCATTCGGCAAATCAATTTAAACTGATTCTGTGTTCTGGTTTTTTAATCTGATTTCAGTATTAAAGCTATTGAGATGTTTCTAACATGTCTTTATCTGATGTTCAGAATGGCTGGATACAAGTCAGTAACGAAGAACAACATTTGTGCTTACTTGGATCTCAACACACTAACGCCCGACATTTCACCGAGATCATCACATTTTTGAGGCGCTCAAGGATATTCACTGCTATTCTACTTGCATGTGCCATACCACTCACATCAGCAGGATTTCTGGGCTTCTGCAGATATTGATTGTGAGGCTAAAACCTCCCGTTATTAGAGGCAAGGTGCTGGGACATGATGTTGTTGTGTCAGCTGAGCACATCAGGAGGGTTTGTGGTTTCCAGGATAAACTGATCAGCCATATTCTTAGACCGTCACTTAGTTCGTGGATGCTTTATGAGATGCAAGTACGAGGGTGATCTTGGAGCAAGGATCCTCAACAAAGCGTTCATGTCTCCGCAGTTCAAGTACCTTGCTCATGTACTGATTCACTGTCTTGGATCCATGAGAGGAGGTTTTAATGATACGCGAGAGACGATACAGTGTGCTTTCGTCGCCCTAGTGCTGAATAGACCATTCAACTTCTCTGAGATGGTCTTCTCTCATATGAAGGAGAATGTGTATTTGAAGGGAGACAAGAAATTCTTGATGCATCAAAGATTCCTACAGCAGTTGATAGATGAACAGCTACCTGATTTGCCAAGATCAATGCAGATATCATCAGGCTGGAGCACATGAATGACATCACTCTCAACATAGTGTGATGTCATACAGAGGCAAGGACAGGAAGCCTGTAACTCGATACTTGTTTGGTCATCTTTCTAGGCCAAATTACATAGCTCATGTTGGTCGTAGATGGGACACGATGATTCTGATTCGGATGTGGAAGACATAGTTGTGCCTGATGATGGTGGAGATGATGATGCTAGTGCAGGTTGTCAATGGTGTGGTGTGAAGTGGAGCTGGTGCAGGTGGTGATGGTTGCAAGTGCTAGTATTATTGTGAGTACTGTGCTGGTGATGTTATTACCACTGCTGATGTAGCCTAGTTGAGGTTGTTGGTGTGTCTGCTGGTGCTGGTGTGAGTACCTCTATGGATGCTGATGAGGATGTAGAGTTGATTCACTATGGAGCTGGATTTCATGGATAACTACTACCTCCATAGTGACTACTTCTCTTGATACGACAGCACCACACCTGCTACTAATGAAGATGAGTCAGAGGACTCAAGTAATGATGAGGGTGAAGCTGGTGCTGATGAAGCTGATGGTTCTGATTCAGAGGATACAACCGATGAGGAGTATGAGAGTGTTTGCTTGGTGGGAGGTTAGTGAAGAAGAAGAGAAAGAGGAGTGAAGCTGAGATGAGGAGATTACTGATCCCTCATTTATTCCCGAGTTTGAACTTTTTCCTCCTCCTTGTTCCTCTGCTCCTATCACTGCAGCTGTGTCTGTTGCAGCTGTTCAGTCTACATCTTCTCCAGCTAGAAGGAGGAAGAGATCGAGGTTCCTCTTTCAGAGGAGGTCAGAACTGACAACAGTGCTACAATTACTGTTACATCAGTAGCAACTTTCTCAGTTTCTTCACTGACCAGGTCAAGGGCTATTCGATCGTACTACTGTGGCCCCTCTGACCACCTTATAGCCCAGGCTCCCATTTTCACTTCTGCTTCTATGGTCCCTCCACTTCACGAGCTGACACGTTTATACCTAACGTTTCAGTGTTGATCAGCTGAGCACACTGAACAGTATGGTATTTAGATTGATGGAGAGAGCATGGAACAAGAAAAGAAGAATAAAGAGCAGAACTGATTATTGCCCAACTCACAAAGCGGGTAGAGGAGCAGGATATCTTGCTTCTTCAAGCTGCCGATCAGAGAGCTAATCTACGGGCTCGTTCTGCTCAGCAAGAGGAGCAGTTGCTGAAATATATAGATGAGCACAACCAGCTGGCATTGACGGCCGCTGGTTTCAATGAAGGATTTTGTCTTTGGAGGCTGAGAATGCTCGTCTTGCTGAACAAATAGAAGATCTTAAAGACAACACTCCCAGACTTGAGGGTTCTGCAGCTATCTCTGATGATTCAATTCTGAGAAAGAAAAGGAAGAGGAAGAAGAGGAAAAAGAATCTGATAAGAAAAAGTTGACTATGAAGATTCTGATAAAGATGATGATCAGGACGGATCAGGAAGTGGGTCTTCTAGTTCATCAAGTTCTGATGATGATGATGATGATGATCAAGCCCCTTCTACATCTGAGATCCGGTCCAAAAAGGCAAATGATAAGAAGAGAAAGGCTCCTCCTCCATCTCCTCCCACACAGACTGTTAACCAGATGCTACTGAGGAAGTAGATGTTGTGCCTGTGAGACGTCAACTGGACGAGACTCTCTACTATGATTCTTGACACTCAAGGCATCATACAACACTCAGTTAGCTACGACAAAGAGAGATTATACATTGCTTATCAAAGGAGAAAATAGCTGAGTTGTTCAGGTTAAACCCTGATGAGGTTATTGCTGATGATGCCTCAGTTCCTATTGTTGATGAGCCAACTCCAGAAACTTCGATGACATTGATGAGGTCATTTTGGAGGATATTACAGATGAGGAGTATCCAAAGTATACATCAGCTGAAGACGAACTGCCTACATTCACCGATCGCTTGATCAAGCTACTGTAGATCTACTAATCAGGTACCTGGAAGAACAAGTTGAAAGGAGTAAGTCTGAAGCTGATGATCTAAACAAAGGAAAGAAGAATGGAAGTCTTATTGGGAGATCCTAAAGAAAGAAAGCACTGCAAAGATGCCAGCTACTCACAAAAAGGTCTACAGAACCAAAGGCTACAAAGCTGGAGGTCAGATACTGAGTTGGGCATACTTTCATGATTTGGAATGTTATGCAGTGAAGAGGTAAAGAGGGATAGATTACTTTAAGCATCCTCATGACTCAAGACGTTGCTAGGATTTGAAGTAAATCAGCTTGCATATCTGAGGATGCTTTATAGTGAAGACTCTGGGATGTCAGCATGGTTCTCCCGACAGCTTGAAGTACGAGTACAGAAAGAGGTGGGTGAACTTCAGGCCTCAACAACCTGAAAGATATTACTTACCTGAGATAGATAGAGATACCCGGAAACATAAAGTTATCCTAAAGTGGCTTCCTCCTAAAGTTTGAAGAAGATTCCGTTAAGGAAGATGCGACAAGACTTTATGGAGGGCTTCCGATGGTGGTATTATGATGGACGGACTGGAGAGGCAGTGATTGTTCTATGCAAGGATAAGAAGTGGGGGAGACGTACGGATTTTTGAGCCGATGTGGTGGTGCTAACTGTCCCACAAAGAGGTCCTAGCACTTTATCGTCATCAGATTTTCTTCGATGTACAGGACATGGTACAGGGCTACAGTTCATGAGGGTTATCCGTCTCTGCAGTATATTCAAGCTTCATGCTGAAGCTGACTGGAAAGCCATTTCTGATAAGTATTTCAAGAAAGACACTTCCAAGAGCTGAACTAGGTCCAAGGGGGAGTTGGTGATGCACTTAATGTCCCTAGTTCAATTTTGTATTAATCATCATGTAAAGATTAAAGTTATATTAATGGAAGTTGTCTTTGTATATGGTTTTCTTAATGTTTAATATTGATTATATGATTGTTTGAATTGGTTAATTAATATTTGAGTATG
>CM018698.1:31949411-32338889 GCA_009363875.1 Mikania micrantha | reverse complement strand
CGATTTGTTTCATGTGTCCACTCTCAAGAAATGCCTCGCTGACAAATCGCTAGTCATACATCATAAGAAATACAAGTTGATGAGCACCTAAACTTCATTGAAGATCCACTAGAGTTATGGATCGTACAGTCAAGAGAACTGAAACGAAGCCGTATCCCTATCTTGAAGGTTCGTTGGACTCCAAAAGAGGATCAGAATATTACCTAGAGACGCGATGATCACATGAAGACAAAGTATCCCATTGCTGTTTACAGAAGAAGTAGTACCCCAACAATGAAGCCTAAATTTCGGGACGAAAGTTCTTTAACAAAGGAGACTGTGACCCTAGTACCAGATCGTCCGACAATCTGTACGGTATGTGTACTTTCACTTTTACTATATGTAAATACTATGTGTTAAACTGTGTGGGAAAACAATTATTGAAAACTAGGAAGTGGATGTATTTCGATAAAAATTGAAAATAAATATACGAAAACAAATGTGAAATATATAATTGCGGACAACCAAATGACAAATACAAATCGGTTTGCGATCTGAGATCCACACAATATACAGGGAAATCAGATGGCCGACAATTCAGTGGGAGAACAGTGTGAAATATCATAAAACAATGAGAAAACAGTTAAGTTAGTTGAGTCCGTTAAGAGTGGTTCCATTCAAAAACAATATTCAGTATCGTTTGTACTAATAATAAACTGACAAGTTTTGCACGGGTGATGATTCAAACAAACATATCTGTGAGTTTAACGTTCTGAATACTAACTGAAAAGTAGAAAACAAACACAGAAAGTAAAGTCATCGTCGTGTTCGTTATGAGACGATTTCAACGAAATACGCGTTGAAGAAGATACGATCTGACGAAAGAAATAAATAAGCGCTTTTGAAAAAGTAGATAAGCAAAAAGAGATATAGAACATTTACTAGAATAACCACCTTAAAAAGGTTTTAAGAAAACTATTTAATTAACTTCGTAAATTCCGCATTACGAAGGTAAACAAAAGTAAACGAGAACCGAGCAAACCGAATCGAACCGAACCACTAGATGTTAAAAAAACCCATAATCCCATGTATTCACACATTTAATACCCATCTACCCTCTCTCTCTTAATTTCCGGTTTCCACTCTCTTCACTTGAAAACAGCTCTAAAATCCTCATTCTTGCTCAAATCAAGCCATCTTGGTATAAAATCGAAGCTACCATCATTTCCCACTCGAAAATACATAGGATGGTTGGAACCAACGAAATCGGAGGAAATTGAGCTACAACATTCGGTTTTCAAGGTTTCTTGTAAAACCGGGATAAGTGCTCAGATCCAAAAAAGGCTACAAGCGCACGTAGTCGCCAAAAGAGTTACGAGACACTCGGCGAAAGCCTTTGGAATTCCAAGTGGGTGACCGCGTCATGTTGAAAGTGTCAGATGCAGCACCAATCATAACAAGATTGAGTAATCAGTCTAACCATTCTTGATTTCGTTCCTGGGCAAAACTCTGCCCGCAGTATGGCCTTGAAGTCATCCCAGGTATTGACAGAGCTAATCCCTGCCTCTAGTAGGAACAATGTAGCGTTCACCAAGTTAAGCCAGCTTGTGAAATGAACCCGGCATCATACTTCAACTATACTGTTCCGGACAGTTGGCTGATTGTAGGGTTGTCTCCATTTTTCCCATTGGATCAATCCGACCGCACCTACTACCATAAAGATCGGTGGCTTGCAAACCTACAAAGTTTTGTAGAAAGTCCTGATGATGGCGGGTGTTTCGCTGCCTTACTCCCGAAGAGTTGGAAAATGTTGTTGCTTGTTGGACTAAAAGAACCAATGAGCCTGATCAGAAAAATCTCTAAGTCTCACAGCATTACAACAACTGAAGAAGAACACAAAGGCTGATATTCAAATGTGCTGAAGTCACAAGATCTGAAGAGATGTACAACAGCTGAAGTGTAAGTCGTCAGGTGTTGTGTGTGTAGTTAGTCTTCAGTAGTTTTTTAGTTGTAAAAGTCTGGTGAGTAGTTTACTCATCAGAGGTTTTAGTATTTTGTATTTCAGTAGTTTCAGTATTTGTACTTCAGTAGTTTTGTTCTTCAGTAGTTGTAGAGTTTGTCTTCAGATGTTGAAGACATTCTCAGTCGTTTAGTTAATTTCAGTTGTTTTGTTTTGTCTGTTAGATGTCAACATCATGTGACATCATCAGACGTCACTGCCTTCTATATATAGGCAGTTGACATGATTGTAATGTAACGAAGTTAATCAATTGAATGAGATATTCCTTTTACAGAAAACTTTCTCTCTCTATAACAAACTTGCGTTACTGTTTGATTGAACTTGTTCTTACTTTACTTATGCTAATTCTGTGTTGAATTCCGCTGCTATACTCTACTGATTTATCAATTGAGAACATCTGATCCTACAATTGGTATCAGAGCAGGTTAATCATTGATCGATTACACAATTGATCTCTGAAACTGCTCAAATTTGTTCTCAAATTGAGTGAATTAGCTGATTAAGTAAGAATTTGTTATAGATTGAAGTTTTCTGTTAACTTCTGTTGATTTGTATTTCAATATCAATCTGTTTTGCATCAATTGATTGAGATTTGAATTAGTTTGTGTTAATTGATTGAATCTGTGATCATGTCAACTCCGAACAATGATCCACACAATACAGGCTCCGCAAACAAGCCTCCGATGCTGGGCGGAGTGAGTACAACATCTGGCAACGTAGAATGCTACATCACCTGTCGATTAACAGCGCAGGATGTTGGAAATCTGTTGTGCATGGACCATATAAACCCACGATCACTGATCCTGAAACTAAGATCATGATTCCGAAACCTGCTGATATGTATTCGGATGAGGACATTAAACTGTTTGAAATTGATGCTAAAGCTCATGGTATTCTGGCCATGGCTCTGCCGAATGAGATCTATTCTGGTTTGATGCATTATGATACTGCTCATGATCTCTGGGTTGCACTGAAAGAACAATTTGGTGGAACCGATGAGGTTTTAGCAAATACTAGAGAAATTCTGGCTCAGCAGTATGAGACATTTTCTCACCGAAAGGGTGAATCCTTGACTCAACAATTTGAGCGATTCTCATGTTTAATTTCTGAGTTAAAAATGGTTAAGCAAGAATACACTAATAGTCAGATGAATAACAGATTTCTCAGATCATTGCCTGAGAGATGGGACACTTATACAATTGTCCTACGCTCTAATGCTAATCTAGAAAGTCTATCTCTCACCCAATTACATGGGAAACTCTTAACTTTTGAGAGAGAGGTAGAACAGAAGAGAAAACTGTCTTCATCTGGAAAACTTGCTGATGATTTTGTTCCTGGTAACACTGCTTTACTTGGTCAGGAGTCAGAGTTTAATGGGTCTGAATGTTCTTATGATGAACATATTGACTTTTCTACTAACAATTCTGATCATGCTTTTGTGGGAGTTGAGGGTAATGCAGGAAGTTATAGTGACAACTTGTGTTTTGTGATGGATGATTTGAAAGGTATCCCGGATGATGATCTAGAGGAGATGGACATTTTAAGTCAAATGGCATTGATCAACATCAGATCACAAAAGTTTTATAAAAGAACAGGAAGGAAGTTCCCTGGATTATCTGGCAAGACTAAGGTTGGATTTGACAAAGGGAAGTTGAGGTGCCATAAGTGTCATAGGCTTGGTCACTTTGCTAGGGAGTGCAAAAAATCTGGTCTAATCCTGCTGCACCTTTTGTGACCTTTCCGAGCAACAATTCCTCAGGCAAAGGACTACAATCTTCTGGTACTAGTCAACAGCAATTCTATCCAGCTCACTTTGTTCCACAAAATCCAATGCCCTATCCATATCCTTGCTTTTACATGCCTCAACCTCCTCACAATCCAGCATTAATCTCACCACAATCACCTGCTCTTCCTGAATCCAGCAAACCTCAATCAACTCAACAGTCTCAACAACAACAGCATCAGAGTTTCTTCACTCCTGGAGTTGTTGATTGGAGTAGCTTGCCTGATGACTTATCAGACTTCAACATGCAGCCTTTTTCTGAAACTGGTCCACATGGTGGAGACAATCCTTTTGGAAATCTGGCACTGATGGCTATTGATTCAACTGACAATATCTGTCAATCCTCTTCAACATCTCAGGTATCTTCTGAATCAAAAGCTAAATTATGTTCAGAGTCATGCATTTCAGCATTTGCTTCCATTAGGGAAATCAATGTAGAACTGATTAATGAGAAATTTGAATTGGAAAAGGTTGTGGCTAAAAACAAAACTGAGTTTGAAAAAGCCTTAAATGAGAAAGAATCTGAAATTTATAAACTTAAATGCTTGTTGTCTGATGAAAAGCTAGAGTGGAAGTTATGCTAGTGAAGCATAATGATCTGAAACAAACACTTGCAGCAACCCAAGTCAATTGTGAAAAATGGGTTGAGTCCTGTAAGGGATTTGAAATGTTGTTGAGCAAACAGTCAGCTTCAAATGTTAAGTTTGGGATTGGTTATAATCACACTGGCCCCCTACTGATTATAAACCAAAAAGTCTTGACTGTGAAACTGATGGGAGAGAGTGTGTACCAATCTACCAACTCTTCAGAAATGTCTGATTCTGTCGACATATCTGAAGAAGACTCAAATGTTTGCAAAGCTGCTGCTGAAAAGGTTGAGATTGAAACATATTCTTATTCAATTGGGTGTACAAATGTCATTGAGGATGACTCTTGTCAGGATAATGTCTATTTGAGATTAATCCTGATGAACATTTTTCAAATGTTTAAAATTACACTTAATTGAATCAGATGGGGATAGTGTTGGTGAAAATGAGGCAAGAATTTTGATAAGTCAAAGTCATTCTTCAGCAGTTGTTGAAAAAGCTGATAATGCAACAACTGATGTTGGTAAATGTGTTGAGACACAAGTGCTGAAAAATAACTCTTCAGATGTTGTCAAAACATCAGCTGTTGTCAATTTGACTACAAATACTGATGCTTAGATGTTCTGATGAACAAACAATCTGTTTCTAAGTCATCAGTACTTGTAGACAATCACAAAGAAAGGAAGAAGAGGGTGCCTTGTGATATTTGTAGGTTGTTTAATCATTCAACTGATGAATGCTGGTACAGAAAAGGTTCAAAATTCAATAAAATCAAGAATAAAAACAAGAATATACTTAAAATGAAAAATGCATTCAGTTCAAAATTTGTACCAGAATCATCAGTTGTTTCAAAATCTGGAAAATCAGTACAAGGAAATACTCAAGTCAATTTCAAGAAAGGAAAAGAAATTGTTCCAGATTCAGGGAAACAACACTTGAAAACATCTATTTTAACTACAGACACAAAACTGATCAACAAGAAAAATAAAAAATCAAGTCCTGATGTGTCTGATGAAATCAAGCTTTTAACTCAAACTCATAATCAACTGATGCTAATGATGCAACAACTGATAGGAAGGGTCAATATGGCAGAGGCATCTGTTGATTCATTTCATAAAAAGAAATCAAAATCAAAAGTCAAACCAAAAATTTCTGATAAGAATGCTTCAAGTGTTGCTTCAACTGATAATGCTAGTTCTGTTTCTTCAAATGTTAACAGACCCAAAACCAAAATGGTTTGGGTCCAAAAGTCTAACTGAGTGTGTTGTTGTATGCAGGGTCCTTCAGCATGCCAAAGTAGCATCTGGTATGTTGATAGTGGAGGATCCATGCATATGACTGGGAGCAGATCTCTTCTTCATAACTATTTCACTGGAAGGAGAGGATTTGTGTCCTTGGTAATGATGCTAAGGGGTATATCATAGGTAAAGGTGTAGTCACTAATGGTGAGATTAGGTTTGATGATGTTAATCATGTTGAGAATCTTAAGTACAATCTGCTGAGTGTTAGTCAAATGTGTGATAAGGGTCATGTGTCTCTCTTCACTAGCAAGATTGTAGGATTTTATCTTCTGATGTGATGCCTTTGATTAGCAAAGTGTTAGATGAGTATACACTTCTTAAGGCTAACAGAGTGGGAAAGGTATATGCCTTTGATCTTTCTAAGAAAATCTCTGTCAAAGGTCATCCTTGTTTATTTTCTAAGGCCTCTTTCAAGGAATCAAATCTGTGGCATAGAAGATTAGGTCATGTGAACATTAAGAACATGAATCAATTGGTGAAACATGGTTGGTTAGAGGTCTTCCTTTAAAGGATTTTAGTTGTGATGAAAACTGTTCTGCATGCTTGAAAGGAAAGCAACACAAAGTCTCTTTTCCTTCAATTGGAGATTCCAAATCCACTGGTTGTTTACAACTGTTACACATGGATCTGTTTGGTCCAGTGCAGATAATGTCTATGGCAAAGAAGAAGTATTGTCTAGTTATTGTTGATGACTATTCAAAGTTTGTCTGGACTTTCTTCTTACACTCAAAAGGTGAGGTTGCCAAGGCTATTATCAATTTTGTGTTGTATGCTGAAAAGCAGTATTCTCTTTCTATCAAGTGTGTTAGGAGTGACAATGGCACTGAATTCAGAAATCATCTTCTTGATGAATTTTATCAGTCAAAGGGAATTCAGAGACAGTATAGCATTCCCAGATCTCCTGAACAGAATGGAGTGGTAGAAAGGAAGAATCGGACCCTGATTGAAGCTGCCAGAACAATGCTTGCTGATTCTGGTTTACCTCTCACATTCTGGGCAGAAGCTGTTAACACAGCTTGCTATGTGCAAAACAGAGTTTTGGTGAATCAAAGATGGTTGAAGACTCCATATGAAATCCTTCATTCTTTAACTCCTTTGATTTCCTTCTTCAGAGCTTTTGGGTGTCCTTGTTTCATTCTCAACACCAAAGATCAACTTACCAAGTTTGATTCCAAAGTTGATGCAGGATACTTTGTTGGATATTCTTCAACATGCAAGGCATATAGAGTGTTCAATTGTAGAACAAAGACTGTAGAAGAAACTCTTCATGTCAAATTCAATGAATGTCCTAAAGATTCCATTCCTCAGAATCCTGCTGAGATGTTTGATCTGAATATCTTGCAACATGATTTTCATGTTGAGAATAGTGGTGTAGAAGATGAAGTTCTTCCAGCTGATCCACCACCAGCTTCTAATGCAACATCACAAGGAATTTCAGATGATGAAGATGCAAGTACTCATTTGTTCAGATTCAGTGACAATATGTCCACATCTACCAAATCTGATGCTCCTCTGCTTCAGCAATCCCACTCACTACAAATGCTGATGAAATTCTGGCATCTTCAAATCCTTTGAAATTCCTGCTGCTGTACATCCTGAATCTTCTTCAACTGCTGCATCAGTTCCTCCAGCAAACACTTGCACTGATCTCATTCCATATCAAGAACTGAAGGATCATCCATTATCTCAAGTTCTTGGTGATATTTCTGCAGGTGTTTCAACAAGAAGTCAATTATCTAACTTTTGTCTTTATGCTTTGTTTGTCAGTCAACAAGAGCCAAAGAATTACCACATAGCACTTAGAGATATTGGCTGGGTGGAGGCAATGCAGTTGGAATTATTGCAATTCAAAAAGCAACAGGTTTGGGAGCTGGTTTCTTTACCTCCAGGTAAGTGTGCAATAGGCACAAAATGGGTGTTTAGGAATAAAACAGATGAAAAAGGTCAAATCATTAAAAACAAAGCTAGACTGGTTGTACAGGGGTTCTGTCAGGAAGAAGGTATTGATTATGATGAAACTTTTGCCCCTGTAGCCAGATTAGAAGCAATTAGGCTGTTTTTAGCATATGCTGCCTTACATAAACTTAAAGTTTTTCAAATGGATGTCAAAAGTGCTTTCTTATATGGCAAAATAAAAGAGGAAGTGTATGTGTGTCAACCTCCAGGCTTTGAGGACAATAAACATCCTGATTGGGTGTACAAGCTTGATAAAGCTCTTTATGGGCTGAAACAAGCACCTAGAGCCTGGTATGACACATTATCCACTTTTCTTCTAAAAAATAATTTCACTAGAGGCTCCATTGATCAAACTTTATTCATAAAGAATGTAGGTCAGCATAAGCTACTTGTTCAAATTTATGTTGATGACATTATATTTGCTTCATCTGACCCAAAGTTGTGTGATGATTTCACTAAACTTATGACTACAAATTTTGAAATGAGTGCTATGGGGGAGTTACAGTTTTTCTTGGGTCTTCAAATCAAACAAAAACCTGATGGAATTTTCATTCACCAATCAAAATACACAAAAGAGCTTTTAAAGAAATTTGATTTGCAAAACTGTAAGCCATGTTCCAACCCCATGAGCACCACCACACAACTTGATGCAGATCTGAAAGGTACTTCAGTGGATGAAACTCTTTATAGATGTATGATTGGATCTTTAATGTATCTAACTGCATCCAGGCCAGACATTATGTTTGCCACATGTGTTTGTGCTAGATTTCAGGCTGCACCCAAAGAGTCTCATTTGATTGCTGTGAAAAGAATTTTCAGATACTTGCAAGGTACTCAATTCCTGGGAATATGGTACTCCACTGGACAATCCTGCAAGCTGGTTGCTTTTTCAGATAGTGACTATGCAGGATGCAAACTCTCAAGAAAATCTACTTCTGGTGGGTGTCAGTTTCTAGGAAATTGCTTGGTTTCTTGGCAAAGTAAGAAGCAAACTTCTGTAGCCACCTCCACTGCTGAAGCTGAGTACATTGCTGCTGCAAGTTGCACTTCCCAAATTCTCTGGCTTCAGTCTCAACTCCTGGACTATGGCATCAAAGAACTGAAGACACCATTGTTAATGGATAGTGCTTCAGCTCTTTGTATTGTCAAGAATCCAGTTCAGCACTCTAGGACTAAACACATTGAGATCAGACATCACTTTATAAGAGATTGTTTTGAAAAAGGTCTGATTGATCCCAAATTTGTTCCTAGTGCTGATGAGCTTGCTGACATTTTTACTAAGCCTTTAGACACATCCACTTTTCAAAATTTAGTTCTCAGGCTTGGTATGTTGCAACTTGAATAGGTTAGTGTTTAAATGAATAAAATGTTAAATATCCTTTTAAAATTCCAAAAATATTTTTTTTATCTTGACACATTTTGATATTTTCAGTACATACTGATACATATCAAAAGTACTGATTCAAGAACAGTTATGACCTTTTCTAATACTCTAAGCTACAAGTACTGATGAGTATTGATTCACTAAGTACTGAAGGTCAAACATTACTCACAAAGTTCTGATGAACAAATTGTTTACAAGTTCTGATGAACACATTGTTCAAAAGTTCTGATGAACAAAATTTCCACAAAGTTCTGATGAACAAATTGTTTACAAGTTCTGATGAACACATTGTTCACAAGTTCTGATGAACAAAATTTCCAAAAAGTCTGATGAACAACTGATGAAAACAACTGATGAACAAAACTGTCGACAACACCTGATGAGTAATTTTACTCTTCAGTTGTTTTAACTTCTGTTGTTTTCTCTATTTAACTCAACCTTCTTCAGTTGTTTCATTATCACCTTCTCAGAACTTTTCATTTTTTTCAAAACCTATTTTCCCTCTTTCATCTCTGCTTCCATGGCTGCTCTTACTTTGAAACCGCGTCACAATTCGATTGCCTACTTGACCAAATCTTCATTCTGGTCCAAGTTTGATGAAGCAGTGGATTTGATGAACTCCTCTCAATTCAAAATTGCTTTTCTCATCAATCCGACTCTGTATGTCGAATCCATTCATCAATTTTGGATGAATGTTGAACTGGTAAATGTTGGAACTGGAGTCCTATCTCTTCGATCAACAGTCAATGGTCACAACATCCATATTAGTCCAGCTGAGCTAAGGGATGTTCTTCAACTGGACGATGCCAACCTTGTCGCTCAGTTCCCTAAAAGTGCCACTGACCTCTGTTTTACAAGTCATGAATACCAGGGCGACTTAAGTGATTCCACACTTTTCAAGAAGCACTTCAATGACCCAGAGCGCTTGATATTCCATATGATCAACATCTGCTTGGCTCCGAAGTCTTCTTCATGGGATCAAATGTCTTCTCGATGGCAACAGGTATTGTATTCTATCCTAGAATCTCAAAAGCTAAATTTTTCTCAAATACTCTTTTCTGAATTAACTGAACATGCTGGTAAGCCTGTTTCTTCTAGATGGCTACTCTATCCACGTTTTATCATGGCCATCATAGAGAAACAGCTTCAGCAAAATGGCCTTGTTGGTCAGGGGATCTCTGCTCCAGCAGTTTTGTTGGAAGTATATTCCCGACACAACTCTAACCCTACTCTCAAAGAGGCTGCCCGAAAGCTAAAACCAAGCAGAGGGAACCCACAGCCTCCACCACAAAATCCAAATCCAGAGTCCCCACTAAACCAAAATCCAAACAAACCAAAAAGGCTGCTCAGGGAAATGAGTCCCCTGAGTCTGCCCATGCCTCACCAAGGCATGACATGGTCACTGGGAGTAGTCAACCAGTGATCCATCCGACTCCACCGGCTCAAACCGCCCAGGATTCCTCTCAACAGGAACCTGGTGCAACTTTTGAAGGGGCAGACACATCACTAGAACCTCTTTCAGTTGAAAAGGTTTCTATTGAACAGCACCAATCTCCCCGGGTGCAATCTGTTTCAAAACCAATTCCTATGGAAACCACCCCAGATAGTCCCACTTTTGTTATTGAAAACATCCTGAATCAGTTGAACACTCCTATCCCCTCCCAGACACCTATCACTACTGGGATAAGCTCCAACATTGAGGGGGAGGACCAAAGTGTCTCTGATCACCCACAGGATCATGACTACAACATCAGATCTCCTAGTGTGGAAAGAGAGATTCTGATATCTGACAAGGCTGCTACTTCTTCACCTCCATCATTTGGAGTGATTGCTAGTGGTACCATTGCTAAGACCTTGTCAGAGGCAACAACTGATGAAGGGGTTACCCCTGAGGTTGGAAGTCCCCAGTACCAAGACAAAGGGGCACCTGAATCTGTTGAGCCACACTCAACTCAGGTAAATCCTGAGATTCTCAGGAGGTCAGATGATGTAGCTAATGCTACTGATGACCAAAGATCAGTTGCTGAGCTTGTTAAGCAAAACCAACTCCTTGAGGCTGAGGTATGTAGACTCAATGAGCTACTCACCAAAATGTCCAAGGACAAAAGACCATCTTCCCCACTTACCCCACAGATGGCACCTTCTCATTCTGAAGGTCACCCAAACACTTCCCCCACTACTTCACAATTTCAAATGCCGCCAGCCTTTGCTTCAGGCACTAATCCTTTGGGTTCTAGCCCCCAGAGGCATTAGCTGCTACCTTTATACAAATCCTCCCTCTCATCACTCCATTACTGAAATCAATTATTGTTCAAGCCCTTGATGAGAGGTTACCTTCCCAAACTCAAATTCAACAAATGGTTGATGAGGCTGTGACTGCTAAACTTTCAACTCTACATACTCCTTCTTCCCCTGCAGCCAAAAAGGGGGAGTTAGGAACTGAATCAGTCACAACTTCAGCTTCCAAAAGGCCAAGGTCTGAAGAGGTTGCATTTGAAAGGTCTCCTGTCATTCAAGTAACTTATAAGAGACAGAAGAAGAACAAACCTGTTGAGATTATCAACAGAGATGATGTGGAAGTTGAGCAGGAAATGGTTGCTAAAGAAATTGACGTTAGTGCTGAACAATTGGAAGCCACAACATCTGATGTACAAAAACAAGTCAAAACCTCTGATGTACAAGAATTTGATGTACAAGAATTGGCTACAACTTCTGAAGTTCAAACACAGGCTACAATCTCTGAAGTTCAAGTACAAGCCACAACTTCTGATGCACAAGACACTGAACTAGAGGGGGTTCAAATTCCAGAGGTTCAGACTCAGGTTGAGACTCAGGTTGTTGAGGTAAGGGCTCCTCCAAAGAAGAGAAGGCAACTCAGAATTCAAGAAGAAGAAAGTTCTGATGCAGAAGACAGGTTGCCTATCTCCACAGTCATCAAGTCAAAAGCTCAAAAGCCTGCACCTTCAACAACTGGGGTAGATCTGACAGTTCCAAAGAAGAAAATTACTCTTCCTGCCAATTACATTCCTGAAAAGCCATTAGCTTTTGGTCAACAGCCAATTATTACACCAGAGGCTAGGATGTTGGCAGTCAAAGTAAAACTGGAAGAAGAAGAGAGCCAAAAGAAACATGATGAGCAATTCCTCAAGTTGGTGGACAGAGATTATCCTCAGACTTCAACTATCACTGCAATGAAAAAGGAAGCTCAAAGGTTGTATGCTCTGAAATGGACATTTAAATATACGAAAGAATTGATTAAGATGTGGCCTGACCCAAGGGTTCTTCATAGGATTCACAAGAGACAGCCCCTAGCAACTTATGCAAATAGGATCAAAAGGGTGTTGAGTGCTGAAATCATGCTTGGGTCAGTGCTTGATCCTTGGGAAATCATTAATGACTTCAAGAGTGTCTACAACTCGGGTGCAAAAGCTCCTAACTTCTTAGAGAACAAAATGATAAAGAAGGGACTGGTGTATAGGAGGCTGGAACATGTTCAGCAAGAAGAACTCTATTTGTTTTAGAGGGTAAGCACCCTGATGAGTTTGTGTACAGGGAAATTACAAGAGTAGAACTGAAGGATGGGACTACGGCCAGATACTTGTCTGAATTTTATGGGCCTGAGTCCTTCTTCGAAGGTGAACCTGAAAGAATGACTCCAGAAGAGAAGATGTTACTACTTGAAGCTTTTGTCCGGGAGTCTTTCAGGTTAGTATACAATCAATAGCTTCAATGAGAGGGGTTAATGCTCATAGTCCATTTCCCCAATGGAGTTCCCTCTCATATTTTGACAGTTAGAGTTTTTGAAAGCTGTTGGTTATCAGGCTTATACTTTAATTGGTCATTTTGATACTGATCTCAAAGAAAAAGACATTTCTTTCTGCCTGGAATAAATAAGTGAGACCTTAAATAAGTTAGAGGTTTTTGGCTGCATTGGTTCAGGGGGAGTTTGTTGGACTAAAAGAACCAATGAGCCTGATCAGAAAAATCTCTAAGTCTCACAGCATTACAACAACTGAAGAAGAACACAAAGGCTGATATTCAAATGTGCTGAAGTCACAAGATCTGAAGAGATGTACAACAGCTGAAGTGTAAGTCGTCAGGTGTTGTAGTGTGTAGTTAGTCTTCAGTAGTTTTCTTATTGTTTGTAAAAAGTCTGGTGAGTAGTTTACTCATCAGAGGTTTTAGTATTTTGTATTTCAGTAGTTTCAGTATTTGTACTTCAGTACTTTTGTTCTTCAGTAGTTGTAGAGTTTGTCTTCAGATGTTGAAGACATTCTCAGTCGTTTAGTTAATTTCAGTTGTTTTGTTTTGTCTGTTAGATGTCAACATCATGTGACATCATCAGACGTCACTGCCTTCTATATATAGGCAGTTGACATGATTGTATTGTAATGAAGTTAATCAATTGAATGAGATATTCCTTTTACAGAAAACTTTCTCTCTCTATAACAAACTTGCGTTACTGTTTGATTGAACTTGTTCTTACTTTACTTATGCTAATTCTGTGTTGAATTCCGCTGCTATACTCTACTGATTTATCAATTGAGAACATCTGATCCTACATTGCTGTTGTTGGTGTTGATCCTGTTCATCATCTCGGGAATCACATCCCACAGTTGACTGGTCAGCAGAGTGGCCAATGCTATAGTAGCAGGATCTAGTACATGAGCAGTTGGTGGCGAAGGAGAAGGTGGTTGTGTAGGAGAGTCAGTAGGTGAAGGTGTAGATGAGTGTGGTGCCATGTCTAGTGGTGGTGGTGGTAGTATAGCAGGTGGTGGTCTTCTCGACGGCATTCTGATCATAACCGAAACAAAATCGGTTAGTGCAGTGATCAGATGCAGAAGACACATGCAAATAGAGTCCTATGTCATATGATCTCTACATGAGGGTCCCTAGGTTATAGTCTAGGCCAAACCGTTTAAGTAATATGACCTATATTTCTCTATAACCATGGCTCTGATACCAATCTGTCACACCCCGAGCCTGCGGGCTGGATCGACTTTCCCGCCGGGCGGAAGGTTCTCGGGGCGCGATATCTTTGTGATAATCGAAATGGTCAGATTGTTTACATAGCACATGATAAATAAATGAGAAATGCTAACATGACAATGAAAAAAATTACAAAGTTAAATTACATTGTTTCCTCATAATTTAACTAAGTAACTCTAATCAAAAGAATCAATGAGTTTATATCTTGTCACTGTACAAGATATACAAAAGATGATTCGCTGTGTTGTCAATCAAAAGTATGCAACACCAAAAGTAGCTAGGCCTTCTAAAAGTCCACTAGTTATGTCCCTGTAATCCTGGTGACTAAACTTGTTCGTCACCTGAGAAAACATGCATTTAAACAAAGTCAACACTAGGTTGGTGAGTTCATAAGTATGTTAATTTAAAATCTTAATTCATTGACATGCACAATCACAATGTTATTCTTGTACTTGTATGTTGTTTGAATTCACCCAATCACCCAATGGCATCTCCATAGTTATATTTGCAAATAATATCTCATCCTACTAGTTATGCTTATATATAGGGCATATGTAAGGGAACAAGCCCTAGCCAACATCCCACCACATAACTAATAGGATTCCACATTACTTACAATACAACTATAGATATCCATTCTCAGTTTACCTGTTTATCCCCAGTTGTAGTTCACCTGTAATATCATATGTAGAATAATAAATTAAGAGAGATTTAGTTATTAAACCATAGTATTGATAAACTCTCAATGTGTTAAAGGATTTAGATTTAATTTAATCTTCTCCTTGTTATTATTCTATTGCTTGTGAGGTTAACTGTTAATCACTTTTAAATATTAAGAGTGTTAGTTAACCAATTGTCCTTTGTTATCACTTGAAGTGCATAGAGCCTAAATGGGAATCCATGGTAATCCTCACATAATCAGATTACAATGCACTCCAATTTACCTTTACCACCCTGTATTCTCATAGGCCTCAACGAGAGCTATTACCAGTAGTGGAACATGACAGAAGATCAATTTCTCAACCTACTAGTCAATAGGATCCCACTGGATTAATTACAATATTCCTGTAGATTAGTATCACCATGTGACGCCTTCCCAGAACCTGACATGAATTTTGCTCTGTTACCAGTCATACGTTACCGGCCAATTGAAATTACGAGTAACATACCGACCTACTCGCCGGAGGTTTGTCAAACCTATGGTACCACTATGCTATCGTCGGTTTAGTCACATCAAACTAACTGGTCAGCGAATTTTAAGGGGCTTACATGATCAACAAATGGCACATGATTGAAATGATATAATACAACAGTTCAATATTAATTAATTGTAATTGTGTTCATCAATGTCATGATTCTCAATTTGATGTGTTATCATTGTTATTAACAAAGTTGAATAAGAACTTGTCTTATTACATTATGTTAATTATTGTGTGAATGATGTTGTTATCATGAAGTTATATTATCATGATTATCATCCCTTGTTCCATGTCCTCCTGTAATATGTGTTGAGTTGTAAAGCTAAGTGTGAAAAGGACTTGTCCTATTACACTTACTTAACTCTTGTGTTGAATGTTATTATAAAGATATATACTATCTTTATAACATTCATATATTTGCCTGTGATTATTCCAATGTTTGCTCATGTAAGAATAACTAAGTATTGTAAGATATAATTTTACAACTACGTTATTGTTTAGTGTTGATGAGTTATGAAATTATGTTATCATATTCATCCTAATTGTTTCTATCATCTCATGATCATACAAGCATGCATAAGTAAATAAATGATAAGCGATAATAACCAATTTAATATCATCTAAATCAGAGTAATAGCAATATGTTAAGCAAAACTTTTAAATAAATAAAAGTAAAGCATGTTTCTCAGTCCCGTGAGTTTAAAATCAGCTAAGATTAAAGAAAAGGGGCATATGAACTCACCTTATGGTTGAAGTGGTTGACATAGCTTAAGACAAGGAATGCTCGCGCTCTTGATTGTACTTGTTGTGTTTTCACGATCCTGTATTGATTTCACGTTGTTTGCAATTTATAAGTATAAGTTTTATACTTTCATGTGTGGGTAGGTGTTAGTCCTAAAGTGGCTAACACTCGCGAATCTCAGTCCCCATTCGGCCCCATGTATTTGTTAGGTGTTTTACATTTTCATTCGCTCGTTTGACTTAATACTTGAATTCACTAGTTAAAACATTCAGCTACATTGGTTTAGGTTTATGGACCTAAGGCCATAATTTTGCCATTTCTTTGTAATAGTTTAGTTTGGTAGTTAAATACATACTATCCCAATTAAATGGATTCAAAGTGTTAGATTTTTCTCATTATCCACGTGGGCCGAAAGTGGGACTAGTTTTAGGCCGAAATGATCGATATGGTTCGTGTAGTGAGATTGGGCCTAGGGAGTCTCGTGGGCTAAAGCAAATGTTATGGGCCGAGTCACAAGGATCATGAGCCATAGGTGTGCATGTGGTCGTTTAGTTTAGATGTGGGTCAATACAACCCGGTGTTGGGCCTTTTATGGTCACGTATGGGCCATGTGTTTAAGGTGGCCTTGATAGATGTGGTTCCAATGTTGGGCCGATCTATTGAGCTACACAAAGAGGTTGGGCCGGTGTCTCTATGCTGGGCCGAATTTCACATGACCTTGGGCCGAATGATTATATGAAATGTGTATATGGGCCAAGTGAGTTCTTTAAATTGGGCCTAAGGAGTGTCACATGGACTCCTTGTTTGAAAAGGTTGGGCCTGAACTAGGCTTTGGGCCGCATCAGGCCTTGGGCTGAATAATGAGGTCGAACCCCTGGTAAGGTTCGGCCGATCTCCTAGGTTCGTTCCCCTTCGTTCATAGCTAAGGTTCGGCTATCCTAGTTCTCACACGAACCTGCACTTAAACATCATCATCTTCATTGGATCTAGGGTGGTTCGAAGGTTGTTTATGCAATGGTTTCATGCCCTATGTGATTTTCAAATGTATGGTGGTCGTGAAAGTAGGTATAGGACCGGACAAGGCTTGTTGGTTGACTAGAAATCAAGAAAACCCTATTCTTTTGAACTTTCAAGCTCCTATACCTTGAGTTTTAGCGGTTGAAACTTCAGATCTGTTGTACTTCCTTGTAGAGGAGGTTGAGAGCTACGCGTGGACACCAAGAACACCCGTTTTCGTTGAGAAATGATCGAGATATGGGGGTTTGAAGGTTGAAATTGGTGGTGGGAAAGAGGTGGCCGGATTTTGTAGGTTAGAGAGAGAATGGAAATGATGAAAATGAAATAAATGCCTCAATTTAGGCTTTAAATACCCCGAGGATATTCGGGTTCATTTCGGTTGCTCGGTTCGCGTTTTCGTTGCGCTTCCGGAATGTAACGCGTATTTTACGTGTTTTAAAAATAAAAAGAGTTGGTTTATTTATTTTGATGAGTTTCAAAATTATAAAACATTATTTATTTTATTTTATTAATTTACTTGTCGTTCATGTCGTGTTTCGTTTTCGTTTCGTCAGATCGCGTCACCATCGCGCGTATTCGTTCGAATCGTCATTCGAACGAACACGTCGATGGTTTGGCTTTCTGACTTTCGTTTTCTACTTCACAGTCATCATTTCAGAACGTTAAACTCACAGATATGTTTGTGTGAATCGTCACCCACGCAAACACGCTGTCAGTTCGTTATTCTGAAACGACACTGCAATATTGTTTTAAACTGTATTTTCTCACTGTCGGAATTACATTGTTTTCACACAGATTTGTCGGCCATCTGATTCCTGTCATCTATGGATATCAGATCGCAACCGATTTGTTCTTGTTATTGGTTTGAACACTGTTGTTTCTCGTGTTTCGTTGTATTATCTGTACTTAGGTTTTCACCTAAATGCTAACAACTATTGCTTATAATGAATGTTGTACTTACGACATTTAAGTTTACACATAAATACGTACAACTGTTTCTTGTATTTTGAATTCGTTAATACAAGTACTGTTCACAAACATGTATTTACACATAGTTACTTTTGAAAGTACACATACCGTACGGACTTGCCTGACGGTCAGGTAGTAGTTGTCACAGTCTCCCCTTGTTAAAGAAATTTCGTCCCGAAATTTAAGCATAAAGGTCGGGCTTTACTTCTCGAACAAGTGGGGATACTTTGCTTTCATGTTGTCCTCACGCTCCCAAGTAAATTCTGGTCCACGCTTGGAGTTCCATCGAACCTTTACAATAGGGATACGGCTTCGTTTCAGTCTCTTGACTTCACGTTCCCTAATCTCTACAGGTTCTTCAATGAAATGTAGTTGCTCATCAACTTGTATCTCTTCCAATGGTATGATCAATGACTCGTCAGCGAGGCATCTCTTGAGATTTGATACGTGAAACACATCGTGTACCCCACTGAGCTCATTA
Organism: Mikania micrantha; assembly: GCA_009363875.1. NCBI lineage: Eukaryota > Viridiplantae > Streptophyta > Magnoliopsida > Asterales > Asteraceae > Mikania > Mikania micrantha. The sequence continues at coordinate 32,320,482 of CM018698.1, read as the reverse complement.
GGGAGTTTGAGTTTGTATGCCACAGGACCTATGCGTTGAGTAATCTCAAACGGTCCGACATACCTTGGTGCTAACTTGCCCTTAGCCCCAAAACGAACGACACCTTTCCATGGGGACACTTTCAACATAACTCGGTTACCCACATCAAATTCCAAAGGCTTGCGCTGTTTGTCTGCGTAACTCTTTTGGCGGCTACGTGTTGCTTGTAGTCTCTGTTGTGTCTGGGCTATCTTATCAGTAGTTTCCTGAATAAGTTCAGGCCCAGTTATTCTGTTGTCTCCCACTTCAGTCCAACAAATCAGAGACTGACAATTTCTACCATAAAGAGCTTGAAAAAGAGCACATCCAATGCTGCTGTGGTAGCTATTGTTGTAGGAGAACTTAATAAGTGGTAAATGTGTATCCCAACTTCCACCGAAGTCTAGGATGCATGTCCTCAACATATCCTCTAAGGTTTGAATGGTTCGCTCGCTTTGTCCATCCGTTTGTGGATGATAAGCGGTGCTCAAGTTGACACTTGTCCCTAAGGATTGTTGCAGTGATTGCCAGAACCGCGATGTAAATCGACTGCCCCGGTCTGAAATAATAGACAATGGCACACCGTGCCTCACTACTATTTCATCAACGTAAAGTCTGGCTAGTTTCTCCATCTTGTAAGTTTCTCTGATCGGCAAGAAGTGAGCGGATTTGGTCAATCGATCAATAAGGACCCAAATCGAATCGTGTCCGCTGGAAGTGCAGGGTAGCTTGGTAATGAAATCCATAGCTACTTGTTCCCACTTCTATTGTGGTATCTCCGGTTGTTCCAGCAAACCCGAAGGTTTCTGGTGTTCGGCTTTGACTTTGGCACATGTGATGCATTTGCCAACATAAGTGGCAACATCTTTCTTCATTCCCGGCCACCAATAAAACGACCGAAGATCTTGGTACATCTTATCGGCACCAGGATGAATTGAATAACGTGTCTTGTGTGCCTCATCAAGAATGAGTGTTCTGAGTTCATCTACTGCTGGAATCCAAACACGCTCCAGATAATAGATAACTCCATCTTGTTTTGTCTTAAAGTGTTTCTCGGATCCACAATCGAGCTCGCGTTTCAAGTTGTCTCTTGCCACTGCTTCTTGTTGTGCTCGAATGACTTGATCTTTCAAACTTGTTTGCACGATCATTCCCATTGCTCGAACGCACAAGGGTTTGACTCTTTCCTTCCGACTCAAAGCATCTGCAACAACATTTGCTTTGCCCGGATGGTATTTGATCACACAATCGTAATCGTTCAGGAGCTCAACCCAACGTCTCTGTCTCATGTTAAGCTCCTTCTGATCAAATATGTGTTGTTAACTCTTGTGATCTGTGAAGATAGTGCATTTGGTACCGTACAGGTAATGCCTCCAAATCTTTAAAACAAAGACAACAGCTCCCAGTTCCGGATCGTGCGTTGTGTAGTTTTTCTCATGTATCTTCAACTGTCTTGTGGCATAAGCAATGACTTTGTCTCGTTGCATCAAAACACATCCGAGTCCCTGATGGGAAGCATCACAATACACTACAAAGTCACCATTGCCTTCTGGGAGTGTTAAGATTGGAGCATTGCACAATCTTTGTTTTAGTGTCTGGAATGCCTCTTCTTGTTTCTAAGTCCACACAAAAGGTTCACTCTTCTGTGTGAATTTGGTGAGAAGCAATGCTATTTTAGAGAAATTCGAAATGAATCTCCTGTAATAACCTGCCAATCCCAAAAAAGATCTTATCTCGGTTGGTGTTGTAGGCACATCCCAGTTCTTGATTGCTTCAATCTCGGCAGGATCCACATGAATACCATCACTGTTAATCACGTGACCCAAGAATTGAACTTCTCTTAGCCAGAATTCACACTTGGAGAATTTGGCATAAAGTCGTTCCTCCTTCAGAAGTTCCAAGACTGTTTTGAGGTGTTGCTCGTGTTCCTTCTCGTTCTTTGAATAAATCAGTATATCATCAATAAAGACGATAACAAACTGATTTAAGTACGGCTTGCACACTCGGTACATCAAATCCATGAACACTGTCGGTGTGTTCGTCAGTCCGAATGGCAAAACCATGAACTCATAGTGACCGTATCGGGTACGAAAGGTCGTCTTGGGTATGTCTTCCTCTTGAATCCGGAGCTGGTGATAACCTGATCTCAGGTCTATCTTTGAGAAGTATTGTGCTCCCTGTAACTGATCAAACAAATGATCAATCCTCGATAACGGGTACCGATTCTTGATAGTGAGTTTGTTGAGCTCTCTGTAATCATTGCACATCCTGAAAGATTCATCTTCTTCTTAACAAACAGAACCGGAGCTCCCCACGGGGAAAAGCTCGGTCGGATGAATCCCTTGTCAAGTAGCTCCTGCAATTGATTTGACAACTCCTGCATCTCTGATGGTGCAAGTCTGTAAGGAGACTTAGCTACAAGAGTCGCTCCTGGAATCAAATCGATTCGAAATTGCACCGATCTCTCGGGTGGCAGTCCCGGCAAGTCATCCGGAAACACGTCCGCATATTCTTTCACAATTGGCATGTCTTGAATCTAGATTGCTTTCTTGTCTTTCTCGACCACGTGAGCTAGGAATGCAACGCATTGTTTTCGGAGGTACTTGAGAGCCTTCATGCATGATATTATCTTGGCACTGCGTTTTGCTTGGTCTCCACGAATCTCCAAAATCTCATTGTTCTCCACTGGAATGCGTAGTAACTTCTCGGAACAAATAAACTCAACTCGATTAAGAGATAGCCAATCCATTCCGATGATGATGTCGAAACTGCCCAGCTCCATCGGTATCAAGTCGATGGAAAATGTGTGATCGCCAAATGTTAGTGGGCAATTCCTAAGTATTGTGTCTACTGTGATCTGTTTGCCGTTTGCTATCTCAATAGTGTAAGGGGAGTCTAACAATTCCTCAACATGATTAAGATGGCATGCAAAATCAGATGAGATAAAACTCTGATCCGCACCACTGTCAAATAATATGGATGCATAGAAGTCAGAGAAGAGAAATGTACCTGTGATCACATGCAGCGGCTCCGATCTGAAAGGCCCGTCCTCTTGGTCCTTGAGCCCTTGTTTGAGCTTTCTTGGGACAGTCCCTAGAGAAGTGTCCAGTCTCACCACAAATGTAGCAGGACCTGTTATCAGCAGCAACAGTGGCTACGTTGTTGTTTCTGTTCTGAGCCCTCGGGCTTCTGCATTGGGCTACCAAATGACCAAACTTCCCTCAGTTGGTGCAGTGTCTAAACGGAATGTTTGGTAGATGATGATACTGACATGAGTTGCACAAAGGTGCAGTGCCAGTATAGGGCCTTCTGATCTGCAATGGGGGTGGTTGGTTGAGCATTGGGGCTTGAGTGGTAGCAGCAAAATTTCTACCCACCTTTTGTTTCTTAGCAGGCCTTTTATCCGACTTCCTTGAAGTTCCAGCTTTGGCTGAGTCAGCCTCTTTCTTGAGTGCCCCAGAAGCAACCATCACATCTGTCATTGTTGATGACAGAGTAACAGCCATTTCCATGGTTGTTGGATGAGCAGCAAGAATGAAACCTTGCATACAAGCCGGTAATCCCCCGATATACCGCTCAATTCTCTCTTCTAGTGTTCGCACTATATCCGGTGCCAATGATGCTAGCTCATGAAATCTGGTGGTGTAGGCCAGATGCCCAGCACCAATCATAACAAGATTGAGTAATTCAGTCTCAACCTTCTTGATTTCGTTCCTTGGGCAAAACTCTGCCCGCAGTATGGCCTTGAAGTCATCCCAAGGCATTGACAGAGCCTCATCCCTGCCTCTAGTATGAACCTGAGTGTTCCACCAAGTTAAGGCTCGCTTCTGAAATGAACCCGCAACATACTTCACCCTATACTGTTCCAGACATTTGCTGATCTCTAGGGTTGTCTTCATCTTTTCGATCCATTGGATCTATCCGACAGCACCCTCACTATCACTAAAGCTCGGTGGCTTGCAACCTACAAAGTTTTTGTAGGAATAGTCCTGATGATGGAGGGTGTTTCCGCTGCCTTCTCCCGAAGAGTTGGCAATGTTGTTGCTGTTTTTGGTGTTGATCCTGTTCATCATCTCGGGAATCACATCCCTCAGTTGACTGGTCAGCAGAGTGGCCAATGCTATAGTAGCAGGATCTTGTACATGAGCAGGTGGTGGCGGAGGAGGAGGTGGTTGTGTAGGAGAGTCAGTAGGTGAAGGTGTAGATGAGTGTGGTGCCAAGTCTTGTGGTGGTGGTGGTAGTATAGCATGTGGTGGTCTTCTCGGTGGCATTCTGATTATAACCGAAACAAAATCGGTTAGTGCAGTGATCAGATGCAGAAGACACATGCAAATAGAGTCCTATGTCATATGATCTCTACATGAGGGTCCCTAGGTTATAGTCTAGGCCAAACCGTTTAAGTAATATGACTTATATTTCTCTATAACCACGCCTTTGATACCAATCTGTCACACCCCGGGACGCGATATCTTTCCCGCCGGGCGGAAGGTTCTCGGGACGCGATATCGTTGTGATAATCAAAATGATCAGATTGTTTATATAGCACATGATAAATAAATGAGAAACGCTAACATGACAATGAAATAGAATTACAAAGTTAAATTACATTATTTCCTCATAATTTAACTAACTAACTCTAATCAAAAGAATCAATGAGTTTATATCTTGTCACTGTACAAGATATACAAAAGATGATTCGTTGTATTGTCAATCAAAAGTATGCAACACCAAAAGTAGCTAGGCCTTCTAAAAGTCCACAAGCTATGTCCCTGTAATCCTGGTGACTAAGCCTGTTCGTCACCAGAGGAAACATGCATTTAAACAAAGTCAACACTAGGTTGGTAAGTTCATAAGTATGTAATTTAAAATCTTAATTCATTCACATGCACAATCACAATGTCATTATTGTACTTGTATGTTGTTTGAATTCACCCAGTCACCCAATGGCATCTCCATAGTTATATTTGCAAATAATATCTCATCCTACTAGTTATGCTTATATATATGGCATATGTAAGGGAACAAGCCCTAGCCAACATCACACCACATAACTAATAGGATTCCACATTACTTGCAATACAACTATAGATATCCATTCTCAGTTTACCTGTTTATCCCCAGTTGTAGTTCACCTGTAATATCATATGTAGAATAGTAAATTAAGAGAGATTTAGTTATCAAACCATAGTATTGATAAACTCTCAATGTGTTAAGGAATTTAGATTTAATTTAATCTTCTCCTTGTTAATATTCTATTTCTTGTGAGGTTAACTTTTAATCACTTTTAAATACTAAGAGTGTTTGTTAACCAATTGTCCTTTGTTCTCACTTGAAGTGCATAAAGCCTAAATGGGAGTCCATGGTGATCCTCACATAATCAGATTACAATGCACTCCAATTTACCTCTACCACCTTGTATTCTCATAGGCCTCAATGAGAGCTATTACCAGTAGTGGAAAATGAGGGAAGACCAATTTCTCAACCTACTAGTCAATGGGATCCCGCTGGATTAATTAGAATATTCCTGTAGATTAATATCACCATGTGACGCCTTCCCATAACCTGACTTGAATTTTGCCCTGTTACCGGTCATACGTTACCGGCCAATTGAAATTACGAGTAACATACCGACCTACTCGCCAGAGGTTTGTCAAACCTATGGTACCACTATGCTATCGTCGGTTTAGTCACATCAAACTAACTGGTCAGCGAATTTTAAGGGGTTTACATGATCAACAAATGGCACATGATTGAAATGATATAATACAACAGTTCAATAGTAATTAATTGTAAGTGTGTTCATCAATGTCATGATTCTCAACGTGATGTGTTCTCATTTTTATTAACAAAGTTGAATAAGAACTTGTCTTATTACATTATGTTAATTATTGTGTGAATGACGTTTTTATCATGAAGTTATATTATCATGATTATCATCCCTTGTTCCATGTCCTCCTGTAATATTTGTTGAGTTGTAAAGCTAAGTGTTAAAAGGACTTGTCCTATTACACTTACTTAACTCTTGTGTTGAATGTTATTACAAAGATATATACTATCTTTATAACATTCATATGTTTGCCTATGATTATTCCAATGTTTTCTCATGTAAGAATAACTAAGTATTGTAAGATATAATTTTACAACTATGTTATTCTATTGTGTTGATGAGTTATGAAATTATGTTATCATATTCATCTTAATTGTTTCTATCATCTCATGATCATACAAGCATGCATACAATGATAAGCGATAATAAGCAATTTAATATCATCTAAATCAGAGTAATAGCAATATGTTAAGCAAAACTTTAAATAAATAAAAGTAAAGCATGTTTCTCAGTCCTGTGAGTTTAAAATCAGTTAAGATTAAAGAATACGGGATATGAACTCACCTTATGGTTGAAGTGGTTGACTTAGCTTAACACAAGGAATGCTCGCGCTCTTGATTGTACTTGTTGTGTTTTCACGATCCTGTATTGATTTCACGTTGTTTGCAATTTATATGTATAAGTTGTATACTTTCATGTGTGGGTAGGTGTTAGTCCTAAAGTGGCTAACACTCGCGAATCTCAGTCCCCATTCGGCCCCATGTATTTGTTAGGAGTTTTACATTTTCATTCACTCGTTTGACTTAATACTTGAATTCACTAGTTAAAACATTCAACTACATTGGTTTAGGTTTATGGACCTAAGTCCATAATTTTGCCATTTCTTTGTGATAGTTTAGTTTGGTAGTTAAATACATACTATCCCAATTAAATGGATTCAAAGTGTTAGATTTTTCTCATTATCCTCGTGGGCCGAAAGTGGGACTAGTTTTAGGCCAAAATGATTGATATGGTTCGTGTAGTGAGATTGGGCCTAGGGAGTCTCGTGGGCTAAATCAAATGTTATGGGCCGAGTCACAAGGATCATGAGCCGTAGGTGTGCATGTGACCGTTTAGTTTAAACGTGGGTCAATACAACCCGGTGTTGGGCCTTTGATGGTCACGTATGGGCCATGTGTCTAAGGTGGCCTTGATAGATGTGGTTCCACTGTTGGGACGATCTATTAAGCTACACAAAGAGGATGGGCCGGTGTCTCTATGTTGGGCCGAATTTCACAAGAGCCTTGGGCCAAATGATTATATGAAATGTGTATGTGGGCCAAGTGAGTTCTTTAACTTGGGCATAAGGAGTGTCACATGGACTCCTTTTTTGAAAAGGTTGGGCCTAAACTAGGCTTTGCGCCGCATCAGGCCTTGGGCTGAATAATGAGGTCAAAGGTGATGGCTCCAAATTTCCAGCGAACCTAGGAGTAGGGTGCGCCACTTGCTCGGCGATGATGGGTTGGAACTGGTCGAAGGTTTGGCTAAGTGAATCTCAACCAGCTCTGGTTCGCCCATATACACATGTAAGGTTCGGCTGAAAATCAAGAGTTCGGCTCTTCTAAGGTGATAGGTTCGGCCATAGGTTTTCAGGGATTCAAGGTTCGTGGACATTGGTAGTTGATGATGGGGAGGTTCGTCCAAGCTAGGTTCGCTACTCCTTTATGGTTCGTGGGAGTCAAGGGTTCAGTGTTGGTGCAGCCAAAGGTTCCGCACTCATGTTGAAATGGTTCGGCTGAATAGAATTGTAAATGGTTCGGGAGTGGCTAGGTTCGTCAGTCTCCTTGTGGTTCGCGACATGAGAGGTTCGTATCAGCTAGATTCGTTGATGATGGTTGTCAAATCATGCAGGCTCGGCGGCCAAGATTGGCGAACCCCTGGTAAGGTTTGGCCGATCTCACAGGTTCGTTTCCCTTCGTTCATAGCTAAGGTTCGGCTATCCTAGTTCTCACACGAACCTGCACTTAAACATCATCATCTTCATTGGATCTAGGCTGGTTCGAAGGTTGTTTATGCAATGGTTTCATGCCCTATGTGATTTTCAAATGTATGGTGGTCGTGAAAGTAGGTATAGGACCGGACAAGGCTTGTTGGTTGACTAGAAATCAAGAAAACCCTATTCTTTTGAACATTCAAGCTCCTATACCTTGAGTTTTAGCGGTTGAAACTTCAGATCTGTTGTACTTCCTTGTAGAGGAGGTTGAGAGCTACGCGTGGACACCAAGAACACCCGTTTTCGTTGAGAAATGATCGAGATATGGGGGTTTGAAGGTTGAAATTGGTGGTGGGAAAGAGGTGGCCGTGAAAGTAGGTACAGGACCGGACAAGGCTTGTGGGTCGACTAGAAATCAAGAAAACCCTATTCTTTTGAACATTCAAGCTCCTATACGTTGAGTTTTAGCGGTTGAAACTTCAGATCTGTTGTACTTCCTTGTAGAGGAGGTTGAGAGCTACGAGTGTACACGAAGAACACCCGTTTTCGTTGAGAAATGATCGAGATATGGTGGTTTTAAGGTTGAAATTGGTGGTGGGAGAGAGGTGTCTGGATTTTGTAGGTTAGAGAGAGATTGGAAATGATGAAAATGAAATAAATGCCTCAATTTAGGATGTAAATACCCGAGGATATTCGGGTTCGTTTCGGTTGGTCGGTTCGTGTTTTCTTTGCGTTTCCGGAACATAACGCGTATTTTACGTGTTTTAAAAATAAAAAGATTTAGTTTATTTATTTTGATGAGTTTCAAAATTATAAAACATTATTTATTTTATTTTATTAATTTACTTGTCGTTCGTGTCGTGTTTCGTTTTCGTTTCGTCAGATCGCGTCACCATCGCGCGTATTCGTTCGAATCGTCATTCAAACGAACACATCGATGGTTTGGCTTTCTGACTTTTGTTTTCTACTTCCCATTCATCATTTCAGAACGTTAAACTCACAGATATGTTTGTGTGAATCGTTACCCACGCAAACACGCTGTCAGTTCGTTATTCTGAAACGACACTGCAATATTGTTTTAACTTATATTTTCTCACTGTCGGACTCAACTAAACATGTTGTTATTACATTTTTTTACGCGGATTTGTCGGCCATCTGATTCCTGTCATCTATGAATATCAGATCGCAACCGATTTGTTCTTGTTATTTGTTTGAACACTGTTGATTCTCGTGTTTCGTTGTATTATCAGTACTTCGGTTTTTACCTAAATACTAACAACTATTGCTTATAATGAATGTTGTACTTATGACATTTAAGTTTAAACATAAATACGTACAACTGTTTCGTGTATTTTGAATTATGTTAATACAAGTATTGTTCATAAACATGTATTTACACATAGTTACTTTTGAAAGTACACATACCGTACGGACTTGCCGGCCGGTCAGGTACTAGTTGTCACATATGTCTAAATACTATGTGATAAACTGGTGTATGACAACAATTATATGAAAACATAGGAAGTTGTATATATTTCTATAAAAATTGAAATATAAATATACGACAACACATGTGAAATAATAATTGTGAAAACAAATGACAAATACAAATCGGTTACGATCTGATATCCACAAATAACAGGAATCAGATGGCCGACAATTTAGTGAGAGAATAGTTTGAAACTATTCATAACAATGAGAAAACAGTTAAGTTTAGTTGAGTCCGTTAATGAGAGTGTTCAATTCAAAACAATATTTCAGTATCGTGTACGAATAATAAAATGACAGTGTGTTTGCGGGGGTGATGATTCACACAAACATATATGTTGATTTAGCGTTCTGAATAACAACTGAAAAGTATAAAACAAAATCAGAAATTAAAGTAATCGTCGTGCGCGTCATGGTGACGATTCCAACGAATACGCGCGAAGGCGATACGATCTGACGAAACAAATAAATAAGGGCTTTCGAAAAAGTAGAATAAGAAAAAGGGATATAGAACATTTACTAGGAATAACCACCTTAAAAAGGTTTCGATAAAACTATTTTAATTAACTCTCGTAAATTCCGCAATACGAATTGTAAACATAACGTAAATGAGAACCGAGCAACCGAAACGAAAACGAACGACTAGAGGTTAAAAAACCCAGAATCCCATTTATTTCTCACATTTAATACCCATCTACCCTCACTCTCTTAATTTCCGGTTTCCACTCTCTCACTAGAAAACACCCACAAAAACACCTCTAAAATACTCAATTCTTGCTCAAATCTAGCCATCTTGGTATCAAGTCGAAGCTACCAACATTTCCCACACGAAACTACAAAGGATCAGGTTTGGAACAAGCGAAATCGGAGGTAAATTGAGCTACGAACATTCGGTTTTCTAGGTTTCTTGTAAAATCGGGATAAGATTGCTCAGATCCAAAAAAGGCTACAAGCAGCACGTAGTCGCCAAAAGAGTTACGCAGACAAACGGAGAAAGCCTTTAGAATTCCAGGTGGGTGACCGCGTCATGTTGAAAGTGTCCCCAAGGAAAGACGTGGTTCGTTTTGGGGCTAAGGCAAGTTAGCACCAAGGTATGTCGGACCGTTCGAGGAAACTCAACGGAGTGGCCCTTTGACATACAAACTTAGACTTCCTGATGAGCTCAGCGGGGTACCTGATGTGTTTCATGTGTCCACTCTCAAGAAATGCCTCGCTGACGAATCGCTAGTAATACATTATAAGAAATACAAGTCGAAGAGCACCTAAACTTCGTTGAAGATCCACCAGAGATTATGGATCGTAAAGTCAAGAGACTGAAACGAAGCCGTATCCCTATCGTGAAGGTTCGTTCGAACTCCAAGAGAGGACCAGAATTTACATGAGAGCACGATGATCACATGAAGACAAAGTATCCCCATCTGTTTACAGAAGAAGTAGTACCCAACAATGAAGCTTAAATTTAATGACGAAATTTCTATAACAAGGGAAGACTGTGACATAGTACCAGATCGTCCAACAATCTGTACGGGGTGTGTACTTTCATTTTTTACTATGTGTAAATACTATGTGATAAACTGGTGTATGACAACAATTATATGAAAACATAGGAAGTTCTATGTATTTCGATAAAAATTGAAATATAAATATACGACAACACATGTGAAATTATAATTGTGAAAACAAATGACAAATACAAATCGGTTGCGATCTGATATCCACAAATAACAGGAATCAGATGGCCGACAATTCAGTGAGAGAACAGTGTGAAATTATTCATAACAATGAGAAAACAGTTAAGTTTAGTTAAGTTAGTTAATGAGAGTGATCAATTCAAAACAATATTTCAGTATCGTTTACGAATAATAAACTGACAGTGTGTTTGCGTGGGTGATGATTCACACAAACGTATATGTGCGTTTAGCGTTCTGAATAATAACTTAAAAGTAGAAAACAAAATCAAAAAGTAAAGTAATCGTCGTGTTCGTTATGGTGACGATTCCAACGAATACGCGCGAAGGCGATACGATCCGACGAAACAAATACATAAGCGCTTTCGAAAAAGTAGAATAAGAAAAAGAGATATAGAACATTTACTAGGAATAACCACCTTAAAAAGGTTTCGAGAAAACTGTTTTAATTAACTCTCGTAAATTCCGCGTTACGAATTGTAAATGCAACGTAAACGAGAACCGAGCAACCGAAACGAAAACGAACCACTAGAGGTTAAAAAAACCTGAATCCCATTTATTTCTCACATTTAATACATATCTACCCTCTCTCTCTTAATTTCCGGTTTCCACTCTCTCACTAAAAAACACCCACAAAAAACTTCTAAAATCCTCAATTCTTGCTCAAATCAAGCCATCTTGGTATCAAATCGAAGCTACCAAAATTTCCCACACGAAAATACAAAGGATCAGGTTTGGAACCGGCGAAATCAGAGGTAAATTATGCTACAAACATTCGGTTTTCAGGGTTTCTTGTAAAACCGGGATAAGATTGCTCAGATCCAAAAAAGGCTATAAGCAGCACGTAGTAGCCAAAATGTTACTCAGACAAAAGGCGAAAGCCTTTGGTAATCCAAGTGGGTGACCGCATCATGTTGAAAGTGTCCCCAAGGAAAGGCGTGGTTCGTTTTGGGGCTAAGGGAAATTTAGAACCAAGGTAAGTCGGACCGTTCGAGGGAACTCAACGGATTGGCCCTGTGGCATACAAACTTAGACTTCCTGATGAGCTCAGCGGGGTACACGATGTTTTTTATGTGTCCACTCTCAAGAAATGCCTTGCTGACGAATCGCTAGTCATACATTATAGGAAATACAAGTCAAAGAGCACCTAAACTTCATTGAAGATCCACAAGAGATTATGGATCGTAATGTCAAGAGACTGAAACGAAGCCGTATCCCTATCGTGATGGTTCGTTGGAACTCCAAGAGAGGACCAGAATTTACCTGGGAGCGCGATGATCACATGAAGACAAAGTATCCCCATCTGTTTACAGAAGAAGTAGTTCCCAACAATGAAGCTTAAATTTGGGACGAAATTTCTGTAACAAGGGGAGACTGTGACATACTACCAAATCATTCGACAATCCGTACAGGGTGTGTGCTTTCACTTTTTACAACGTGTAAATACTATGTGTTAAACTGGTGTGTGACAACAATTATATGAAAACATAGGAAGTTGTATGTATTTCGATAAACATTGAAAAATAAATATACGACAACACATGTGAAATAATAATTGTGAAAACAAATGACAAATACAAATCGGTTGCGATCTGATATCCACAAATAACAGGAATCAGATGGCGAACAATTCAGTGAGAGAACAGTGTGAAATTATTCATAACAATGAGAAAACAGTTAAGTTTAGTTGAGTCCGTTAATAAGAGTGTTCAATTCAAAACAATATTTCAGTATCGTTTCGAATAACAAACTGTCAGTGTGTTTGCATAGGTGATGATTCACACAAACATATCTGTGCGTTTAGCGTTCTAAATAATAACTGAAAAGTAGAAAAGAAAATCAGAAAGTAAAGTAATCGTCGTGTTCGTTATGGTGACGATTCCAACGAATACGCGCGAAGGCGATACGATCTGACGAAACAAATAAATAAACGCTTTCGAAAAAGTAGAATAAGAAAAAGAGATATGGAACATTTACTAGGACTAAACACCTTAAAAAGGTTTCGAGAAAACTATTTCAATTAACTCTCGTAAATTCCGCGTTACGAATTGTAAACGCAACGTAAACGAGAACCGAGCAACCGAAATGAAAACGAACCACTAGAGGTTAAAAAACCCTGAATCCCATTTATTTCTCACAATTAATACCCATCTACCCTCTCTCTCTCTAATTTCCGGTTTCCACTCTCTCACTAGAAAACATCCACAATAACACCTCTAAAATCCTCAATTCTTGCTCAAATCAAGCCATATTGGCATCAAATCGAAGCTACCAACATTTCCCACACGAAAATACAAAGGATCGGGTTTGGAACTTGCGAAATCAGAGGTAAATTGTGCTAAACATTCGGTTTTCAAGGTTTCTTGTAAAACCGGGATAAGATTTCTCAGATCCAAAAAAGGGTAGAAGCAGCACGTAGTCGCCAAAAGAGTTACGCAGACAAACGGCGAAAGCCTTTGGAATTCCAAGTGGGTAACTGCGTCATGTTGAAAGTGTCCCCAAGGAAAAACGTGGTTCGTTTTGGGGCTAAGGGCAAGTTAGCACCTAGGTATCTCGGACGGTTCAAGGCAACTCAACGGAGTGATACATTATAAGATACATACATGTCCAAAGAAATGCATCGCTGACGAATCGCTAGTAATACATTATAAGAAATACAAGTCGAAGAGCACCTAAACTTCATTGAAGATCCACTAGAGATTATGGATCGTAAAGTCAAGAGACTGAAACGAAGCCGTATCCCTATCGTTAAGGTTCGTTGGAACTCCAATGGTTTATGGTACCCTAATGATGATAATTTTGAGCTTACGGCATATAGTGACTCGGATTATCGCGGATGCAAGAGAGATTTCAAGTCAACATCGGCGGGATGTCAGTTCTTTGGAACCCGATTAGTTACCTGGCAGTGCAAGAAGCAGACGTCGATGTCTACTTCAACCTGTGAAGCTGAATATATTGCTGCTGCTAGTTGCTGTTCTCAAATCATCTGGATACAACAGCAACTCAGGGACTATGGGTTACCTTTTTCTAACACTCCTATATATGTTGATAACACTGCTGCCATAGCTGTTACTAAGAATCCGGTCCAACACTCAAAAACAAAACACATCGACATACAATATCACTTCATACGTGATTGTTATGAAAAGAAACTAATCGATGTTGTTAAAATTCACACCGATCACTAGAAAGCCGATCTTTTCACAAAAGCTTTTGATAAACCAAGACTTTTATATCTTTTATCGGCTAATGGTGTTTTCCAAAAGGATGAAGTCCTACCTTCATCTGAATCTCACAAATGATCATCGCTTTTCTTAGTTAGTTTTGTTTTAATTTATTTCTTTATTTCATTTGCTTCTCTTGTTTATTTCCTTTTCTTAATCAAAAACTCAAAAAGATTTTCTGTTTTAGGTTTTTAAGGGGGAGATAGTAGCTAATTTGAAAAACCAAAAACATCTGAAAAATTTTAAAATACAAAAACAGTAGAAAAAGTATAAAAAATTGAGAAGGTCTTTACAAAAAAATTAATATATTAATCTTTCATGTCTTAAAAGTGTTAGTGAGTGCACAAATGGAAGACATATGAGAAGTGTGAGCTGATGTACTGATAGGCTGACTTTACAAAATGAATAAACAAATTTGTGAATACTTACAAAATCTGATTTGTGGGATCTGTTTTTGAAAGACAGTTAAGTAAGAAAATAGTTTATGACTCAAATCAGGCATACACCTGTTATCATGAGATCCAATAAGGTTTGCAATTATTCATGAATTCAAAGTCTGTATACGTGCCATATTGTTGGGACGAACCTAGCTGAAGCCATCCATTCAGATGAGAATGATTGAATAAAAATAAGTTTGAAATAACGTGCCAATTACTAGGACGAACCTAGTTGAAGTCGTCCATTTGGATAGAACAAGTCAAGCATGTCAACATAAATCTGTATACGTGCCATATTACTGGGACGAACCTAGTTGAAGCCGTCCATGAGATTGTGTTGGTTATGTGAGACACATTTAAAAAATAATAATAATAATAATAATACAAAAAGAAAATAAATTGGAACCTTATAGAATTCATGATGCTGGGTATTAAGATGTGCGGAGATGAGTTACAAACTGAGTTCAAACCTTTGCTGGATAGATAAAATGGGTAACTCAATCAGAAAACATAAGTAATCATCAAATGAGTTTGATAATTTTGTATTGTAAAGCTTAAAGTGGACAGATATATCAGTAATCAGATCACAAGTCAAAAATGTCTGAAATGAATCATTCAGTGATGCTAATTTGATGTGATTAGGTGTATGTGTTAATTTCTCAATAGACTTCTCACAAAAATATGTGTTTAATTGTTCTTAGTTGTTAGTTGTATAGTTGTATTTTGTTTCAGAAAATTACAAAAAGATTTTACATTTTAAATTTCAGTTTAGGTGATCATTTGTAGATTCAGATGTCTGTCTTATCTGAATCCAGAACCAAACCAGACATATCTTCATAAATGGCATCTGTTTTACTGATCAAAATGTTAAATCTTGAAATTGGTTGTGTTTTGTGTTGTGTATGTCTCATTCGACCGAATGTAACTCATTCGGCGAATGAAACATTCAGCAAATAACTTGTGTCGAATGACCCATTTGACATTCTCATTCGGCGAATGAATCATACCGAATGATCCATTCGATATACTCATTCGGCGAATGACCTAATGTCGAATGACCTATTCGCCATTCACATTCGGCGAATGAGTGACCCTATATAAACAGTAATTCGGGCGAACTACCTCATTCGACAAAAATTACTTTCGACGTTTACTGTGTGTTCACATTCGCCCGAAACAACTTCTCTCTTCGGTCGATCTTTTTCTCGTGATTCCTACTCACCCAGCCACTGATAGTCTTGTTTATTGTTATCTCAGGTACATTGGGATCGAATATCGTCAAATTCTGACCGTGAAATCATCAAAAACCGAACAAATTTTAGGGTTTTAGGGTTCTTCATTTCGCCCTGGCAATAAATGATTGAAATGGACTTGAAACCCCATTCGACCTATTTTAAATATGTTAATCGGTCATTTCTGATTGTGAATGTGTGGTTTTTGCGAACTGATTTGAAGATTTTGGAAAGAGGGGTTTGAACTTGAACTGACAGCCGAATGTCGTCATTCGGCGAATGACTCATTCGGCGAATGTAACCCATTTGGCGAATGACTCATTCGATGAATAGCTCATTCGGCGAATGGCTAATTCAGCACATAGCTCATTCAGCGAATGAGATTTGTTTGGTAAATGTAGTTCATTCGGCGAATGACTATGTCGACCAAAGTGTTCATTCGTCCAAATTCAATTCATTCGGCAAATCAATTTAAACTGATTCTGTGTTCTGGTTTTTAATCTGATTTCAGTATTAAAGCTATTGAGATGTTCTAACATGTCTTTATCTGATGTTCAGAATGGCTGGATACAAGTCAGTAACGAAGAACAACATTTGTGCTTACTTGGATCTCAACACACCTAACGCCCGACATTTCACCGAGATCATCACATTTTTGAGGCGCTCAAGGATATTCACTGCTATTTCTACCTTGCATGTGCCATACCACTCACATCAGCAGGATTTCTGGGCTTCTGCAGATATTGATTGTGAGGCTAAACCTCCCGTTATTAGAGGCAAGGTGCTGGGACATGATGTTGTTGTGTCAGCTGAGCACATCAGGAGGGTTTGTGGTTTCCAGGATAAACCTGATCAGCCATATCTGCTAGACCGTCACTTAGTTCGTGGATGCTTTATGAGATGCAAGTACGAGGGTGATCTTGGAGCAAGGATCCTCAACAAAGCGTTCATGTCTCCGCAGTTCAAGTACCTTGCTCATGTACTGATTCACTGTCTTGGATCCATGAGAGGAGGTTTTAATGATACGCGAGAGACGATACAGTGTGCTTTCGTCGCCCTAGTGCTGAATAGACCATTCAACTTCTCTGAGATGGTCTTCTCTCATATGAAGGAGAATGTGTATTTGAAGGGAGACAAGAAATTCTTGATGCATCAAAGATTCCTACAGCAGTTGATAGATGAACAGCTACCTGATTTGCCCAAGATCAATGCAGATATCATCAGGCTGGAGCACATGAATGACATCACTCTCAACATAGTGATGTCATACAGAGGCAAGGACAGGAAGCCTGTAACTCGATACTTGTTTGGTCATCTTTCTAGGCCAAATTACATAGCTCATGTTGGTCGTAGATGGAGACACGATGATTCTGATTCGGATGTGGAAGACATAGTTGTGCCTGATGATGGTGGAGATGATGATGCTAGTGCAGGTGTCAATGGTGTGGGTGATAGTGGAGCTGGTGCAGGTGGTGATGGTGCAAGTGCTAGTATTATTGTGAGTACTGTTGCTGGTGATGTTATTACCACTGCTGATGTTAGCCTAGTTGAGGTTGTTGGTGTGTCTGCTGGTGCTGGTGTGAGTACCTCTATGGATGCTGATGAGGATGTAGATGTTGATTCACTATTGGAGCTGGATTTCATGGATACTACTACCTCCATAGTGACTACTTCTCTTGATACGACAGGCACCACACCTGCTACTAATGAAGATGAGTCAGAGGACTCAAGTAATGATGAGGGTGAAGCTGGTGCTGATGAAGCTGATGGTTCTGATTCAGAGGATACACCAGATGAGGAGTATGAGAGTGTTTGGCTTGGTGGGAGGTTAGTGAAGAAGAAGAGAAAGAGGAGTGAAGCTGAGATGGAGGAGATTACTGATCCCTCATTTATTCCCGAGTTTGAACTTTTTCCTCCTCCTTGTTCCTCTGCTCCTATCACTGCAGCTGTGTCTGTTGCAGCTGTTCAGTCTACATCTTCTCCAGCTAGAAGGAGGAAGAGATCGAGGTTCCTCTTTCAGAGGAGGTCAGAACTGACAACAGCTGCTACAATTACTGTTACATCAGTAGCAACTTTCTCAGTTTCTTCACTGACCAGGTCAAGGGCTATTCCGATTCGTACTACTGTGGCCCCTCTGACCACCTCTATAGCCCAGGCTCCCATTTTCACTTCTGCTTCTATTGGTCCCTCCACTTCACGAGCTGACACGTTTATACCTACCGTTTCAGTTGTTGATCAGCTGAGCACACTGAACAGTATGGTACTTAGATTGATGGAGAGGAGCATGGAACAAGAAAAGAAGAATAAAGAGCAGGAACTGATTATTGCCCAACTCACACAGCGGGTAGAGGAGCAGGATATCTTGCTTCTTCAAGCTGCCGATCAGAGAGCTAATCTACGGGCTCGTTCTGCTCAGCAAGAGGAGCAGTTGCTGAAATATATAGATGAGCACAACCAGCTGGCATTGACGGCCGCTGGTTTCAATGAAAGGATTTTGTCTTTGGAGGCTGAGAATGCTCGTCTTGCTGAACAAATAGAAGATCTTAAAGACAACACTCCCAGACTTGAGGGTTCTGCAGCTATCTCTGATGATTCAGATTCTGAGAAAGAAAAGGAAGAGGAAGAAGAGGAAAAAGAATCTGATAAGGAAAAAGTTGACTATGAAGATTCTGATAAAGATGATGATCAGGACGGATCAGGAAGTGGGTCTTCTAGTTCATCAAGTTCTGATGATGATGATGATGATGATCAAGCCCCTTCTACATCTGAGATCCGGTCCAAAAAGGCAAATGATAAGAAGAGAAAGGCTCCTCCTCCATCTCCTCCCACACAGACTGTTGAACCAGATGCTACTGAGGAAGTAGATGTTGTGCCTGTGAGACGTCAACTGGACGAGACTCTTACTATGATTCTTGACACTCAAGGCATCATACAACACTCAGTTAGCTACGACAAGGAGAGATTATACATTGCTTATCAAAGGAGAAAATAGCTGAGTTGTTCAGGTTAAACCCTGATGAGGTTATTGCTGATGATGCCTCAGTTCCTATTGTTGATGAGCCAACTCCAGAAACTTTCGATGACATTGATGAGGTCATTTTGGAGGATATTACAGATGAGGAGTATCCAAAGTATACATCAGCTGAAGACGAACTGCCTACATTCACCGATCAGCTTGATCAAGCTACTGTAGATCTACTAATCAGGTACCTGGAAGAACAAGTTGAAAGGAGTAAGTCTGAAGCTGATGATCTTAAACAAAGGAAAGAAGAATGGAAGTCTTATTGGGAGATCCTAAAGAAAGAAAGCACTGCAAAGATGCCAGCTACTCACAAAAAGGTCTACAGAACCAAAGGCTACAAAGCTGGAGGTCAGATACTGAGTTGGGCATACTTTCATGATTTGGAATGTTATGCAGTGAAGAGGTAAAGAGGGATAGATTACTTTAAGCATCCTCATGACTTCAAGACGTTGCTAGGATTTGAAGTAAATCAGCTTGCATATCTGAGGATGCTTTATAGTGAAGACTCTGGGATGTCAGCATGGTTCTCCCGACAGCTGAAGTACGAGTACAGAAAGAGGTGGGTGAACTTCAGGCCTCAACAACCTGAAAGATATTACTTACCTGAGATAGATAGAGATACCCGGAAACATAAAGTTATCCTAAAGTGGCTTCCTCCTAAAGTTTTGAAGAAGATTCCGTTAAGGAAGATGCGACAAGACTTTATGGAGGGCTTCCGATGGTGGTATTATGATGGACGGACTGGAGAGGCAGTGATTGTTCTATGCAAGGATAAGAAGTGGGAGACAGTACGGATTTTTGAGCCGATGTGGTTGACTAACTTGTCCCACAAAGATGTCCTAGCACTTTATCGTCATCAGATTTTCTTCGATGTACAGGACATGGTACAGGCGCTACAGTTCATGAGGGTTATCCGTCTCTGCAGTATATTCAAGCTTCATGCTGAAGCTGACTGGAAAGCCATTTCTGATAAGTATTTCAAGAAAGACACTTCCAAGAGCTGAACTAGGTCCAAGGGGGAGTTTGTTGATGCACTTAATGTCCCTAGTTCAATTTTGTATTAATCATCATGTAAAGATTAAAGTTATATTAATGGAAGTTGTCTTTGTATATTGTTCTTAATGTTTAATATTGATTATATGATTGTTTGAATTGGTTAATTAATATTTGAGTATGAGTATTACTCATTCGGGCGAATGACTCTAACGAATGAAGTCATTCGCCGAATGAGAATAGAGAATGACTATATTCAGCGAATGAGCCATTCGCCGAATGACTCATTCGACTAACTTGTCCATTCGACATAGTCATTCGCCGAATGAGCTGCTTCGGCCACTCATTCGGCCGAATGACTACAGTCTATATATACTAGTTCAAATCATTTCAAACCTACCTTTTTCGAGTCCTCATTCTTCCCAGTGCACTCCAGTGTCAAACCCTTGAAGTTTTGAGCGATTCTTCCTGTCCAACTTCGATTCTCAACCCGTGGTGATCGATTCTCACTCGCACGTTGATTCTTCTCTCTCGATTCACCACGGTTGCTGTTGGTTTCGATTGGAAAACCCTAGAATAGGATTCCGCACTATTCTAGAGGCTGTCAATCAGATTTCCCTTGGAAACGGGTTGTTTCCGAGCTCCATCGTGGTCCTACAGGTTTACAAAGAGTCTCACTATTTTATGATGAATTGGTTATGAATCCTTGCAGGAACATGGACGAAGTTCGAAACCGTGCATTGAGGTTTATTAGATTGGATGTCACACCCCGAGCCAGCGGGGTAGGATCAGGTTTCCCCGACGGGCGGAAGGTTCCCGGGGCGCGGTATCATGAGTGATAATCGAAGTGATCAGATTGTTTACATTGCACATGATGTCAATGAGAAATGCTAAATATAATAGAATTACAAAGTTAAATTACAGTAGTATCGTTTATAATTTAACAATGTAAATCTATTGTAAACATCAATAAATGACTATCTTGTATTTACACAAGATATACAAAATAATTTGTATAATGATGTCTTCAAAAGTATGCAGATCCAAAATGCTAGTCTTCTATATGAAGTCCTAGTCCAAAAGAAATGACTTCTTAATAACCTGTTCATCACCTGAGAAGTCATGCAAAAACAAAAGTCAACACATGGTTGGTGAGTTCATATTGTTTAATGTTTGAAAATGATTTGAAAATGATTTGAACCTCCTTTAGTAAAGACCCTAACCTCATTAACAACACATGTATCATCCAGATCGGTATGCTTATGTATAGGGCATACCCCTGAGTCGAGGCTACAACCCCGCCCAGACGCCATCCCACCACATACTAATCCGCATAGGACATTGTTGTTAATGATAATTAAGAATTTTTACCCTTAACATAATCCCATAAGTTCTTCTGTTTGTTGTCCCTGTAGTTACAATCATTTGAAATCTATGTTGACTTCATAAGTTCATCATGCAATATGATCAACCACAATAATTGTATAAACAGTTATAAATGCTTAGTTAAATAAATAAATAAACATTTAATAAAATCTAAGTCCTAATGATTGGGGCCTGTGGTCATACTCGAGTAGACTAGTCTGTCAATCAAGGTACTTAGTAGTTAGGGAATCTGTAAACATCCTCAAACATACGACCTACAAGTCAAACGGTCTAGCTAGGACTTCTTGAAATGCAGGATTTTATGTTTCGTCATGTTTTTGGCGTATGTTATCTCTGATATTTCCCAGGCTTTCCCTTGAAAATGATTTATTGATTCGTCTGATTCTGTTACAAGATGTACTTGATTCGTTGATCGTAGAATACTAGATTCATTGATCAAAATGTACACTTGATTCATAGTTCAACAAACACTTGATTTGTAGAACATTGAACATTGTCTTTGCAAAGATTGTTTTGTTTGATTTGTTGAAGTCCCACACTTGTTTCACCAAAATGTTTCATTTGATTCATTGAATTCATCCATTTGATTTGTCAAAATGATTAGTTTGTTTCCTTGAACTCCCACACTTGTTTTGTCAAAATGATTAGTTTGATTCCTTGAACTCCCACACTTGTTTTGTCAAAATGTTTGATGTGATTCTTTTGAAATGTTTTGATCCGTTGAAATCTTTTAGTTTAAATCTGATTATTCACTTAATTTATAAGTAAATCAGTTAGTAAACCTGCATAAAATCTTCCTAGACATGGTCTAGGATAACATTTATATATATGTAAAACATATCAATTTAAAAGCATTTAAGTAAACAATTTAAATAAACAGTTTACGTATGCTTCTCAGCCCCGCGTTTTAAAACAAAAATGTTAGAAAAGGGGCAATGAACTCACCTGTGCTGCTATGTAATTTGATCTAACACAAAGTGCGCGCTCCTGTATGTAAGCTAAGTATCTTCGGTTCCTGAGTTATTTTATAAGAATTTCGGATATGATAAGTACGCGTAGTAGTCGTTGTGCCTAAGACTTTGAGTCTTGTTGTGTGTGCAACTAAGTGTCTTAGTACTAGGTGTATCTAAGATCTAATCTATCCTAGTTACCCTTTCAGCTCCCAATCCCATGTTGAGTTACAATACTTACTTTTAAATTTTAGAAAATTTCGGCAGAGTTTCCTTTTGTTTTCTTGTTTAAAATCCAGACAATTATATTGTCTATTTTTAACAAATCCCAACCCAATTTATTACAACTAACTTTTATAACAAAATCAACTTAAAAGAGAACAATGCCACTTATAATTCACATTTCAAATTAGACAAAACTTTAGAAGTTATTAAACCAACTTTTAAATAAATTCATAATGCTTTTATTTTATCAAAATATCATTACTTGAGTTACGTCATCATTTAATACATGATGGGCTTAAATAAGCCCCATTGGGCCCGCTTAGGCCCAATTGAACTTCTTTGATTTCCATTTGGTTTCTAGACTTGAACCTTCGATTCTCGTGACCCCATGAAAATGTTATTTGGTTATGAATCCATCTTATGATCATCAACAACTCATGTGAAACTGTTATTGCATGTTAAGAATTGTAGTGTTATAGAAATCCCTAACCCATGAACCCATGAAATTTCTAAGTCATTTACTCCATGCATAAATTACGTGTGTTCCCATGCACTCACAAACCTTGCCTAACATCTACATACGTATCTAACCCCCTTGCACCTTAGAATTTCCGTGTTAGAGTTGTCTAGGGTTAGACTTCATCCCAAGGCAGCGAACCTTTGGAGGGGCTGAACTTGGGTTCGGCTACAACCATCACCAACGAACCCTTAGGGTTCGGCTCTCAGTTTTCTACCCACGAACCCTCAAGGTTCGTTCATTTTCTGTCACACCCCCAATTTTCAACTAACGGAATCATACCATTTGGGAACGTGACAAACCAGGATCTCAGATCATTAGACATAACGAAGACCTCTATATGAATTTCAAAACATACTTTGGTCTAAAACATCAAAGTTTTTAAAAGTTGAGGAAGCGTTTTAAATCAATAACAAAAGTAACACTTGCAACATGTAAATTACAAAACAAAATCCCCAAATGTGTAACTTAAACAATATAAATGTAAAACATGCATGTGACTCTATCTCCTAGTCCATGCCAGCTTTGTTGCGCACCTTAGCGTCCTGAGAAAACATGTAAATCAAGTCAACACAAAGGTTGGTGCATAACACAGGTTTTAAGTATTCACAATGTTCAAAACAACAGTTTGAATATCAAGTTTGCAGATAACATAATCACACATGCATAGTCATGATAGCTAGTCATATAAACTATTTACATAAGTGGTCGACACCGAAGCTGACGATTGCCATGCTATAGCATGTTTTTGCCTTGCCACTATTGTCTAGCACAAACAATAGTAATGTGTGTTTGGTCAGTCAAACACCTGTGTAGATCCCATCTACCAGGTGAGGTTTGTCAAACCTAATAGATCTATTTCCAACTACCACGCTTTGCGCTACGGCAAACTAAACGGTTCGAAGTGTGTAAGGACTTTTAAATGCTATGTTGTCACATAATGTGAACAG
Organism: Mikania micrantha; assembly: GCA_009363875.1. Taxonomy (NCBI): domain Eukaryota; kingdom Viridiplantae; phylum Streptophyta; class Magnoliopsida; order Asterales; family Asteraceae; genus Mikania; species Mikania micrantha. Next base: position 32,296,553 of record CM018698.1, on the reverse strand, counting down.
CTAACTCATGCAAGTGATATGTATCTAAAAAGAGTTTGTTGCATATGTTTTCTCCCCCAAAACAGTTTAAAATAAGAAAGGGGCCGTGTACGCACCTTTGATTATTTGCAGAATGATCAAATACGTGAGCTCGTGTAGACAATCCTCTTATGAAGGATCTGTGTTTAAACAATAACGTTGTGTTATTCGAGATGTCGTTTTGTGCTTGAAATTACATACATGTCAACACACGTATGTTAGAGCGTTAAGAACATGCATACGTATATACGCGTGCCTTTGAAATCGTTTAAATAAAACATATACGATTTTATCTAAGTAATCGTAATTATACGCGATTACGTTTTCGATCAAAAATGTGAATTTTATCGTTCTAATTAGTTCGGGATGAAATTCTGGTTCCAACGCAATTTGAATGGATCAAATCGGAGCTAGAACGAATGAGATATGGCCTAGATGCTAAACTAACCCAAAAATCAAAAATAGGTGGAGGCCGGGTTCGAACCCGTGACCTCCCCCCCATGTTACGCCCTCCCTACCATCTCCTCTGTACCAACATTCGTTAATTGATTGGTTTTAAAATGGTTTTATTAACTATCATCAAGTTCTCCTTGTGTTATCCTATAGCCGAAGCATACTAGTCCCAAATTGACCCACAATTCACTAGATTTCGATCCTTAAACCTTAGGGTTTCTGTTCTAATCATCCAACTGACTCCTTAGCTGATCTTAATTCGAACAATTATCCATTGCAACTCAATTAATCGAGTATGAACCTGTTCGAACTCAAGTTCCCTAAATCCCGCATCAAATCAGTTGAATTGATGATTAACAGGTTCCTGATTCATAGGGATTTCATTAAGATTGATATTTCGAAACTTTCTGGTAGTTTTAATTGAATTATAAACCTCATTTGAATTGAAATCCCCAATTCGTCATTATTCAAGAACCCTAGATATCAAACTTCATTAATTCGATGTTACAACCAGCAATTGACCTATGTCTTAGTTTAATCGGAATACTCTGAAACTACTAGTAACCATTAATTTGATTCTAAAACACATCTAGATGAAAATCCCCAAAACCGATTATGTATAAACCCTAGGATCTTGAACCTAACCAATTCGTTGTAATGTGATGAAATAAAATTATGGGTTTTGTTAATCGGCACCTTATGAAACTAATGGCACCATTTGATTTCATTTTTAAACTCATCTCGATCAAAACCCCCAAAACCGCCTTTGATATGAACCCTAGAATTATGATTCGTAAAATTCATTGATGTCAATCGAAACTAGCATAGGGATATCATTTTACTAACCGTATAGAAGGTGTAGGTGCTGACAATTATCAGAATTGGTTTCGAATTGATGTACTTCGACTTGTTGATGTAGTTTCGGCCAACCCTCACTTGGACCGACTAAGGGTTTTATAGCAAGAATTTGATCTATTAAGATCACATTATATGATCTTAATGATGGTAGTTGACGGTTTCGACTTTTAGCCTACAAATCGTGGTTAATTCGAAGTTGTTGGGTCCTATAACGCCTGATTGCTGTTAAGGATCATCAATACACATAATTGGAAGGTTTAATTTGATTAATTCCAACCGTTACATGTAGATTTCGAATTCCTTCTTGATTAACACACACGAATTTTGACTTCTAAAGTCAAAATTGGACTTTTAAATCAATTACAAGTCTAAATTTTGCAATTAAAGTGTATTGGAACTGATTTATATTAATTCCAATCCCTTAGGTTTGGTTTAGCTCAATTACATAACATTTCGGTTAACAAAGTTGAACCGAAAATCCCAAATTGTCACAAATCAGGCTTCTTAGAACATTGTTGGGCTTGATTAACCCAATTGGACCTCTTAAATACAACTGGGCCTATCCTGGACTCATTGGCCTACCCTGACCTCATTGGGCCTACCTTGGGCCTACTTTGGCCTTATTTGGCCTACTTGGGCCTCAGTGGGCCTTCCTTGTTTTCATTGGGCCTAACTTGCCTTATTGGACCTACCTAGACCCCATTGGGCCTACTCTTGTCTTGTTGGGCCTGTGATCTCACTATTTTCAGTTAACTAGGTTAATTCGAAAAGCCGGATTATCACATCATCCCCTTGTTGAAGGAATTTTCGTCCCGAAAATTAGCAAATGTTAGGAGTAGTTAGGAAAACTACTTACGACTTCAGATTGTGCAAAATCTAATGCTTGAAACATCACAACTAAATGTGATCGTTCAATGCGACTGTTTGTGTGTACACTAGTTAGTTCACCTAACTGTGACTGTTTGTGTTTGATCATACTGTGTTGTGTAACCTCACACATAGTGAGTTTCTGTAACTGTTTGTACTATGCAACCCCGCACATAGCAAAATGTGTGTAACTAATCATGCATGTACTACCATAACATGTAACATATGAAATGTAGCACATAAAATATATAAAATGTAATGTAGCACAAATGTTTGTAACAAAATCAATTGAATAAGGGTTTGTGCTTACAGTTTGAAATTTGCAGTACTGATGTGTGAAGCATCACTTCATCCCCTTGTTGAAGGAAATTTCGTCCCGAAATTTAACGTGCGCCCTCAGTGTTTGTAGTTGCTGTTTTGAACAGATGAGGATACTTCTTCATCATTTGGTCTTCCCTTTCCCATGTGAATTCAGGACCACGTCTTGAATTCCATCGAACTTTGACTATTGGAATCTTGCTTTGCTTAAGTTGTTTGACCTCTCGGTCCATGATTTCAGCTGGTTCTTCAATGAATCGCAACTGTTCATCTACTTGTATTTCTTCCAACGGTACAATCAATGTCTCGTCAGAAAGACATTTCTTTAAATTTGAAACATGAAAGACATCATGAACTCCACTGAGTTCATCCGGTAGCTGGAGTTGATACGCAACCGGACCAATCCTTTTCAGGATCTCAAAAGGTCCTACATAACGTGGACTAAGCTTTCCGCGCTTGCCGAATCGTATCACACCTTTCCAAGGTGATACCTTTAGAAGAACTCGGTCTCCTACTTGAAATTCCAACGGCTTACGACGTTTGTCTGCATAACTCTTTTGTCGATCCCGGGCCGCTGCCATACGATTCCGGATTTGAACTATCTTCTCTGTCGTCTCGTGCACCAGTTCAGGACCTGTTATCTGACTGTCACCAATCTCAGCCCAACAAACTGGCGAACGACATTTGCGACCATACAAAGCTTCAAACGGTGCTGCTTGAATACTTGTATGATAACTATTATTGTAAGAGAATTCCACTAACGGTAAATGATTCTCCCAGCTATCACCAAAGTCAATTACACAAGCTCGTAACATATCCTCGAGCGTTTGAATCGTACGTTCACTTTGACCGTCGGTCTGTGGATGATAGGCGGTACTCATATCCAAGCGAGTCCCTAATGACTTATGAAGTGATTTCCAAAAGTTGGAAGTAAATCAGGCATCCCGATCTGATATGATAGAGATTGGGACGCCATGCCGTGCTACCACTTCCTTGATGTAAATGCGAGTCAATTTCTCCATCTTATCAGTTTCCTTGATTGCTAAGAAGTGTGCAGATTTCGTTAATCGATCAACAATTACCCATATCGTATCACAACCACTCGGTGTACGGGGTAACTTAGTAATGAAGTCCATCGATATCTGTTCCCATTTCCACATCGGTATCTCTGGTTGTTGTAGTAAACCAGATGGCTTCTGGTATTCAACTTTGACTTTCGAACAAGTCAAACATTTACTAACGTACTTAGCAATATCAGCTTTCATGTGAGGCCACCAATACAGTGTCTTCAAGTCATGATACATCTTGTCTGATCCCGGATGGACTGAATACCTGGACTTGTGTGCTTCATCCATCACGAGTTCCCTTAAACCTCCATACAAAGGTATCCACAGTCGATCAATGAAATAACGAATTCCATCAGACTTGACATCCAACTGTGTTTCCATCCCTCGTAAAGATTCCTGTACCAAGTTTTCCGTTTTCAAGGCCTCGATCTGAGCATTGCGTACCTTGTCAGGTAAATCAGTATGTATAGTCATCACAAGTGCGTGAACCCGTCTTGTTGAAGTATCTTTTATGCTTAAAGCATCTGCTACCACATTAGCTTTTCCCGGGTGATACTTAATTGCGCATTCGTAATCATTCAACAACTCAACCCATCGTCGTTGTCTCATATGAAGCTCCTTCTGATCAAAGATATGTTGCAAACTCTTATGATCAGTGTAAATGGTACACTTAGTTCCGTACAGATAATGCCTCCAAATTTTCAAAGCAAAAACCACTGCTCCTAACTCCAAGTCATGAGTAGTGTAGTTCTTTTCGTGTGGTCGTAGTTGCCTTGAAGCATAAGCAATTACTTTATCCCGTTGCATCAATACACATCCCAAACCCTGTGCAGATGCATCACAATACACCACAAAGTCTTCCGTCCCTTCCGGTAAGGACAGAATCGGTGCACTACAGAGTTTCTGTTTCAATAACTGGAATGCAGCTTCCTGTTTATCTGTCCAGTTATACTTTGTTCCCTTATGCGTTAGTGCTGTAAGTGGTTGAGCGATCGTTGAGAAATCCTCAATGAATCGTCGATAATAACCCGCCAAACCAAGGAATTGTCGTACCTCGGTAGGAGTCTTTGGCGCTTCCCAATTCTTAATCGCTTCAATCTTTGCTGGATCAACATGTATACCCTTTTCATTAACTATATGACCCAATAATTGTACTTCTCGCATCCAGAAATCACATTTCGAGAATTTCGCGTACAGTTGTTCTTGTTTCAATAATTCCAATAGCAATCGAAGATGTTCAGCGTGCTCCTCCTCGGTCTGAGAATAGATGAGAATGTCATCAATGAAAACAATGACAAACTTATCAAGATAAGGTTTACAAACATGATTCATGAGATCCATGAATACAGCTGGAGCGTTTGTCAACCCAAATGGCATGACCAAGAACTCATAATGGCCATAGCGTGTTCTGAATGCTGTCTTTGGAATATCCTCCTCTTGGACTCTTAGTTGATGATAACCAGACCTGAGATCAATCTTCGAGTAGTAACTCGAACCTTGCAACTGATCGAACAGATCGTCAATTCTGGGTAACGGATACCGGTTCTTGATAGTGACCTTGTTCAATTCCCGGTAATCAATACACATACGGAAATTCCCGTCCTTCTTCTTAACAAACAAAACTGGAGCTCCCCACGGTGAAAAACTAGGTCGTATGAAACCCTTATCCAACAACTCTTGCAATTGTGTAGATAATTCTTGCATCTCTGACGGTGCAAGTCGATAAGGCGCCCTAGCTATCGGTGCTGCGTCTGGTGTAAGGTCGATTCGGAATTCCACCTGTCTGATAGGCGGTAATCCCGGCAAGTCTTCTGGAAATACTTCCGGAAATTCGCATACTACTGGTAAATCTTCAATCTTCTTCTCAGCTACCGGCTTTTCAGTTATAAGTGCTATAACTGCCGTATGACCTTTCCGCAGACATTTGTGTGCTTTCATACAAGATATGAGACGCAGTGGCGTACTGATCTTTTCACCTTGTACATACAGTGTCTCTCCATTTGTAAGAGGTATACGAACAATCTTTTCATGGCATACGATTTCAGCCTGGTTTTTGGACAACCGGTCCATGCCAATGACTACATCAAAACTACCTAAAGCAATAGGCATAAGGTCAATTTCCAATGTCTGACCCATCAAATCAAGTATACATCCATTAAGGATTTGTTCAACTACAATTAGCTTACCATCAGCTAGTTCTACAGTGTATGGACTATCTAAAGCAGTGGGACTAACATTTAGCAACTTAGCAAGTGAACTAGATACAAAACTCCGATCGGCACCAGTGTCAAATAACATAGAGGCATAGTGATTATTTAAGAGGAACGTACCCGTAACAATGTTGGGATCCTCCCGTGCTTGACGCCCTCCAATCACAAACGCCCTGCCCCTAGCACCATTGTTGTTGTTGTTATTATTGTTGTTGTTGGTGCCATTGCCGTTACCATTGCAGTTGCCATTGCCATTTGCGTTATTATCCCCACCTTTCTTGAGTTGTGGGCAATCCTTCTTAAAGTGCCCCATCTTGCCACACTCAAAACAACCCTTCTGTGCGTTGTTCTGATTATTATTCTGGTTGTTGTGGTTGTTTTGTAGCTCCCCGCGACAATCCTTAGCCGCATGCCCAATCTTACCGCACCTTTGACACTTAGCTCTATCACACTGATTACCTGCATGATGATATCCACACCTGTTGCACTTTGGGTGTTTACCGATATAACCCCCTGACGATGATGATTGTTGACCACTATTTGAGTTGTGGTAAGACTTGTTTGTGTCTTGTTTCCGGTTCTGCTGAAACGGTTGTTAGTTGAAATTCCTAGTGTTGCTGCTCTCCCACTTCCTTTTGTGGTCTCCCACCTTAGTAGCCGATGTTCTTTTAGGCAGAGTCCCCTGTAGCACTACCTGATCAATTAGTTGATGTGCTAAACGAATAGCTTGTTGGATGGTGGTGGGATTTGCAGAAGTAACTAATCCCTGAATCTGAGGCACTAGTCCTCCAATATATCTTTCAATCCACTTGCTGGCTGGAATAGCCATGTGTGGTAGAAGTCTGGCCAATTCATATGATCGAGTCGTGTACTCCTCGATATTTGATCCCTCCATCTTGAGGTGCCAGTATTCTTCCTCTAGTTTTTGCATCTCACTACGAGGACAGTACTCCTCCTGCATTAAAGTTTTGAAGCCATTCCAAGTCAAGGCATTAGCCTCACCCAATCCCAGAGTCTGAACATTTGAGTTCCACCAAGTCAAAGCTGGACCCTCCAATGTTCCTGTAGCAAACTTCACCTTGCTCTCGTCAGGGCAGTTGCACATCTCAAACACAGATTCCGCCTTTTCAATCCATCGAAGGAGTCCTATGGCTCCTTCCGATCCTTTGAAATTGTGTGGCTTACAGTCCAAGAACATCTTGAACGTGCATACCTGTGGGTTAACCAGTCCCCCTGCCGGACCCTGTGGCCCTGTGGTGTGTGTCTGAGCATATTGTGCGATTGCCTCAGCGACTCTGTTATTGATTAGCTCGTTGAGCTCAGCAACTGTCATGTGAACGTTCTCGTTGGCCATTATCTTCCTAGTTAAAAGAAATGTTAGACCGTTATCAAAATTCAATGCGACATGCGTAAGCAAACAACAAACACAACATGTAATATATAAATCAACACAACTGTTGGAAATAAATAATAGTTTTTCAATAGATAGAAATTTGATTTAAGTACAATACTTTTAAAATCAAACATAAGTTTTCCAAACATCTAGTGTAGGAACACAACCCGTTCCTAATAAGTTTAAACAAAACAAGGAAAATCAATCATCCTCAACAGTAGATTCAGGATCAGAATCAACAACTGGTGCTGGTTCCTCCCCTTCCTCCTCTTCATCCTCAACAGTAGATTCAGGATCAGAATCAACAACTGGTGCTCGGTTCTCTGAAGCTTCAAGACGACCAATCAAATTAATCATCTCATCCGGCATATCATTAACTAGATGGGCAAGATTATCTTGCCTTTCATTAGCATCCCATAGTTCCCGAGAGTTATACGCGATCCTGTCTTCTGCCCAGTACAAGTCTTCGCGCAGTTTGGCAATCTCCTCAGCATCCGTCCTTTGCCTCTTAGGCTCAGGAACATCCAATACCGGTGGTGGATGGGTAGAAGGTCCCTCAGCAGTGATCTCCTGAGTGCCCTCAACTGGCTCCTCCTCCGGATCCTCATCCGGGTCCTCCTCTGGATCCTCCTCCGGATCCTCCTCCGGGTCTGAATCATCTCTCTCATATGGTGGAGGAGATGGGATAGGTGGTGCTGGTGATGATGGTGGTGCTGGAACTATCGGTTCCTCGCCCTCAGAATCATCAATATAGATATACGGTACTGATGATGATGCCATGCCTGTTACATAATACCATATGTAAGTGCAGTGCCATGGAATGTGTAAACAAGTCAATTACATAGTGTCATATGTAATTTCTAAGTAATCTGTGTAAGCATATGTGTCTAATGTCTAATAGTCATAGTCTAAGTCTACAAATGCAAACCTAGTTCGCTATAACCAATGTCTCTGATACCAGTCTGTCACACCCCCAATTTTCAACTAACGGAATCATACCATTTGGGAACGTGACAAACCAGGATCTCAGATCATTAGACATAACGAAGACCTCTATATGAATTTCAAAACATACTTTGGTCTAAAACATCAAAGTTTTTAAAAGTTGCGGAAGCGTTTTAAAACAATAACCAAAGTAACACTTGTAACATGTAAATTACAAAACAAAATCCCCAAATGTGTAACTTAAGCAATATAAATGTAAAACATGCATGTGACTCTATCTCCTAGTCCATGCCAGCTTTGTTGCGCACCTTAGCGTCCTGAGAAAACATGTAAATCAAGTCAACACAAAGGTTGGTGCATAACACAGGTTTTAAGTATTCACAATGTTCAAAACAACAGTTTGAATATCAAGTTTGCAGATAACATAATCACACATGCATAGTCATGATAGCTAGTCATATAAACTATTTACATAAGTGGTCGACACCGAAGCTGACGATTGCCATGCTATAGCATGTTTTTGCTTTGCCACTATTGTCTAGCACAAACAATAGTAATGTGTGTTTGGTCAGTCAAACACCTGCGTAGATCCCATCTACCAGGTGAGGTTTGTCAAACCTAATAGATCTATTTCCAACTACCACGCTTTGCGCTACGGCAAACTAAACGGTTCGAAGTGTGTAAGGACTTTTAAATGCTATGTTGTCACATAATGTAAACAGCTAACTCATGCAAGTGATATGTATCTAAAAAGAGTTTGTTGCACATGTTTTCTCCCCCAAAACAGTTTAAAATAAGAAAGGGGCCGTGTACGCACCTTTGATTATTTGCAGAATGATCAAATACGTGAGCTCGTGTAGACAATCCTCTTACGAAGGATCTGTGTTTAAACAATAACGTTGCGTTATTCGAGATGTCGTTTTGTGCTTGAAATTACATACATGTCAACACACGTATGTTAGAGCGTTAAGAACATGCATACGTATATACGCGTGCCTTTGAAATCGTTTAAATAAAACATATACGATTTTATCTAAGTAAACGTAATTATACGCGATTACGTTTTCGATCAAAAATGTGAATTTTATCGTTCTAATTAGTTCGGGATGAAATTCTGGTTCCAACGCAATTTGAATGGATCAAATCGGAGCTAGAACGAATGAGATATGGCCTAGATGCTAAACTAACCCAAAAATCAAAAATAGGTGGAGGCCGGGTTCGAACCCGTGACCTCCCCCCCATGTTACGCCCTCCCTACCATCTCCTCTGTACCAACATTCGTTAATTGATTGGTTTTAAAATGGTTTTATTAACTATCATCAAGTTCTCCTTATGTTATCCTATAGCCGAAGCATACTAGTCCCAAATTGACCCACAATTCACTAGATTTCGATCCTTAAACCTTAGGGTTTCTTTTCTAATCATCCAACCGACTCCTTAGCTGATCTTAATTCGAACAATTATCCATTACAACACAATTAATCGAGTATGAACCTGTTCGAACTCAAGTTCCCTAAATCCCGCATCAAATCAGTTGAATTGATGATTAACAGGTTCTTGATTCATAGGGATTTCATTAAGAATGATATTTCGAAACTTTCTGGTAGTTTTAATTGAATTATAAACCTCATTTGAATTGAAATCCCCAATTCGTCATTATTCAAGAACCCTAGATATCAAACTTCATTAATTCGATGTTACAACCAGCAATTGACCTATGTCTTAGTTTAATCGGAATACTCTAAAACTACTAGTCACCATTAATTTGATTCTAAAACACATCTAGATGAAAATCCCCAAAACTGATTATGTATAAACCCTAGGAGCTTGAACCTAACCAATTCGTTGTAATGTGATGAAATCAAATTATGGGTTTTGTTAATCGGCACCTTATGAAACTAATGGCACCATTTGATTTCACTTTTAAACTCATCTCGATCAAAACCCCCAAAACCGCCTTTGATATGAACCTTAGAATTATGATTCGTAAAATTCATTGATGTCAATCGAAACTAGCATAGGGATATCATTTTACTAACCGTATAGAAGGTGTAGGTGCTGACAATTATCAGAATTCGTTTCGAATTGATGTACTTCGACTTGTTGATGTAGTTTCGGCCACCCCTCACTTGGTTTCTTCGATTCACAGCTTCTGAGCAAGAATTTGTGGATGTAAAAGCTTCTAAATGGACCGACTAAGGGTTTTATAGCAAGAATTTGATCTATTAAGATCACATTATATGATCTTAATGATGGTAGTTGACGGTTTCGACTTTTAGCCTACAAATCGTGGTTAATTCGAAGTTGTTGGGTCCTATAACGCCTGATTGCTGTTAAGGATCATCAATACAAATAATTGGAAGGTTTAATTAGATTAATTCCAACCGTTACATGTAGATTTCGAATTCCTTCTTGATTAACACACACGAATTTTGACTTCTAAAGTCAAAATTGGACTTTTAAATCAATTACAAGTCTAAATTTTGCAATTAAAGTGTATTGGAACTGATTTATATTAATTCCAATCCCTTAGGTTTGGTTTAGCTCAATTACATAACATTTCGGTTAACAAAGTTGAACCGAAAATCCCAAATTGTCACAAATCGGGCTTCTTAGAACATTGTTGGGCTTGATTAACCCAATTGGACCTCTTAAATACAACTGGGTCTATCCTGGACTCATTGGGCCTACCCTGACCTCATTGGGCCTACCTTGGGCCTACTTTGGCCTTATTTGGCCTACTTGGGCCTCAGTGGGCCTTCCTTGTTTTCATTGGGCCTAACTTGCCTTATTGGACCTACCTAGACCCCATTGGGCCTACTCTTGTCTTGTTGGGCCTGTGTTCTCACTATTTTCAGTTAACTAGGTTAATTCGAAAAGTCGGATTGTCACATTTTCTATGGTGTTGTATGCATAATGGTTCGGTGAAACTAGGCCCCTTGGTTCGTGTACTGACTAAAGGTTCGGGAGACCTACGGTTCGTCGCAATTTCTTTAGGGTTCGGTGGTCTGATTATGCAGGGTTCGTGGCTCATAACTTGCAGGGTTCGGCACAGACAAGTCAAAGGTTCGTTGCAGTCCCTGCAGGGTTCGTTGCAGAAGCTCCATAGGTTCGTTGCAGGAACCATACAGGGTTCGGCTGCATCATGTGGTTCGCGTAGGGTTCGGCCAGCGAACCTGTATCATCAACCAGCTTCTTAGCCCCACGAACCTGTAACTTCCTCCCTTCTTTAGTTCCAATCTGTTACAACACAAAGCCTACCCTAATCCTCGTTGATTACTTGCGTCATCTAGGTGTTTACTAGTGTGTAAAATGGCTACAACGTCAATAAAAACCCTAAGGATCGTAACATACTATAAAACCGAATTTAAAATGACTATTTACCTTAGATCTTGTGGATAGAACCTCAAAATGCTTGTACTTCCGTGATCTACAGGATGAAATGATCGTAATGACACTAAATTTGATCGAATCCGACTTGAAACGAGTGAGATCTTCTAGAGAGAAGTTGAGAGAAAACTTTTTAGAGAGAGAGAGTGTGAGAACGAAAATGTGAGCAAGAATGGGAGTCTTGGTGGTGGGTGGTGACATAAATGTTTCATTAAATGTGTTAAAATATATCCGGATGTTCGGTCTCGTTCGGTTTCGCGTAAAGTACCGGTTCGCGTAGCTTTCGCGACTAAACGACACGATTATAAAATTAGAAATCTTTTAATCATTTTAGGTTGTGATTCCTAATAAATTAACTAATATCTTCTTATTTATTATAAATTTAAAATATTAACTTACTGTTTAAATCGAAACGTACGGTCGTCGCGCGTATTCGCTCGAATCGTCACTCGTACGAACACGACGATAACTATACTTTTCAATCTTGTTTTCTAATTATAGAATATCATTCAGAACGTTAAACTTTCAGGTTTATTCGTACAGATCGTCACCTATATGAATAACCTGTCGGTTTAGCATTCACATAACAATATTCGTGTGTTTTGTTCCATAAGGCCTCACATACGTTTATACATAATAAATCCTAAACAAATAATCACATGATGGTTCTGTATTGCCGAATTATTATCTGACTCAAGAACCATTGTTATGAACTGTGTTTCTGTTAATTGTTTCTGATTTTGTCCTATGATAACACAAAATGACAATGATAAATGACATGAATCTGAAACGTACTGAAATGTATATGATTCGCACCTGTTTTACTGTTCATGTACTGTAGAGATCACTGTTCCGGTAACGGTTCCGGCACTGATGTGTAACACCCAAACTTCTCACACGATTACACGTGTCCCATTTTTAGGTCCCAGATTAAACTTTATCAAAAATCATGTTCGGAAGCGTGAAATTTCATTATTATAAGTTAAACACACTTAATTTCAATCATTTACATTTATGATTAATAAAAACTGGTGTGTTTAAATTTAATCTCTCCCAAGATTTACATAACGTTTGGTTCTGCTTCACAACGTGCCCGATCTGATCGCCCGATGCATATCTATCTTTGACCTGTAACATCACATATAAGTCACAATTAGTTCATATGAACTAAGTAAGTAACCCCAATGGTTTCTCAACAACAAAATGTATAAATACATTTTTCACAATCAATATTCAAACGGAGTCATTTCTATTCGGATTGACTCTCACCAGGTAATAATATCACATTACCAATCATCAACTATTGTTCACAATAATTTAATCAAAATTACACTATGGTGTTCACATTTATGTACTTCCACCATAGCTATTTGTCAGCACATCTGACTATTCACACATTTGTGATATCATAATTAATTCAAGTCTTAAGATGTTCACCCACCGGTACTTCCATCTAAGACAATTGCCAGCACCTCTGGCTATCCACCATTGTGGAGTCATATTAATCAAGTCTAAGATGTTCACCCACCGGTACTTCCATCTAGACAATTGCCAGCACCTCTGGCTATCCACCATTGTGGAGTCATATTTATCAAGTCTAAGATGTTCACCCACCGGTACTTCCATCTAAGACAATTGCCAGCACCTCTGGCTATCCACCATTGTGGAGTCATATTTATCAAGTCTAAGATGTTCACCCACCGGTACTTCCATCTAGACAATTGCCAGCACCTCTGGCTATCCACCATTGTGGAGTCATATTTAATTCAGTTCCAGAATTAACCGGTTAGCCACACATTTGTGGTTCAACAATTTAGTTCCCGGATTAACCGGTTAGCCACACATTTGTGGTTCAACAATTTAGTTCCCGGATTAACCGGTTAGCCACACATTTGTGGTTCAACAATTTAGTTCCCGGATTAACCGGTTAGCCACACATTTGTGGTTCAACAATTAAATCAATTTCACCGGCTCATCCGGCTAAATTTTAATGCATTTATATTATGCACACCACACAAGCATAACATTCGTTTTGAAACTAATAATGCCTTCTCAAAGGTCTTATAATTCCATTAGATTCATTAATCAAGTTTTGCCCCATTATTTTATAAACACCAAATCATATTAATCAATCACCGGGTCATCAAGTTATTCTAATGCAAATATATTGCATATACGTTTCCCATTGAAACTTAACAAACACAAACTAAAGGATTTCTCATCCCATAGTTTCAATCACATATTTAACATTATTCACATATATCAAATATGCAAGTAGACTCTTTCTACTACTTATATGTAATGTTACAGTAAGTTGGGTAACTTACCTGGTTCAAGCGGTTGTTCACTTCCTACAACCTCTTTTCCACTTCTGTGGCTTATCCCTTGACTTTCACCGTCAATACCTAGTTGCATATTCACACATATACAACTATACTCAATACATATAACACCTATAATCAAGTTCAACGCACTTGACTGGTTTGACTTTCTCAAAGTCAATTTATCACATAATTGACTCTATCTTACTATCTTTAGCAAGTTTTAGTCAATTATCACAATTAATCACATTTCATGCCTCTGTTAGGCAATTTATCAAATAACTGATGCTCATTATATTAGTTACGATCTTTAATCACTTTTATTATTTAATTTTTCATTTAAGATCATAACTATTAATAATTTTAACATCAATTCATCATAATCATCGTTTAATCCATGGATTATAATCCATGTTTCATTTAAAACCATAATCTACCCATTCCTACTAGTTATCACACCATGATATGGGTTTCATAACAACCGGACATTATCCCGGCTTTAAAACGAAGATTTCACCATCAAAACAACAATTTCTTCGTTTCTAACAATCCCTAGTTATCAACTAGGCAATAATCAATACCCATAATCATAGTATTACAATCAAAACTAGATTTAATCCACACAATATTAAACTAGTAGGATAAAACAAACCGTTACCTGATCTGACGGATTTCTACGGTTAAATTAACGATCGGGACTTGAAAACACGATCCTATGTGCGATCTGGATGATTAGAAACCTTTAAATTGAAGGTTTTGGGCTTAAAAGTTGATGGATGTTCGTCTGGAGCAAAAATGGATCGAAAATAATTAGAAAATTGCTTCCCCGATGCGTTCTGAACGTTTAAAACACTTTTAACCGACTTAGCACGTGGGGCGTACCGCCCCAGCCCAAAGCTTGGCGTGGGGCGTACCTCCCCAGGTGGTTTTTATCAAATTTTTGATTTTCCTTGTTTTCGCGATTCCGGGAGCATACGAACTCCGTTTTACGCACGGTTTTCGCCTACGTTCACGATTTTTCGAGCTCTTTCCAATGGTTATAATTTCAAAACCTAAAGAGTTCAAAATATTTGACCTCTTATCTATTGCTATATTCGATTTAGTGTATCTTGAAATCGGAGCCTCGTTTCGCGATTTCGCTTACACTCATTTTCTTCATTTCCGAGTTATGATTCTCGACATGAAATCGGTTGGTCATCTATTTGAATAAGCATTAGGTGATGGATGTTTCTTTGCGATCTACTAACGCCATTTTTTTCACATACTATCAACCTGTAATAATTAAAATTGCTAAATCATCGTGGATTTCAAGCACGACCAAATGTGCTCTTGTCATAGATGACGTAATCTCACATATTTTCAAATCAAAACAACCACAATCGTTCAATTAACGATTATTCACAATACATTTCATTATTAAAAACCGGTTGTTACAAATCTCCCCTCCTTACAAAGGTTTCGTCCCCGAAACCGCTTATACTTAAAAGAAAAGGATAAAGTTTCCTTCTCTCACCTTCTGACTCCCACGTGGCGTCAGAACCAGTTCTATTTTTTCCATTGAACCTTTACCTGGTTCAGGGACTTGTTTCTCAAATGTTTGACCTTTCGGTCTAATATAGTTATAGGCTTTTCTACATAGCTCAACTTGTCATCAATTTCCAAGTCTTCTAGTGGCACATAAGCCGATTTATCGGCCAGACATTTTCTCAGATATGACACATGAAAAGTTTCATATATACCATTCAATTCCTCCGATAGCTCAAGAAGATAAGCAGTCTTGCCAATTCGAGCTATAAACTTGAATGGCCTAATGAAACGTAGGCTTAACTTCCCTTGCTTTCTAAAACATATAACACCTTTCCAAGAAGAGACCTTTAACACTACAAAATCTAACACCTGGAACTCAATAATCCTCCTATGCTTATTAACATAGGAATTCTGACGGTCTTGTGCCGCCTTCAAATGAACTAGTATCTAATCTATTCGTTCATTCGTTACTTTAACTACCTTTTTATTTGCTAGTTCTCATTGCCCAACTTCTTCTCAACACAGGAGTACGACATTTCCTCCCATACAACATTTCATATGGAGGCATTCCAATGCTGGAATGATAACTGTTATCGTATGAGAACTCGGCTAAAGGTAAATAATTATCCCAACTACCCCCAAAATTAATTATACACGCTCGTAACAAATCCTCCAACGTTTGAATGGTCCTTTCACTTTGACCAGCAGTCTGAGGATGATACGCTGTGCTTATCAACAATCCTAATTCTTCATGGAAATTTCTCCAGAAATGAGAAGTAAATCAAGTGTCTCGATTAAAATTAATCGTCACTGGCACACCATGCCTAGACACCACTTTTCTAACATATATTTCAAGCATAATTGAACATTTATTCTTAAATAAATATAATCATTATACATGATTCCACATAATCAATCTACAATTGATTATTTGGTTTGACTTTCTTCATTCAAACCAAACCATACACTCAAGTGTATTTCTACATACATCTTATCTCTCTTTTGAAAATTCACGTAAATATTCATTTTATCATATGTATAAATACAATTTATACATAATATAAATATCCTATTTCTCTACAAATAGGCTTAACCTTGACTTTTTAAAGTCAAACATCATGTATAATGTACTCAACACACAACAACCGAATGATTTAACATTCGCGTTATCCATTCATTCCATAACCGAATGACTTCACATTCGCGTTATTCGTCATCTCATAATAGCTATTAATTACACACAATGGTAATTCGTGCATTCATTCACATAGATAGACATTCTTATCTACCATTCCTGCTCAACCATTATCATTTAACACAATGCATGTGTGTACACACAAACTCCAGTTGTGCATCATATTTCCCAAAAGTCAACTTAAGCAATTTGACTCTTGAAATTTGATGTCTACACTCGTGTAGATCATCTTTTGTTCACACATTTTGTGAATCTACTACATTGGATTTGCAAGTTTCATGTTCACACACCTTGTGAATTAAAGCATGCACCTTGTCAATTTAATGTCTACACATTTGTAGATCATAACATTCACAGTATGATGGTTGTTTACACTCTTGTAAATCAACTCAATCATTATACCTAGTTGAATGTTCACTTACCTCGTGAATCATTCAACTACAATAACCACACTAACCATAACCATTTATATCAACTTCAATTAACACAACAAATCACATATATGCTAATTGCACAAACAGTTGTAGTGTGGACTCACCCAGTCCTATAACTACAAATTCAACAAAATGGGTAACATATTATCATGTACATGTACATGGTTTACCCCCAATGCCACAAAAATGTGGACTTACATGACAAATATTAATGCCACGCCCCAGTGGTCTTACATCAGTTTCACACGAATGTGAAGCGTCACCCATTATCTGTTTCAGTTATTCTAAACATATAACGACACTTTTATTAGTTATGCAATTTATCATAACATTAATCAATTTCAACAAAACTCAGGTTGTTACATTCAATATTTGATTCAATAATCCCAAATACCACCCCATGTGGTTTCATATCTTCAACATTTCATGACACATATGGTCAATTTACCATTCAAATTATCACAATTACTACAGGTCAATTTCAAGTAGTTTCAACAAACATAATCACACAACACATAAGCACCAATATATCTTATGGTTGCATATTAGTGAGTAAGTAACTCACCTATTCACATTAACCATAACTTTGACTTTTTAAAAGTCAACCTCGTCCAACACATACTCACATATTGGCCAATCCACACGCATGTGGATTTTTCCCTAATGCCTCACTAAGGAGGAATTACATGACAACTCAATGTCATTCCAAGATGGTTTTACACATCTAACACAAGGCCACTCACAAGTAGTCTTACAAACAATTCAACGCCACTTACAAGTGGTCTTATATCATAAATCCAATGCCATTCATCAATGGTCTTACATGTTAAACCCAATGCCACCCACCAGTGGTCTTACATGTTAAATCCAATGCCACCCACCAGTGGTCTTACATGTTAAATCCAATGCCACCCACCAGTGGTC
The DNA here is from genome assembly GCA_009363875.1 of Mikania micrantha. Classification (NCBI taxonomy): domain Eukaryota; kingdom Viridiplantae; phylum Streptophyta; class Magnoliopsida; order Asterales; family Asteraceae; genus Mikania; species Mikania micrantha. The sequence continues at coordinate 32,278,633 of CM018698.1, read as the reverse complement.
TTACATGTTAAATCCAATGCCACCCACCAGTGGTCTTACATGTTAAATCCAATGCCACCCACCAGTGGTCTTACATGTTAAATCCAATGCCACCCACCAGTGGTCTTACATGTTAAATATACACAAAATGCCATACGTTATGGTCTTAAATTTTCTTTAACACGATTATAAATAGTTTCCATTTCAATGTGTCAATTACTATCAACATGTAGTGACACTATCACGATTTATGAAATCATATCATAACATTCACCATACGTATACACATTGTATACTTACAGCTCTATATATCCCGCATATAATTATATGCACATTATATAAATTATTAACATGTTTAAATCATTACCTCTCAAACTTAAACATGTATGAACACATGAACATAATTATGTGTCCTTTTCCCCATTTTACCCTAAACGGGTCAAATTTCACATTTTTGATTCGTGTATACACACTAAAACATTTTTCATGTTCAAATGGATTAATTTCCCCCAACACATCAAGTGTTATTGCCTACACTCATGTAGGTCTTTTCATATTAATTTTCCAATTCATTTCTCTAGAATTGGTAACACTATTACCCACAAGTAATAGATACATTAAACGCACAATACCTTACCTAATTTCAATAGCCTAAGTATAAAATGATTCCCATAAGAGCTTGTTCATATCATGTTTGCACTAGTAAGTTGGCCAGACGTACTAGTTCATTCATTATATGCCCAATTCCTTACTTCCTTCATTACATACTCAAGACATTGATTTCGGTTTCCGACAATCACATAATCACACTTAGCATGTAATGATTCACATTACATTTAAAAATTATAATACAGGAAATAGATATGCTAACCTCATACATTCGGCATCATGATCGGGTCTTGGAATCAAACGTTACGTTTTCATATCAAGAGCAGAAAAGTTTGAGATCAAGTGTTCATGACGCACTTGATTCACTCAAACCTTTGCTCTGATACCAACTCTGTAACACCCAAACTTCTCACACGATTACACGTGTCCCATTTTTAGGTCCCAGATTAAACTTTATCAAAAATCATGTTCGGAAGCGTGAAATTTCATTATTATAAGTTAAACACACTTAATTTCAATCATTTACATTTATGATTAATAAAAACTGGTGTGTTTAAATTTAATCTCTCCCAAGATTTACATAACGTTTGGTTCTGCTTCACAACGTGCCCGATCTGATCGCCCGATGCATATCTATCTTTGACCTGTAACATCACATATAAGTCACAATTAGTTCATATGAACTAAGTAAGTAACCCCAATGGTTTCTCAACAACAAAATGTATAAATACATTTTTCACAATCAATATTCAAACGGAGTCATTTCTATTCGGATTGACTCTCACCAGGTAATAATATCACATTACCAATCATCAACTATTATTCACAATTATTTAATCAAAATTACACTATGGTGTTCACATTTATGTACTTCCACCATAGCTATTTGTCAGCACATCTGACTATTCACACATTTGTGATATCATAATTAATTCAAGTCTTAAGATGTTCACCCACCGGTACTTCCATCTAAGACAATTGCCAGCACCTCTGGCTATCCACCATTGTGGAGTCATATTAATCAAGTCTAAGATGTTCACCCACCGGTACTTCCATCTAGACAATTGCCAGCACCTCTGGCTATCCACCATTGTGGAGTCATATTTATCAAGTCTAAGATGTTCACCCACCGGTACTTCCATCTAAGACAATTGCCAGCACCTCTGGCTATCCACCATTGTGGAGTCATATTTATCAAGTCTAAGATGTTCACCCACCGGTACTTCCATCTAGACAATTGCCAGCACCTCTGGCTATCCACCATTGTGGAGTCATATTTAATTCAGTTCCAGAATTAACCGGTTAGCCACACATTTGTGGTTCAACAATTTAGTTCCCGGATTAACCGGTTAGCCACACATTTGTGGTTCAACAATTTAGTTCCCGGATTAACCGGTTAGCCACACATTTGTGGTTCAACAATTTAGTTCCCGGATTAACCGGTTAGCCACACATTTGTGGTTCAACAATTAAATCAATTTCACCGGCTCATCCGGCTAAATTTTAATGCATTTATATTATGCACACCACACAAGCATAACATTCGTTTTGAAACTAATAATGCCTTCTCAAAGGTCTTATAATTCCATTAGATTCATTAATCAAGTTTTGCCCCATTATTTTATAAACACCAAATCATATTAATCAATCACCGGGTCATCAAGTTATTCTAATGCAAATATATTGCATATACGTTTCCCATTGAAACTTAACAAACACAAACTAAAGGATTTCTCATCCCATAGTTTCAATCACATATTTAACATTATTCACATATATCAAATATGCAAGTAGACTCTTTCTACTACTTATATGTAATGTTACAGTAAGTTGGGTAACTTACCTGGTTCAAGCGGTTGTTCACTTCCTACAACCTCTTTTCCACTTCTGTGGCTTATCCCTTGACTTTCACCGTCAATACCTAGTTGCATATTCACACATATACAACTATACTCAATACATATAACACCTATAATCAAGTTCAACGCACTTGACTGGTTTGACTTTCTCAAAGTCAATTTATCACATAATTGACTCTATCTTACTATCTTTAGCAAGTTTTAGTCAATTATCACAATTAATCACATTTCATGCCTCTGTTAGGCAATTTATCAAATAACTGATGCTCATTATATTAGTTACGATCTTTAATCACTTTTATTATTTAATTTTTCATTTAAGATCATAACTATTAATAATTTTAACATCAATTCATCATAATCATCGTTTAATCCATGGATTATAATCCATGTTTCATTTAAAACCATAATCTACCCATTCCTACTAGTTATCACACCATGATATGGGTTTCATAACAACCGGACATTATCCCGGCTTTAAAACGAAGATTTCACCATCAAAACAACAATTTCTTCGTTTCTAACAATCCCTAGTTATCAACTAGGCAATAATCAATACCCATAATCATAGTATTACAATCAAAACTAGATTTAATCCACACAATATTAAACTAGTAGGATAAAACAAACCGTTACCTGATCTGACGGATTTCTACGGTTAAATTAACGATCGGGACTTGAAAACACGATCCTATGTGCGATCTGGATGATTAGAAACCTTTAAATTGAAGGTTTTGGGCTTAAAAGTTGATGGATGTTCGTCTGGAGCAAAAATGGATCGAAAATAATCAGAAAATTGCTTCCCCGATGCGTTCTGATCGTTTAAAACACTTTTAACCGACTTAGCACGTGGGGCGTACCGCCCCAGCCCAAAGCTTGGCGTGGGGCGTACCTCCCCAGGTGGTTTTTATCAAATTTTTGATTTTCCTTGTTTTCGCGATTCCGGGAGCATACGAACTCCGTTTTACGCACGGTTTTCGCCTACGTTCACGATTTTTCGAGCTCTTTCCAATGGTTATAATTTCAAAACCTAAAGAGTTCAAAATATTTGACCTCTTATCTATTGCTATATTCGATTTAGTGTATCTTGAAATCGGAGCCTCGTTTCGCGATTTCGCTTACACTCATTTTCTTCATTTCCGAGTTATGATTCTCGACATGAAATCGGTTGGTCATCTATTTGAATAAGCATTAGGTGATGGATGTTTCTTTGCGATCTACTAACGCCATTTTTTTCACATACTATCAACCTGTAATAATTAAAATTGCTAAATCATCGTGGATTTCAAGCACGACCAAATGTGCTCTTGTCATAGATGACGTAATCTCACATATTTTCAAATCAAAACAACCATAATCGTTCAATTAACGATTATTCACAATACATTTCATTATTAAAAACCGGTTGTTACATGATGTTACAGTCTCCCCTTGTTAGAGAAATTTCGTCCCGAAATTTAAGAGTTGTTATCAGGTACAGCTTCCTCTTCAAACAGCTGGGGGTACTTTAACTTCATGTGATCTTCACGTTCCCAAGTGAACTCGGGCCCGCGTCTTGAATTCCATCGAACCTTTACAATAGGAATACGGCTTCGCCTCAGTTGTTTAACCTTGCGATCCATAATCTCTAAAGGTTCTTCAATGAAGTGTAACTGCTCATCGACTTGAATTTCTTCAATTGGAATGACGAGAGACTCGTCAGCAAGGCATTTCTTTAAGTTTGAGACGTGAAACACGTCATGCACCCCACTGAGTTCATCAGGTAATCTCAGTCGATAAGCTACAGGACCAATACACTCGATGATCTCGAACGGTCCCACGTATCGTGGTGCTAATTTGCCTTTCTTTCCAAAGCGTACAACGCCTTTCCATGGGGATACCTTCAACATGATACGGTCTCCCACTTGGAATTCCAACGGCTTGCGCCGTTTGTCGGCGTAGCTCTTTTGTCTACTCCTTGTTGCTTGTAGTCTTCTTTGAATCTGAGCTATCTTGTCAGTGGTTTCTTGGATAAGTTCTGGCCCAGTTATTCGGTTGTCTCCAATTTCAGTCCAGCAGATTGGTGATCGACATTTCCGGCCATAGAGAGCCTCGAATGGTGCACATCTGATACTGCTGTGATAACTGTTGTTGTAGGAGAACTCGATTAGTGGCAAATGGGAGTCCCAATTCCCACCGAAGTCCAATACACAGGTTCTTAACATATCCTCTAGGGTCTGTATAGTACGTTCACTTTGACCATCCGTTTGTGGGTGGTAAGCTGTACTCAGATTTAACTGTGTCTCCAGAGATTTCTGTAGTGATTGCCAGAACCTGGATGTGAATCTGCTATCTCTATCAGAGATAATATACAATGGCACACCGTGACGTACCACTATCTCATTGATGTACAATCTCGCCAGTTTATCCATCGTGAAGGTCTCACGCATTGGCAAGAAATGAGCAGATTTTGTTAAACGGTCAATGATCACCCAAATTGTGTCGTGACCACTGGAAGTGCGGGGTAGCTTGGTAATGAAATCCATAGCTATTTGTTCCCACTTCCAGAGCGGAATCTCGGGCTGTTCCAGTAAACCAGACGGTCTCTAATGTTCCGCCTTTACCTTCGCACACGTCAGACACTGACCGACATACTCGGCTATGTCTTTCTTCATTCCAGGCCACCAATAAAATCCACGCAAGTCTTGGTACATTTTATCAGCGCCCGGATGGACAGAGTATTTAGTCTTGTGTGCTTCATTGAAGATAAGTCTTCTCAATTCATCCACCGCCGGGATCCATATACGTTCTCGGTAGTAGATCATTCCATCAGGCTTCGTGTCAAACTTTTTCTCTGCTCTGCAATCAAGTTCCTTCTTCAAATTACCTCGGTCAAGTGCTTCTTGTTGTGCTTGGATAATCTTGTCACTTAAACTGGTCTGCACGGTTATCCCCATTGCTCTAACACGTAGGGGTTTGACCCGTTCTTTCCGGCTCAAGGCATCAGCTACAACGTTCGCCTTTCCCGGATGATACTTAATTACACAATCATAATCGTTCAGAAGTTCAACCCAACGGCGTTGTCGCATGTTGAGCTCCTTCTGATCAAAGATATGTTGCAGACTCTTGTGATCAGTGAATATGGTACACTTGGTGCCATATAAATAATGTCTCCAAATCTTCAGTGCGAAGATTACCGCTCCCAGTTCAAGATCATGAGTAGTGTAGTTCTTCTCATGAACCATTAACTGTCTTGATGCATAGGCTATAACTTTGTCCCGTTGCATTAACACGCAACCGAGTCCCTGATGGGAAGCATCACAGTACACAACAAAGTCATCACAGCCCTCTGGGAGGGATAGGATTGGAGCATCACATAGTTTCTGTTTTAATGTCTGAAAAGCATCTTCCTGTTTCTGCTCCCAAACAAACGGTTCACTTTTCTGGGTTAACTTAGTGAGTGGTAGAGCTATCTTAGAAAAATTCGAGATGAACCTTCTATAATAACCTGTCAATCCTAGAAAAGACCGTATCTCCGTCAGTGTCTTCGGAGTGTCCCAATTCTTTATCGCCTCGATCTTGGCAGGATCTACATGAATTCCCTCGCTGTTGACTACATGACCCAGAAATTGAACTTCTCTTAGCCAGAATTCACACTTAGAGAATTTAGCATAAAGTTTCTTTTCTTTCAACAGCTCCAAGATCTTTCTGAGGTGTTGCTCGTGTTCTGTTTTGGTCTTGGAATAAATCAGTATGTCATCAATAAAGACAATGACAAACTAATCCAAGTACGGCTTGCACACTCGGTTCATGAGGTCCATGAAAACCGCTGGTGCATTTGTCAATCCGAAAGGCATCACCATGAATTCGTAATGCCCGTATCTTGTTCGGATGGCCGTTTTCGGTATATCCTCATCTTGAACTCTCAGCTGATGATATCCAGACCGCAAGTCAATCTTTGAGAAGTATTGAGCTCCTTGCAGTTGGTCAAATAAATCATCAATCCTCGGCAATGGATACCGATTCTTGATGGTTAGTTTGTTCAGCTCTCTGTAATCTATGCACATTCTGAACGATTCGTCTTTCTTCTTTACGAACAAAACCGGAGCTCCCCAAGGTGAGTAGCTCGGCCTGATAAATCCCTTGTCAAGTAACTCCTGTAATTGATTAGACAATTCCTGCATCTCTGAAGGTGCTAACCTGTAGGGAGATTTAGCAACTGGAGTTGCTCCAGGAATTAAGTCAATACGAAACTCTACCGGTCGCACTGGTGGCAAACCTGGCAGATCTTCAGGGAATACTTCAGGATATTCTTTCACTACCGGTACATCTTGAATCTTCTTCTTGTCTTTCTATTTTTCCACCACATGAGCCAGAAAAGCTATGCACTGCTTTTGTAGACACTTACGCGCCTTTATGCAAGAGATGATTTTGACACTTCGTTTTGCTTGATCCCCTTTCACTTCCAATACACGATCACTCGGCAATGGAATTCGAAGCAGCTTTTCAGAGCAGATGACCTCCACTCGATGAGACGAAAGCCAATCCATTCCAACAATGATATCAAAACTACCCAGCTCCATCGGTATCAAATCAATGGTAAATGTATGACCATTAAGTGTCAATGGGCAATTTCTATAAACTGTGCTAACTGTAATCTGTTTCCCGTTAGCTACTTCTATAATGTAAGGGGAGTCTAACTGTTCCTCTATGGAATCTAGTTGGCATGCAAAGTCGGTAGAGATAAAACTCTGATCCGCACCAGTATCAAATAGAACAGATGCATAAAAGTCATGTAAGAGAAACGTACCAGTGACCACATTTGGGTCCTGGCGTGCAGTTGGTGCTCCGATGGCAAATGCTCGTCCACGGGGTGCTTGAACTGCTGGTTGAGCCTTCTTTGGGCAATTCTTCGCAAAGTGGCCTTGTTCGCCACAGTTATAGCATCCACCATGGTTCTGATTAGCTGGTGGAGGGAGAGCCAAAGCAGCATTGTTGACTGCTTGATTAGGTGTCATCCGGCAGTACTGGACCCGATGGCCCTTTCTTCCGCATCCCGTGCATTGCTTGCAGGGAGTGTCAGCAGGGTGATGATACTGACATTTGGCACACAAAGGAAACGTGCCAGTGTAAGGTTTGCGGTTGGGGTTCTGTGGTGTTGCTGCCACTTGTTGCAGAGGTGTGGCCACCGTGTAGTTCTTGATGGTCTTCTGTTTCTTCTTCTGATGATGGGAGGGTTTCTTTGAAGACTCAGCTTTGTTCTTGTAGGGTTCAGCCTCCTTCTTTAGAACTCCAGAGGCTACCATGAGGTCAGTGAGTTTCCCAGATAATCTCACTGCAGATTCAACCGTAGTAGGGTTGGCTGAAACAACCATGCCCTGAATGCAGGCAGGAAGTCCACCTACATAACGGTCTATCCTTTTCTCCAAAGTTGGTACCATATCAGGTACCAAAGCAACTAACTCGTGGTAACGAGTAGTGTACCCCATGTGATCAGCCCCCTTCATCACATGGTTGGATAGTTCAATCTCCAACTTTTGCAGCTCATTCTTGGGGCAGAATTCTGTTCGCAGCAGTGCCTTGAAGTCCTCCCATGGCATTGCCATAGCTTCCTCTCTTCCTCGGGCGTTGATCTGACCATTCCACCAAGTCAGAGCCCTTTTGTTGAATGTTTCAGCTGAGTAACGGACCTTGTGGTGTTCAGGGCAACTGCAAAGATCCAAGGTTGCCTCAATCTTCTCAATCCATTGGATTAACCCAACTGCGCCTTCAGACCCACTAAAACTGGGTGGTTTACATCCTACAAAGGACTTGTAGGAGTAATGAGATGAATCTCCAGTATTTCCACTGGCTTCTCCTGATGTGTTGCCAGTGTTGAGGATTTCATTACGAAGACGAAGGAACATCTCCGGTATTGCTTCTTTCATCTGATTTGTCATCTGGCTACTCAGTAACGTCACCAGAGCGATAGTAGCAGGGTCCATGGTCGGTGCTGTGCCCGAACCAGATGCTTGAGTAATCAATGGAGGAGGGGGAGGAGGAGGTGGTGGTGAATCGTTGGGTGACGGTGTGGAGGAGTGTGGAGCCAAGTCTTGTGGTGGTAGCTGTATCAAAGGAGGCTGTCTTCTCGCCGGCATTCTGATCATAACCAATAAAGTTATCGGTTAGTGCAATGATCGAATACAGAAGACAGTATGCAATCAATTCCTAAGTCCTGTTTTCTCTATATACAGGGTCCCTAGGTTATAGTCTAGGCCAAACCATTTAAATAAGTGACCTATATTTCTCTATAACCATGGCTCTGATACCAATCTGTCACCCCCCGAGCCGGCGGGGTAGGATCGGGTTTCCCTGACGGGCGGAAGGTTCCCGGGGCGCGATATGATGAGTGATAATCGAAGTGATCAGATTGTTTACATTGCACATGATGTCAATGAGAAATGCTAAATATAATAGAATTACAAAGTTAAATTACAGTAGTATCGTTTATAATTTAACAATGTAAATCTATTGTAAACATCAATAAATGACTATCTTGTATTTACACAAGATATACAAAATAATTTGTATAATGATGTCTTCAAAAGTATGCAGATCCAAAATGCTAGTCTTCTATATGAAGTCCTAGTCCAAAAGAAATGACTTCTTAATTAACCTGTTCATCACCTGAGAAGTCATGCAAAAACAAAAGTCAACACATGGTTGGTGAGTTCATATTGTTTAATGTTTGAAAATGATTTGAACCTTCTTTAGTAAAGACCCTAACCTCATTAACAACACATGTATCATCCAGATCGGTATGCTTATGTATAGGGCATACCCCTGAGTCGAGGCTACAACCCCGCCCAGACGCCATCCCACCACATACTAATCCGCATAGGACATTGTTGTTAATGATAATTAAGCATTTTTACCCTTAACATAATCCCATAAGTTCTTCTGTTTGTTGTCCCTGTAGTTACAATCATTTGAAATCTATGTTGACTTCATAAGTTCATCATGCAATATGATCAACCACAATAATTGTATAAACAGTTATAAATGCTTAGTTAAATAAATAAATAAACATTTAATAAAATCTAAGTCCTAATGATTGGGGCCTGTGGTCATACTCGAGTAGACTAGTCTGTCAATCAAGGTACTTAGTAGTTAGGGAATCTGTAAACATCCTCAAACATACGACCTACAAGTCAAACGGTCTAGCTAGGACTTCTTGAAATGCAGGATTTTATGTTTCGTCATGTTTTTGGCATATGTTATCTCTGATATTTCCCAGGCTTTCCCTTGAAAATGATTTATTGATTCGTCTGATTCTGTTACAAGATGTACTTGATTTGTTGATCGTAGAATACTGGATTCATTGATCAAAATGTACACTTGATTCATAGTTCAACAAACACTTGATTTGTAGAACATTGAACATTGTCTTTGCAAAGATTGTTTTGTTTGATTTGTTGAAGTCCCACACTTGTTTCACCAAAATGTTTCATTTGATTCATTGAATTCATCCATTTGATTTGTCAAAATGATTGGTTTGTTTCCTTGAACTCCCACACTTGTTTTGTCAAAATGATTAGTTTGATTCCTTGAACTCCCACACTTGTTTTGTCAAAATGTTTGATGTGATTCTTTTGAAATGTTTTGATCCGTTGAAATCTTTTAGTTTAAATCTGATTATTCACTTAATTTATAAGTAAATCAGTTAGTAAACCTGCATAAAATCTTCCTAGACATGGTCTAGGATAACATTTATATATATGTAAAACATATCAATTTAAAAGCATTTAAGTAAACAATTTAAATAAACACTTTACGCATGCTTCTCAGCCCCGCGTTTTAAAACAAAAATGTTAGTAAAGGGGCAATGAACTCACCTGTGCTGCTATGTAATTTGATCTAACACAAAATGCGCGCTCCTGTATGTAAGCTAAGTATCTTCGGTTCCTGAGTTATTTTATAAGAATTTCGGATATGATAAGTACGCGTAGTAGTCGTTGTGCCTAAGACTTTGAGTCTTGTTGTGTGTGCAACTAAGTGTCTTAGTACTAGGTGTATCTAAGATCTAATCTATCCTAGTTACCCTTTCAGCTCCCAATCCCATACTTACTTTTAAATTTTAGAAAATTTCGGCAGAGTTTCCTTTTGTTTTCTTGTTTAAAATCCAGACAATTATATTGTCTATTTTTAACAAATCCCAAATCAATTTATTACAACTAACTTTTATAACAAAATCAACTTAAAAGAGAACAATGTCACTTATAATTCACATTTCAAATTAGACAAAACTTTAGAAGTTATTAAACCAACTTTTAAATAAATTCATAATGCTTTTATTTTATCAAAATATCATTACTTGAGTTACGTCATCATTTAATACATGATGGGCTTAAATAAGCCCCATTGGGCCCGCTTAGGCCCAATTGAACTTCTTTGATTTCCATTTGGTTTCTAGACTTGAACCTTCGATTCTCGTGACCCCATGAAAATGTTATTTGGTTATGAATCCATCTTATGATCATCAACAACTCATGTGAAACTGTTATTGCATGTTAAGAATTGTAGTGTTATAGAAATCCCTAACCCATGAACCCATGAAATTTCTAAGTCATTTACTCCATGCATAAATTACGTGTGTTCCCATGCACTCACAAACCTTGCCTAACATCTACATACGTATCTAACCCCCTTGCACCTTAGAATTTCCGTTTTAGAGTTGTCTAGGGTTAGACTTCATCCCAAGGCAGCGAACCTTTGGAGGGGCTGACCTTGGGTTCGGCTACAACCATCACCAACGAACCCTTAGGGTTCGGCTCTCAGTTTTCTACCCACGAACCCTCAAGGTTCGTTCATTTTCTATGGTGTTGTATGCATAAGGGTTCGGTGAAACTAGGCCCCTTGGTTCGTGTACTGACTAAAGGTTCGGGAGACCTAAGGTTCGTCGCAATTTCTTTAGGGTTCGGTGGTCTGATTATGCAGGGTTCGTGGCTCATAACTTGCAGGGTTCGGCACAGACAAGTCAAAGGTTCGTTGCAGTCCCTGCAGGGTTCGTTGCAGAAGCTCCATAGGTTCGTTGCAGGAACCATACAGGGTTCGGCTGCATCATGTGGTTCGCGTAGGGTTCGGCCAGCGAACCTGTATCATCAACCAGCTTCTTAGCCCCACGAACCTGTAACTTCCTCCCTTCTTTAGTTTCAATCTGTTACAACACAAAGCCTACCCTAATCCTCGTTGATTACTTGCGTCATCTAGGTGTTTACTAGTGTGTAAAATGGCTACAACATCAATAAAAACCCTAAGGATCGTAACATACTATAAAACCGAATTTAAAATGACTATTTACCTTAGATCTTGTGGATAGAACCTCAAAATGCTTGTACTTCCGTGATCTACAGGATGAAAGGATCGTAATGACACTAAATTTGATCGAATCCGACTTGAAACGAGTGAGATCTTCTAGAGAGAAGTTGAGAGAAAACTTTTTAGAGAGAGAGAGTGTGAGAACGAAAATGTGAGCAAGAATGGGAGTCTTGGTGGTGGGTGGTGACATAAATGTTTCATTAAATGTGTTAAAATATATCCGGATGTTCGGTCTCGTTCGGTTTCGCGTAAAGTACCGGTTCGCGTAGCTTTCGCGACTAAACGACACGATTATAAAATTAGAAATCTTTTAATCATTTTAGGTTGTGATTCCTAATAAATTAACTAATATCTTCTTATTTATTATAAATTTAAAATATTAACTTACTGTTTAAATCGAAACGTACGATCGTCGCGCGTATTCGTTCGAATCGTCACTCGTACGAACACGACGATAACTATACTTTTCAATCTTGTTTTCTAATTATAGAATATCATTCAGAACGTTAAACTTTCAGGTTTATTCGTACAGATCGTCACCTATATGAATAACCTGTCGGTTTAGCATTCACATAACAATATTCGTGTGTTTTGTTCCGTAAGGCCTCACATACGTTTATACATAATAAATCCTAAACAAATAATCACATGATGGTTCTGTATTGCCGAATTATTATCTGACTCAAGAACCATTGTTATGAACTGTGTTTCTGTTAATTGTTTCTGAATTTGTCCTATGATAACACAAAATGACAATGATAAATGACATGAATCTGAAACGTACTGAAATGTATATGATTCGCACCTGTTTTACTATTCATGTACTGTAGAGATCACTGTTCCGGTAACGGTTCCGGCACTGATGTTACATTGGAGGATGATAAAGAAATCCAGAAGAGGATCACCACAACACCTCCCAATGATCAAGGCAAAAGAAAATTAGATTCACCTACCAGCAAGTCATTCAAATCTAAACCATACTACAAGGCTGATAACCATAAGATTAATTCGGTGGATGAAGACGAAGATGATAAAGAATATCCCAAGATATCTGACTATTTTTTTCTGTTCATATTCCTGAATTAATGTGTGCTATGCAGGGCTTAGGTGAAAAAGCTAGGTGGCCATCGATGGAAAAGAAGTTTGCAACAAGGGACAAATCCAAGTGGTGTGCCTTTCACAAAGACTTCGGCCACATAACCGATGATTGCATTGCACTAAGGAAGGAAATAAGCTATCTGCAAAGCAAAGGCCATCTCAAGGAACTACTGGGGAAAAAGAAAGAAAGAAGACAGGATTCCAACGGATTCTCAGAAAGAGTCGCATCCCCACCAAAGGGTGCAAAGGTAATCAACTTTATTTCTGGTGGTTCTGACATTTGTGGTACCTCTTATTCTGCAGCTAGGAAACATGCTAAAGAAGCCAAGATGGAGAATGGAGAGAGACCCACAAAGACATCAACACTTACCACTGAAACAGTGGTGTCCTTTGAAGAACAAGATCGCGAGAATATCCTGGATCCTCACCATGATGGGTTAATAATTACATTATATGTTGCTAACCACTATGTCCGCAGAATACTCATAGATGGAGGAAGCGCAGTCAACATCATCTAGTTGGAAAAACTCAAGAGGATGATGTGACAACACATTGACCAGGTTTATATTAAAACTCTAATTACAACGCATTTTGTTAGCATGATTTTGATAGACACACATATTGGAAACATTAAGTAGAGAAAATATGTCATTAGTTGAAGAGCAATAAAGTACACATGCCATAAAAGTTAGAAGCAAGTGTGTAATATTAGAAATTTTACTTAATAATCCAAAAGTTATAAGAAATTAATACACTTACAGATAATTATGAGGATCCTAGTGTGTGAAACATAAACAAAGTAATATAAGATTTTTTTTTACCCTCATAACACAACAAAAACAAAACAATGAATACATATGTATATATGTTCACGACATATATAAATATATATATATATATATATATGCATATACACAATGCGAATATGCATACATATTCATACACAGGTTTATTCAATTTAAAAAAACTCGATACATATTTATATGCATACAAGATCTTCACTTAAAATACCCCATAATTATAAACTTACAACAATTAAATAAAACACCACTCTTTTCCATTTCATACATATATGCACGACACATAGCAATACATATATATATATATATGTACACATTTCGGTTATACATACATACATGCATAGGTTTATTCATTTTAAGACTCAACAAAATATATGTATATATATACACATATGAACGACACACACAATTACCCACATCAAAAACTTACACAACCTTTTTATTACCCAATCCTCACATTTATATTTCTTTCCACCTACATCACCATCAAGTGATATCTATCTCTCTCTCTCTCTCCATATTTCGGTACATACACACACACACACTCCTCCATATGAAAACAAGAGTGTAAGACAAATGCCTTACACCACCTCCCTCCTTGGCCAATCCCTCTCCTCCCCTTTTCTTTCACTTTGACCGAAATCCTCTCCCTCCCTCTTTCTTTTATTTGGCAATCACCACACACACACCTCACTTATCCCTCTTCACTTTCACAAATTCAAAAAAATTTCACTCTCTCTTCTTCCCCTTGGAGCCCCACGATTTCAGCCCCTCCTACTCAAGCTTTGCGACGGTTTGGAGGTTACAACACAAGACTATCCCGAGTTCAAGGTTTACATCGACACAAAGGTTAGCTAGTTAGTCTCTAAAGCTCGAAAATCTTGTTCTATCTACTCCTCCTTTCACCCCAACCCACGACAGCCCTAAACCTCATTTTTAACTCTTTTCCAAACCATACAAACATGGGTTTTTACTTACATATACGAAAAACACACATGCATGCACATGCATGTGCGAAAATTTAACTTTTCCTAAATAAAAACCATGATTTTCGCTACAAGGACCCTTACACATACATAGAATCAATTCCTTTCTGATCTAAAACACTCAATACCATGGGGGATGAGTACCTAGAATTATCCACACACATGCAAGTCTTGCATGCGCAATTTCATGAGTTTGGAAACTCATAACCTCTAATTTCGTATGTTTGATGAACTCTAAACCTATTGTACACCATTGATATGTCTTAACAGCCCAACGACCATCTTGGAAACATTGAACACGAGTGTTAAGCACAAGAGTAAGAACCACATCTCTTGAAAAATTAATATATGTGCATGCATGTATGTAAAAATGGAATTTATAACTCTTAAAATGATAATGTAGGTATCAAGAAATTTTGAGCAGGTTTATTTATGATACATTTACACCGAGAGCAGGAACGGGTCTCGGAATGGGAAGTAAATTAGAATGACCATGTTATGGGCTAACATTATAAGAGGCAAACGCCCAGGCATGGACCAGGGTTGGTTGTATTGTTATTGAATTATCACATGTATACTTTATTGTGTTATTGTTACTATTGTGTCATAATATTAAACTCATGTTCTCACCAACTTTTTAGTTGACGAACTGGATCAACTTCTAGAGGCGTAGTCTAGCTTTTAGAATGGAGTTAATTGCAAACAATTTATGTTATTGGATAATGTTTTATTTGGCCCTGCGTGGCATTTAGACAATTGTTGTGTGTTGAGACTTTATTTGCTTTAGTTTGCTTTGGGCTATGGATTATTTATACTATGTTTCCGCCAAGTTAGTTAAATGATTTGAAATTAGTCGTTATGCCCTAACCTCCTTTGGGTTGGGGTGTGACAGGTTGGTATCAGAGCCCAAGGTTATAGGGAATGAGGTGCCTTATTATACCTAAGACTATGACCGAGAGATTGGGACATATAAGAAATAGGATACTTAGGAAATAGAGAATATTGCTTTAGAATTTTAGGAAAAATTAAAGTATCAAATATTCTAACAAATTATTGCAGGAAAATGGACGCAAAAGGCAAAGGCATTAGCAAGGGAGGACTATCTAGCCGACCCAGGGTTTATGCTAAAAGAGATTTCCCACCCGCGGTTCGTGAAGAATTGCACCGTCAGTTTCCTCAACACTACAGTCCTATGCCAGAAGATGCCTACATCACGTCTTCGGAATCCGAACCCATGGAGCATGATGATGCTGAGTCATCCACGCCTAGTAGATCCCGTACTAGGTCTATGTCACCCTTACTACCCCGTAGGGAGCCGACTGACGCATCGGTGAGGAGGCCTACCCCAGTTATGGGGGCAAGGCCAGGAGCCTCTGCTTCGTTTCGTGTACCTAGGAGTGGGCCCCTTCATCTTGGTATGGGGGAGCCCCACGTGACTTAGCCAGCATGCCACAGTACACTCGGGGCACTCTGCGAGGTATGGAGGGGAGATGGCAGGACCGAGTAGGGAGAGAGCTTCGGAGGGTAACCCACAGCGAGAGGAGAATTTCATGCTATGGTCAGCTATGTTCGAACAGGAAAAGAGGGAGAGCCAACTGGCGGAGCAGTTCCAGAGACACGTGGGAGAGGTGACCTTACAGCTAGAGATGACCCGTAAGGAGCTGAAAGAATCCCGGGAGGCCAATCAAGCATCGAAGAAGAAGGGTATCTTCTCATATGTGTGGGATTCTATCCGCGGCAGGAAGAATTAAAAGATTTATCATTTGTATTTGTTATGATTGACAATGAAATATTTTATTCTTGGGGCTGCGTACCCAGTATTTTATTTATGAAACAATGTTATTGTTAGGAGTGTTTCCCAAAAACTTTATGATGTGAAACATGGATGCAATTGATGGACTGATTGATTATGAAACATTGAATTATGATACATACGATTTGGTTGTTTGGTTGACATGATATGATGCATAATGATGGAAATTGTTAAGGTAATGTAATGGTATGATACAAGAATAGTGATTGAACTTATGGTTGATAGTAAAATTCATACAATACAATGATTTATATTTATCTCTTGATTGGTTGCTTAAATAAATATTTTATATGCTAAATTGATACATTAGTATGCTTTAAATAATTGCTCAACAAAAATAAATGACAATCAATTTTCTCTATATGTGAAACTTATAATATAGAATGCCTCCTCGACATAGTCAACGATTAAACCGTGTTCAACCCAGTACGGGAACGAATCCAAACCCGCGAGCTGGAAGAAGAAATCCAAGAAACCCAAGGAATCCACCACCACCTCCCCCAGAAAACTCAGTTAACCATATAGAGAACAGAGAGAATCCCCCGGAGGGCAACCCAATCGCAGATCAAAATATGAAGGATAGAATGACTAATCTTATTACCAGACACATCCAGAATGCAATACCAACTATTGCGGCTCAAATCAGGGCTGATATGAATGTTGAAAACCAAAATGAAAATGCTCATGGAGCAGGAGGACTAGAGATCGAACAGGCAGAGACAGAAGAACGGAAATGGTGTTCATACAAGACTTTCATGGCATGCAAACCGAAGGATTTTGAAGGTAGGGATGGTGCCGTAGGGGCAATTAGGTGATAAGAGGATATGGAGTCGGTTTTAGACATCAGTGATTGCAAGGAGGATAACAAGGTTAAATATGCAACTTACTCTCTAAAGGGATCTGCACTAACATGGTGGAACACCATTGTCAAAACCAGGGGTCGAAACACAATTAAAGCCATGAAGTGGAAAGACTTTAAAGATTTGTTACTGAAAAGTTTTGTCCAATTAATGAACTGGAAAGAATTGAAGCTGAATTTCTGGCACATGAAATGATTGGGTTGGATCATACCAAGTATATTAATCGATTCAATGAGTTAGCGTTGTTAGTTCCACACCTAGTTACTCCCGAGACCAAAAGAATAGGAAGATACATCTGGGGATTAGCACCACAAGTTAGGGGGTTCGTCAGGACAGCCAGACCAGCTACTTTTCAGTCGGCAATGGAGCTAGGAGGGACACTTACTGATGAAATAGTGAGGTGCGGGGAAATAAGTCAGGAAAAGGTGGGTGACAAGAGGAAGTGGCAAGACAACAGGAATGATAGGAAAGGGGATCAAAAGTTTAGGAGATTGGAAAGTAGGAGAAACGACTTTGGTAAAGCAAAGAAATCGGCTGCGCCCAGACCGGGAAGGAAAACATACCTAGGAACTAGTCCGTGGTGTGACAAGTGCAAGATACATCATCAAGGGGAATGCAACCCAAAGTATTGTTACAAGTGTAAGAAAGCAGGACATCTACTTAAGGATTGCAGGGTCAAGGACGTAGCCAGATGCTATTAATGTGGGGACACCGAGCATTTAAGGAATGTGTGCCCAAAACTGAAGATGGATAAACCACAAAAAGCAACGGGAAGAGCATTCGTACTCACAGCAATAGAAGCTCAGAAAGATCCGGAGATGATAACGGGTACGTTTGTTTTAAACAACCATGTAGCTAGTGTTTTGATTGATACGGGTGCTACTTTTAGTTTTATATCAACAAAATTCCGATCCTTACTCGATAAAAAATCTACTTGTTTGAAAGACATATGTGAAGTAGAGATAGCCACTGAAAAAGTGATAAGTATAAAAGAAATGTTGAAAGACTGTGAATTAGTTATGGAAGGACAAAAGTTTAAGATAGATTTATTGCCTATTGAATTAGGAGGCTTTGATGTAGTTATTGGAATGGATTGGTTAGCTATGAATAAGGTAGAACTTAACTGTGAACATAAGATTATGACAATCCCTTAACAAATGATAAGAAGATGATAGTGATTGGGCATAAGGTTAGAGAATTACCGCGTATCATTTCGTATGCAAAGACTGAGAAATACTCAAGGAAGGGTAACATAATTTACTTAGCCTATGTGATCACAAAGAAAGAAGACGCAGTACCCAAGGAAATACCAATTGTATCTGAATATTTAGATGTATTCCCGGAAGAGTTGCCAGGAGTGCCAGCACCGAGACAAGTGGAATTCAGAATTGATTTGATACCCGGGGCAGCACCAGTAGCTAAAGCACCTTACCGCTTAGCACCTTCCGAAATGCAAGAGATGGTGATTCAAATACAAGAACTGATGGATAAAGGTTTCATAAGGCCGAGTTTTTCTCCATGGGGAGCCCCAGTACTATTTGTGAAAAAGAAGGACGGGACATTGAGAATGTGCATCGACTACCGTGAGCTAAACAAAGTTACCATTAAGAATCGGTATCCACTCCCAAGAATAGACGACTTGTTTGACCAACTTCAAGGAGCAAGCTATTTTTCAAAGTTTGACTTAAGATCAGGATATCATCAATTGAGAATTAGGGATGAGGATGTCCCGAAAACCGCTTTCAGAACTCGTTACGGACATTAC
Organism: Mikania micrantha; assembly: GCA_009363875.1. NCBI lineage: Eukaryota > Viridiplantae > Streptophyta > Magnoliopsida > Asterales > Asteraceae > Mikania > Mikania micrantha. Next base: position 32,259,528 of record CM018698.1, on the reverse strand, counting down.
GAGTTTATGGTGATGCCATTCGGACTTACGAACGCACCTGCAGTGTTTATGGATCTCATGAACCGGGTGTGTAAACCATACTTGGATAAATTCATGATTGTATTCATCGATGATATACTAGTATACTCAAGGAGTGCAAAAGATCATGAGGAGCACCTACGAAAGATGCTGGAACTCTTAAGGAAGGAAAAGTTATATGCTAAGTTGAACAAATGTGAATTTTGGATGAGAGAAGTATAGTTCTTGGGACACATTATAAATGAAGAAGGAATACAAGTAGATCCTTCAAAGATAGAGGCTATTAAAGAGCGGGAGACACCAAGAACTCCTACCGAAATAAGGAAATTTTTAGGATTGGCCGGTTATTACAGAAGATTTATTGAAAATTTATAAAAGATAGCACTACCTTTAACTACTTTAACACAGAAGAAAGTGACCTTTGAATGGGGAGAAAGACAGCAAGAAGCATTTGACACACTTAAGCAAAAGTTGTGTAGTGCACCTATATTATCCTTACCAGAAGGAAACGAAGATTTCGTGGTCTACTGTGATGCTTCTAGAATGGGACTGGGTTGCGTGTTAATGCAAAGAAAGAAGGTAATTGCATATGCATCACGACAATTGAAAACTCACGAGAAAAACTATACCACCCATGACTTAGAGTTAGGAGCTGTAGTGTTTGCTCTAAAGATATGGAGACGCTACTTATATGGAACAAATTGTGTAATCTACACTGATCACAAGAGCTTACAACATATACTCGATCAGAAAATACTAAATATGAGACAAAGGAGATGGGTAGAGTTGTTAAGTGATTATGACTGTGAAATCCGGTATCATCCAGGAAAGGAAAATCTGGTAGCAGATGCCTTAAGTCGGAAGGAGAGAGTGATTCCGTTAAGAGTAAAAGCTCTAAAGATGACAGTAGGAATTGACTTGAAGGAAAAGATCCGTAACATTCAACAGGAAGCCTTGACCAAGGAAAAGTTAAAGGAAGAGTCATTGATTAGAATCGAGAAACAATTTGATGAAGAAGATCAAGGTAGATTGAAGACATTCAAAGGGAAAATATGGATACCTCGGCATGGGGGCATGAGGGAAGTAATTTTGGAAGAAACCCATAAGTCTAGATACTCAGTACATCCCGGCAGTGACAAGATGTACCATGAGATAAAATAAAAATTCTGGTGGCCTGGATTAAAAAGATCAATAGCAGAATATGTAAGCAAATGCTTAACTTGTGCAAGAGTAAAAGCGGAGCATCAAAAACCATTGGGATTGTTACAACAACCAGAGATACCTGCATGGAAGTGGGAACAGGTCACTATGGATTTTGTGACCAAGTTACCTCGGACCGCCAGTGGTCATGACTCGATATGGGTAGTCGTTGATAGGTTAACAAAAACGGCACACTTCTTACCCATAAGGGAAGACTACAAAATGGATAAGTTAGCAAAGTTATATATGAATGAAATTGTGTCAAGACATGGAGTGCCTATATCAATAATCTCGGATAGAGATAGTCGTTTCACGTCAAGATTCTGGCAAACTCTTCAAGAAGTTCTGGGAACAAAATTAAAACTAAGTACAGCCTACCATCCTCAAACGGATGGGCAAAGTGAGAGGACTATCCAGACATTGGAGGACATGCTGAGAGCATGTGTAATAGATTTTGGAGGAAGTTGGGATACACACTTGCCATTGGTTGAGTTCTCCTATAATAACAGTTACCATACTAGTATCCAAGCGGCACCGTTTGAGGCACAATATGGAAGAAAATGCAGATCACCGCTGTGTTGGAATGAAATAGGTGAAAGTCAATTAACCGGGCCTGAGATTGTTCAAGAAACTACTGATAAGATTCATAAAATCAAAGAAAGAATGAAGGCTGCTCAAGACCGACAGAAGAGCTACGCAGATAAGAGACTAAGGCCTTTAGAGTTCAGTGTGGGAGACAGAGTCATGCTAAAGGTATCATCGTGGAAGGGTACGGTATGCTTTGGCAAACGTGGGAAGTTGAACCCTCGATATATTGGACCATTCAAAATTCTGGCACGAGTGGGACTTGTATCTTATCAGCTAGAACTCGCATTAGAATTAAAAGGAATACATGATGTGTTCCATGTATCAAACCTTAAGAAATGTTTGGTGGACGAAAGTTTGATCATACCTTACCGAGAGGCAAAGGTCAATAAACAATTACAATTCATGGAGGAACCTATGAAAATCATGGACAGACAAGTCAAGAAGCTGAGACGTAGTAAGATACCAATTGTAAAAGTACGTTGGGATTCCAAACGAGGACCTGAGTTTACTTGGGAAAAAGAATCAGAAATGTGTAGAACTACCCTCAACTATTTCAAGCTACAAGTTGACTACGACAAATCAAATTTCGAGGACGAAATTTCTATAAGTTGGGGAGACTGTGACAACACATGAACCAGGTTTATATTAAAACTCTAATTACAACGCATTTTTTTAGCATGATTTTGATAGACACACATATTGGAAACATTAAGTAGAGAAAATATGTCATTAGTTGAAGAGCAATAAAGTACACATGCCATAAAAGTTAGAAGCAAGTGTGTAATATTAGAAATTTTACTTAATAATCCAAGGGTTATAAGAAATTAATACACTTACAGATAATTATGAGGATCCTAGTGTGTGAAACATAAACAAAGTAATATAAGATTTTTTTTTACCCTCATAACACAACAAAAACAAAACAATGAATACATATGTATATATTTTCACGACATATATAAATATATATGCATATACACAATGCGAATATGCATACATATTCATACATAGGTTTATTCAATTTAAAACAACTCGATACACATTTATATGCATACAAGATCTTCACTTAAAATACCCCATAATTATAAACTTACAACAATTAAATAAAACACCACTCTTTTCCATTTCTGCATAGGTTTATTCATTTTAAGACTCAACAAAATATATGTATATATATACACACATAAGAACGACACACACAATTACCCACATCAAAAACTTACACCACCTTTTTATTACCCAATCCTCACATTTATATTTCTTTCCACCTACATCACCATCAAGTGATATCTATCTCTCTCTCTCTCTCTCCATATTTCGGTACATACACACACACACACACTCCTCCATATGAAAACAAGAGTGTAAGACAAATGCCTTACACCACCTCCCTCCTTGGCCAATCCCTCTCCTCCCCTTTTCTTTCACTTTGACCGAAATCCTCTACCTCCCTCTTTCTTTTATTCGGCAATCACCACACACACACCTCACTTATCCCTCTTCACTTTCACAAATTCAAAAAAATTTCACTCTCTCTTCTTCCCCTTGGAGCCCCACGATTTCAGCCCCTCCTCCTCAAGCTTTGCAACGGTTTGGAGGTCACAACGCAAGACCATCCCGAGTTCAAGGTTTACATCGACACAAAGGTTAGCTAGTTAGTCTCTAAAGCTCGAAAATCTTGTTCTATCTACTCCTCCTTTCACCCCAACCCACGACAGCCCTAAAACTCATTTTTAACTCTTTTCCAAACCATACAAACATGGGTTTTTACTTACATATACGAAAAACACACATGCATGCACATGCATGTGCGAAAATTTAACTTTTCCTAAATAAAAACCATGATTTTCGCTACAAGGACCCTTACACATACATAGAATCAATTCCTTTCTGATCTAAAACACTCAATACCATGGGGGATGAGTACCTAGAATTATCCACACACATGCAAGTCTTGCATGCGCAATTTCATGAGTTTGGAAACTCATAACCTCTAATTTCGTATGTTTGATGAACTCTAAACCTATTGTACGCCATTGATATGTCTTAACAGCCCAACGACCATCTTGGAAACATTGAACACGAGTGTTAAGCACAAGAGTAAGAACCACATCTCTTGAAAAATTAATATATGTGCATGCATGTATGTAAAAATGGAATTTATAACTCTTAAAATGATAATGTAGGTATCACGAAATTTTGAGCAGGTTTATTTGTGATAATATTCTTGGAAATATTGTATAAAAGATTGGATTTATGATAATAGATAAATTATATTGGTGATTTTGACCAAAAGCCAAATTTTTAGGCTTAAATTTGTTATAAAATGTCAAAATCTGTGTAAACAGCCTTCTGGTCAAAATGAATGGCTAAAATAGGCTTATAATAATGTTAGGATAACACCCAAAAAGTTTGAGTATTTATTGTTATCCATGAAATAAGTTATAGATTTTACAAATTCTCTATAAAATTTGGTAAAATAGATAAAATAGCATCTGTGTAATAAAAATTCCAACTATAATTTATTATAGTCATAATATATGTGTATAACCTGAAAAAATTATTAAAACTAAAAATGAATGATTTAATCTAATTATTTGCCATTTAATATGTTAATGAATCCTAAAAAGACGAATTTAATTTGATACCGTCCTAAAATTGAGATAAATATTTTTCCCAGAATGGAAATCATATTTTTATGTTTCAGTAAAAATTTTGTGATTTTTAGTAACTGTTAAGTATTTATTTTGATATTTTTAATATTAAACAGTTCAAAAAGAATTCAAAATAGTAAACTACCTCTAAAAATTCTGAAATTTTTACAGTAGCCTAAGGACACATTTGTTATTATGTACAAAAAGTTTCGAAATTTTTAGTGACTCGAATCCTTTACAGTAAATTTTTGAAGGATTTAAAATAAATAAAAACGGAATTTTATACAATGTTCAACTATAAAAATAATAAAAAATGGTTAAGCATCAATTTACCCAGACCTTTTACTGATAAAAATAAATAGGAAAATTTTTATAAATTTTTAAAACCTATATTAGGCAGTACAATTTCCTATTAAATGATTTAAAATTTTTAATCATCACACGACCACTTATTTAAAACACTTGCAAACCATGTTTACTTGAAACTATTTATAATCATAAATATATATATATATATATATATGTATATCCATATATATATATACGTGTATAATTGTTAAACACTTAAACCCTTGAATATTGGCAAGTAGTTAACCATACATCTTCATGATGTGAGTCGGAAATAATGCATGAGAAACATTGACACATCAATAATTATGGCATGAATATTTACTAAAAAGTCTAAACATAAATCAGGCAATTGAACCAATCGAGGCTAACCAACAAACCATTCAACAATCAGTTAATCAAGCACCATCACTAGCACATTTGAGTTCATGTGATCTCTTTTCTTTTAACTGTTTTGGGATACTGAAAGCATGCTCCATAAACTGTTTATAAAATTATATTTATGATGTGATAATGAACGTCTGTTTCAAATGTAATTGCTTCCCCTAGACATTAAACATAATTTGCAACCATTAACTCATAAAGAGAGCCAGTGAGTATATGGGTAGTACTACTTGGGGAATCCCCCACGCACAGGGGCCCGAAAGGGTGGCCTTATAAAAATAGGGTTGAAACCCCACTGAGGTTAATTTCAACCGTTGTGGCATATATTCTTTATGATACATTTACACCGAGAGCAGGAACGGGTCTCGGAATGGGAAGTAAATTAGAATGACCATGTTATGGGCTAACATTATAAGAGGCAAACGCCCCGGCATGGAGCAGGGTTGGTTGTATTGTTATTGAATTATCACATGTTATACTTTATTGTGTTATTGTTACTATTGTGTCATAATATTAAACTCATGTTCTCACCAACTTTTTAGTTGACGTATTTTAGCATGTCTTTTAGGTTGAATGATAAGAGCATGCGAATTGGATCAACTTCTAGAGGCGTAGTCTAGCTTTTAGAATGGAGTTAATTGCAAACAATTTATGTTATTGGATAATGTTTTATTTGGCCCTGTGTGGCATTTAGACAATTGTTGTGTGTTGAGACTTTATTTGCTTTAGTTTGCTTTGGGCTATGGATTATTTATACTATGCTTCCGCCAAGTTAGTTAAATGATTTGAAATCAATCGTTATGCCCTAACCTCCTTTGGGTTGGGGTGTGACAGATGAATATCCCTGAATCAGAGATAACTACCAAATTTCTGATCCTGGTTGGTGTAACATTTCGAATTTATGTAATTTCAATATTTTAAATTAGAAATTTTTATCTATCTATCATTATTATTATTACTATTATTAATAATATTATTATGATTTTAATATGAAATTAATAATGATATTACAAATAATATCAATAATAACAATAATATAAATAAAAATTTCAAGTATTTAAGATTTATAAAGGAAAGTTTTATAAATATATATTTACAACAATAAAAATTAATACTATTATTATTATTATTAAAATGTATAAATATTTAATTTAGAAAAATGTGGTGATTTATAAAGTTTACAAAATCTAATAACATTTTATAAAAGGATTTAAAACTTGGAAGGGTAAAAGTTGCCAACATAGAAAACTGATTTTATGAAAGAAACAAGGAGGGACTGATTTTGTCAATTGCTGAAAGATATCATCTCCTTCACCCATTTCTTCCATGGATCAACCCAACAACCATATACGACCCATTCGTTCAAACGAACCAAATAAGCGAGCGAAATCAATAAAAATTTAAACTTTAGTCAACCCCGAACACAATGGGATCAATAACAACCATCGATTCGAAGTTTAAAGATTCAAATGTGGACGAATTTGTCGCCTAAAAACCCGTACACGATCGCGAATCCATTCAGAAGCTCTCTCAATTGCGAATCAAGATCGTGAAGGACTCGGTCGAGCGTTTTCTGAACCATCAATCGAAATCATACAAAATCGTAACAGAGGTATATGTTTTACACATCATTAGATTCGTATTTGATTAAGGAACAAAAACCCTATCATTTTAAACCTAATCTTATTGTTAATCGAACGAATTTGGGACCCAAGGAAACTAGGGCTCGTTTGGTTCATAATCAGATTTGGAAAGAAACTCACGTTTATGTTAAAAGGAATTAAACCGCATAAAGTTCGCAAAAGAGGCTCTAGATCGACCGGTAAACACGCGGGTTTCCAGGCTTGTGGTCGCGGGTTCGATCCGGGTCCAGGGCGGTTTCGGCCTGTTTTGCGCTACTTTAATCAGTTTTTTTTATATCTTTTTATCTGTTAATTATTTTTAAGATCTGATTTCACCTAAATTTTTATAAACTTAAAAACTATTAATGTAAAAAAAATAAAATAAATAAATATAAGTATTATTCAGTTTATTTATTTAATTAATTTATTTAATTACTTATTTATTTATCTATTTAATTATTTATTTATGTATGAATATTATTGATATTATAATTGTTACATTCTTATTATTATTACTAGAACTACTATAGTTATTATTATTATTAGTGTAATTATTTTAGTTAATATTATTATATTATTATATTATTATTGTTATTATAGTTAATATTATTATTAATTATTATTACCATTATCAAAGGTATTAATATTACTATTACTAATATTATTAATAGTATTATTGTTATTATAACCATTATTATTATTATTATTATTATTATTATTATTATTATTATTATTATTATTATTATTATTATTATTATTATAGTTATTAACAATATTATTATTATTACATTTACTATTATTATTATTATTATTATTATTATTATTATTACTATTACAATTATTATTAATATTATTGATAAAAATATCATTATTACTATTATTATTATTATTATTATTATTATTATTATCACTATTATCATTATTAATATAATTATTGATAATATTGATAGTATTAATAATAGTATTACTATTATTTTTCAATTTATAAATATTTTAAACTTTAAACAATGACACGAATTGTAAACAATTTTTATAAAATCATACTTATGGAATTAGTTATAAACATATATATGGAACACAAATACATTATGGAGATTCCATGCAAAGTCAAAGTTATCTTAGTTATGTACTATTAAATTATAGGTTAAGCTAGATCGTGTTGGATACTATTTGGACTACATATTTATCATTTATTTGTAACAATTAGCTCATCACACAAGGTGAGTCTTCATAGCCCCTTTTTAAGCTTTTATTATTTGGGGTGAAACATGTTATCCCAATTTTTAAACTATTTTGTGCAACTAGTTTATGACATTATACATATTGAACATTAGTTAACATTTAGCATTGATCACCCCTAGTGACTATGATAGATCTATTGACCGGCCATTCCATTGTGTTTGATTTACCCTTCGGGGGAAGCCCGTAGTGATAGTTACTAGTTTAAGCATTGCGATGCTTACCATGGTCAAACATTATTCTGTTAACATTAGTTGATCTGCTTTATTTACTAATTCAATATTGTATGTTTATATTGCTTTGTTACACATATCATTTATAACATTTATAAGCATTTATTCAACTATTTTGGTGTGTATGCTTAAACCTGTGAAGCTCACCAACTTTATAGTTGAACCTTTTATTTACACATGTTTCAGGTGGAAATGCTACTTAGGCCTGCAAGGAAATTTAAATTTAGTTTTGTTTTATGTTTAGACTTTAATTGTTTGAATTATTATTTCCTTCATGATGTAATGGATGTTATTTGAATGTTAAATTTGAATTTATTAGAATAAATGGTTTGAATATATTAAAATAAACACCCTGTGCTTTTGAACAATCTACACTTCGTGTACGCTCCGATGATTCCACCATTGGTCGGGTGTTACAGTTGGATTCAGTGGTGAAGCTAAAGCCACTGTTGGAGAAATCAAGCTATCGGTATATATCAGGAGGTAAACTCTATGCAACGTTTTTGTATTATAGATTCCCTATCTTGTTATAATATTATACTAGGTAGACCTTGGATACATGACATGAAAGCACTCCCTTCAACCTCCAACACCATGGGGAGTAGTGAAGATCAACAATGATCAGCAAGAAGCCAAGGAGTGCTATTCATCTTCAATGAAGGGAACAACTAGACCTTCATCAGCATAGCAATCAAAGTGCGACCTTAGGGATACTCAGGAATATAGGGAAAAGGAAGTAAAGGAAGTGCCTCTAAAGCCCGATGATCCTGAGGTCAAGGTCCTTATAGGGACAAATATCCCTGAAGATATTGAATAGAAACTGATTTCTTTCCTGAAATCAAGAGTTTCCACATTCGCATGGAAACATGAGGATATGACAGGAATATCCTCAGATGTGATTACACATAAGTAAGGGATAGATAGGAATATTAAGCCTGTCCACCAAAAAAGAAGGAAGTTTGCACCCGAAAGAAATCTGATCATTCAAGAGGAAGTACAGAAACTCCTCAAAGCGAAAATGATTAGAGAGGTGAAATTTCCAAAGTGGCTAGCCAATGTAGTCGTGGTTCAAAAGAAGAATAGAAAGTGGAGAGTTTGTGTGGATTACACAAACCTCAACAAGCCTTGTCCTAAAGACCCCTTTCCATTACCACATATAGACTCCATGGTAGATGCAACAGCAGGACATGAAATCTTAACTTTCATGGATGCATCAGCAGGCTTTCAACAAATTCAAATGGAGCCTTCAGACCAAGAAGATACAGCCTTCATGACGCCAACAGGGATATATTGCTATACAGCAATGCCATTTGGCTTGAAGAATGCCGGAGCCACATACCAGAAACTTGTCAACATGATGTTCAAAGAAAAACTGGGGGACACTATTGTTTCGGGTAAAAATTAACAAGATTAACTTTTAGCAAAACCGAATTAGAAAAGAGGGGTATTATGTTTTACAAGCAAGTATACTGATTATACGAAATATATGTTCAAAATATCCTCAAATATCCCTGGGGATATTTGAATATATCAAACAGAAAAATAGCAATACACACGAGATTTATACGAGGAAAAGCCCTTAATCACTTAGGATTGCCAGCATAAAAACCTCGGGAGGTGACAATTGTCACTCTGCCTAATAATATTAATAATCAAATAAGTTAAATACAAAGAAAGAGCGCAAGTTGATCGATGCTAAATAGCTAAATAAGATTCAGTGAGTTTGATGTGTGTTTTCTAAGTATCCAGTGTCCTATATCGATCAATAGCCTCGGTATTTATACAAAGAATCTACAAAAAGATGTTCAATAATGTTCACATGGTAGTTCCGATTATTCCGGCACTTTCCAAACGTGGGAGACTCATTCCATTCATCCGCATAAATCTTCCTTAGATTGCGCATCCAATTTTGGTTAGTTGATAATGCTTCCATGATATTAGGGTCAACCGTAGGACAACCTGTCAATCCCCGAAATCTCGCAATAGATGTTAAGCAACAGAGATAATTGTAAGTGATAATACATATCTTTAAAATATCCCTGATCCCGAAATATCCCGGATCCTGAAATATTCCGAGTGAGAATATTTTGCGCCTAACAATTGCCCCCAATTTTACAGTTAGTTGTTTATAGATGTAAAATTAAAAAATCCAAAGTTTAAAATTCAAAATTTGAATTTTTGAATTGACGGTTTCGTGATTAAATGGACGGTTAGATGGGGATAACGGTTACTGTATGAATGTCAGAATACTGCGCATATAATGATCACGCCTCTCTTCTTTCAAATCACTTATCCTCTTTGATCGTCTTCTCCGGTAAGTTTCTCTTGTTCAAATCCTTTCTTTTTCTACTTTTTAATTAATTAAAAATTCGAATTCTACTTCTTCATCTGAGGTTAGCGATTTCTTCGATCAAAATATCTTGCCATACACCGATCAGAATGCATGTATCTTCGACGATGACCATATCGAGGTTATGCAGCTTTCCCGAGCATTCCCTGATGAAACTGTTTTTCGCCGGTATGATCCTGCTTTAAAAGTTGATCATAGTTCCACCAAATGGGTTTGTTTTCCAGAATATCTGTTTTCTTTGGGTTTATCCTTCCCCTTCCCTACTCTGATTTCCGAATTCTTTCGAATTACCCGTCTCTGTTACCCTCAACTTATGCCTATGGGTTGGAGGCTGCTTGTTACTCTCCACAAACTGAACCATAAGTATGGTCTCAAGATTGGTGTTCCTGAAATTTCCTTTGCTTATCAGCTTCGTAGCCATGGGTACTCTCGTTTTTTACTTCAGAGGCGAACTGGTGCCCCTGTTTTGGTTCATGGGGTTACCATGAATGAAGATGAATGGAGAGAAAAATTTTTCTTTGTTAAGAGAAGTTCTATCCCTGGGAGGATTTCTCTTCCTGCTAGTTTGTTGTTAAAGGGTAAGATATTTTTATTTTTTACTATTATTATCTGAGTGTTTCCTAAGCAATTTTTGTTCATATTTGTGTTATAGCACCGAAGTTTGAATCTCTTGTTGCTGAAAACCGGGATACTGAATAGAGGATACAATCTATGTTGGTGATTGGGGAAAGAGAGCGAAAGTTTGTGGCATCCTCCAAAGAAGATATCCCTATTTCTTCTTCATCTCACAGCGCTTCATCACAACATTCTCACGCTCAGATAACATCAGGTATCTTAAGGTTCGTTTAACTTTAACTGATTTTAGGTTTTAATGTTCTTGTTTGTGATTTTTAGAATCAGCCTTCGATCTTGTAGACCTTACTGATTTCTTGACTATCATGAAAGAAAAGGTTAGTCCTATTGCTCCCAAGGCCAGAGTCATGCATACTCGATCAACCAAAACTTCAATGAAACGTAAGGGTGCTTATATAGTCAATGTGGATGATGTTCCTTACCTCCCAGCTGTTGATCTTCTACAAAAGGTAAGTCCTTTTATCATCTCAGTTTGTTTATTCTGGTGTAACTATATCCTCAAAATATCTTCATTTTATCGGCTATCCTGAAAAATTCTGGTGACAATGAGGCCTATGAAAAGCATATTGAAGAACTTGAGGATCAAAAGAAGATCGTTGTAGCCAAGGCCGGACACTACGAGAAGGAAGCTCTGAAGTTCAAGAAATTGGCTAAGGATAGTGATGCCGCCCATAAGCTGAAGGTGAAAGAGATCATTGAGAGAACCAAAAAGTCTTCTGTCGCTGCTATCCTCAAGGGTAAGATCCAAATGGCAGAGAAGTCAAAACAAGAGGGCTCGGACTTGTGGGAGAAGGACCTTGCCGATTGGGTTAAGGTTTTGGCTAAGCTGATTGGGGATATGGCAAAGACTTCCGATGCGGCAGCAAAGACGGCGAGCGTAGTGGAGACCAACAAGGTGGCAAGAGGTGAGGATATTGGAGCTGGTGGAGGCGTAGGTGACGCGGTGATGGGCGATGTAGACAGAGTTGATAAGGTCTAAGCCCATTTTGTTTGTGGTTCTTTTTTATGGAGATATGTAGTTTTAAACAATGTTCTGATGTTAAGTCCCTAGATGGGCAGACAATTTATGGAATTTTAGGTGGGGGGACCATGTGTTTACATAGCGAAGCCTAAAATATCCTTGTTTTTTTTAATTTGACATTTTCAGTATGTTGGGTGGAGGGACCATGTGTTTACATGGCGAAGCCCAATATACTGAACCCAGTACAGTTGATCTTTTGACTTAGTATTTTTATCAGATATTTTGGACTATGTTGTGCGGTTGGAATATTTTAATGATATTCATAACATATGTTAGATTTCCAACTTAGTAGGTAATTATATTGTTCGCACTTTAACCAGAGTTGTATGGATTTGTTATGTTAAGTATTTATGTTTTGTAAATATTCTTATTATTTCCTTTAAAGTGTTTTTCAGGATATTTTTGCTGAAAGATATTTTATACCCGACAAATAACTAGGGAAAATCTCGGCCATTTAATTAGAATAGTGATTTTAAGTGAATTTAGAATATTAATTTGGTTAAGGATCAGAAGAAATTTATACAAGGCTTTATTTCAGGATCAGATATTTCTAATTAAGAGTTAATCGTGTAATCAGAAATAAAGATGATTATTGAGTTAAGAAATAAATACCAACTCCTCGAAAGAGTAGACTTATTCTCGAAGCTTTTCTTATCCCTGTCAGGATAATGTATAAATTACATACCTTAGTATCCTTGGGCGTATTATGAATATAAAATAGTCTTGAGACTTGAGTCCATCTCTTCAATATCCTTAAGCATGTTCCAAGTAGAAGTCATATCTCAAAGTATCCTTGAGAGTTGTTCCTGCACATGTTCAAAAGTAAAAAGGATTAGGATAATCCCAATATACTGGCAACTAAGGCCGGTTAGACCGGTGACAAAGCCGAAAATACTAGCGACAAGGCTGAAAATACTGGCGACTATGGCCGGAATACTGGCAACAAGGCCGATTATACTGGCAACTAAGGCCGAAAATACTGGCGACAAGGCCGAAAGATACTGGCGACTAAGGCCGGAATGCTGGCGACTAAGGCCGGGATACTGGCGACTAGGCTGGAATTCGGTGGATCCATGGTTATAGTCTTTGAAAATGAAATTGTCAGCCACTCATTCGTGTACTGGTCCCAAAATCTCCAACTATACCTGGATATTACGGAGGATCCATAGTTATAAGCCTTGATAATGAAATTGTCAGCCACTCATGTGTGTACTGGTCCCATTATCTTGGATTATAGCAGGATATACGTGCGCTAGTGGCGAGGGTATGAACCCTAAGTCTTCATGAGAGACAAATGTCTCTTGAGTTTTTATTTCAAGTCAAAAATTTGCAACCAGACATATAGTCTCTGCAAGGGTCTTGATCAAGTTTTGATTACAGGTCAAAACTTGGGCTGAGACATATAACCTCTTATCTTCTCCAGCTATTCTTGCAAAAACATAAATATTTTCGCAAAGGTAGGCATCAGGAATCCCTAAGCCTCTCCAATGCTCAAGTTAGTGTCGAGATATTTTAAGAATATATCAAGATATATCAGTAGAAACATTCAAAAATAATATTTAAATTGTAGATGTTTTATAATCGATTATATAAAATAAATTTTTAGATGAATGGCATTCCATGCTCTTGGAAGAGGTTCACCATCCATAGTAATTAATCTATATGCCCCCTTTCCAGCTTCGGAATCAATTTTATAGGGTCCTTCCCATTTTAGGGCAAGCTTTCCATCCGTTGGGTTAGTGGTATTCTGGAATGCTTTTCTTAAAACCAAATCTCCTGCTTGGAATCTTCTGATCCTTATATTCTTATTGTAGGATTTAGCTATTTTTGTTGATAGGCAGCCATTCTAATCTTCGCGATATCCCTAGATTCATCAATATTATCTATATCCTGAGATAATATTTCATTATTGACTTCTACAGTTTGTAGACTTGTTCTTGTAGTAGGGATAATCATCTTAGTTGGGAGTACAGCCTCAGAACCAAATATTAATGAGAATGGAGTTTGATCAGTCGCATTTTTTATAGTTGTTCTATCTGCCCATAGGACAAATGGGAGTTCTTCAGCCCATTTTCCTTTCTTGGATCCCAACTTCTTTTTGAGATTGTTTATGACGATTTTATTGCTTGACTATGCTTGACCATTAGCTTGAGGATGTACTGGCGTGGAAGTAATCATTTTTATTCCCCATGTTTCACAAAAGTTGGTAGTTCTTTTGCTAATGAATTGAGATCCATTGTCGCAAGTAATCTCAGCGGGTATCCCGAATTTGGTCAGGATATTTCTTTTTATGAAGGATATTACTTCCTTTTCTCTAACATGTACAAAGGCTTCAGCTTCAATCCATTTAGAAAAGTAATCAATCATGGCAAGCATGAATACTTTTCCTCCTGGTGCTTTTGGTAGTTTTCCTACTATGTCCATTCCCCATTTCATGAATGGCCATGATGAGACTATTGGATATAAAGGTTCAGCTGGTTGGTGAAGGATATTGATGTGTGTTTGACAAGCATTGCATCTTTGGGAATAGGACATTGCATCTTTCCTCATAGTAGACCAGAAATATCTTGTTCTAAGGATTTTCGAAAGCAATGCTCTGCCCCCAGTATGGTTTCCACAATCTCCTTCATGGATACCCTTCATTACTTCTAAGGTCACTGGTTTTTCTAAACATTTTAAGTATGGACCAGCTACCAACTTTCTTTATAGAATATCCCTAATGATTATATATCTGGATATCCTGATTTTAAAGGCTCTATGGTTTGTTTCTCCATCGGGTATTTTTCTTGTTCGGAGATATTCTTTGATAGGTGTAGTCCAGGATATCTCATGTGCATCAATATTTTTTGGTTTAAGGATTTGATTTGAATCTTTCATATCTATCGCTGGATTCAAGATATGTAGGATAGGAATATTGATGTCGTCACAAATTTTTAGAGATGATGCGAGGTTTGCTAATGCATTCGCTTCATCATTCTCTTCTCTAGGAACTTGTGTGATATCGAAAGTGTAGAAATATCCTACTATTTCCTTAATTATATCTAAGTATTTTGCTAATTTATCGCCTTTAACCATATAGGAACCATTAAACTGGTTTGCTATTAGTAAGGAATCAACAAATACATGGAGATTTCTTATGTTCATATCCCTAGCTAATTGGAGTCCCGCTATTAAGGCTTCGTATTCAGCTTCGTTATTAGTTGCTTGAAACTCACAACTGATTGATTGCGGTATTATGTCCTCTTGTGGCGATTTTAGTATTATCCCTAAACTTGTCCCTCTTACATTCGAGGCTCCATTAGTGTGTAGCGTCCATTCACCGGTATCCTCATCTACGAGTTTAACTTCTGAATCTGCTTCTGGCTGAACATCACTACTAAAATCTGCCACAAAGTCTGCTAGTGCTTGATACTTAATTGCTGTTCTTGGTTCATAGATTAAGTCATAAGTGCTAAGTTTTACTGACCATTTGGCCACTCTTCCTGATAACTCAGGTTTTCTTAACACCAATTTAATTAGGAAATTTGTTTTAATATGTATTCTATGTGTCTCAAAGTAGTGTCTAAGTTTTGTTGATGACATGATCAAGGCCAAGATTAGCTTTTCTAGGTAGGAATACCTAGTTTCAGCATCTAGTAAGCTCTTACTCACGTAGTATACTGGATGTTGTGATCCTTGATAGTCTTTGACAAGCACAATACTTACAGTAGTTCGGGATACTGCTAAGTACAGTGATAGTGGCTCACCATCTTCTGGTTTCATGAGCAATGGCGCTGAGGATAAGTATTCTTCCAAATCCTGTAATGCCTTCTCATGTTCTTCACCCCATTGAAATTTCTTATTCTTTTTAAGGATATCGTAGAATCCTTTGAATTTTTCAGAAGATCTTGAAATGAATCTATTAAGTGCGGCTATTCTTCTTGTTAACCTCTGTACTTCTTTTACATTTGTTGGGGATTTGAGGTTCAGGATAGCTTGGATTTGTTCTGGGCTGGCCTCTATTCCTCTTTTAGTGACCATATATCCCAAGAACTTTCAGAATCTTACTCCAAAATGACACTTAGAAGGGTTAAGTTTCATATTGTAACGATCCAGGATGTCGAATGATTATTCGAGATCCTAAAGATGATCTTTGGTAATCTTAGATTTGACTACCATATCATCAACGTATACCTCTATAATGTCCCCCAGCTTATCCTTAAACATCATATTGACAAGCCTTTGATAAGTAGCTCTTGCGTTCTTCAAGCCAAATGGCATAGTTTTATAGCAATATATCCCTGTTGGCGTCATGAAAGTAGTATCTTCTTGGTCCGAAGGCTCCATTTGGATTTGCTGGAATCCTGCTGATGCATCCATGAAGGTTAACATTTCATGGCCTACTGTAGAATCTACCATTGAGTCTATGTGTGGTAATGGAAAGGGGTCTTTAGGACAAGCTTTGTTTAGATCAGTGTAATCTACACAAACTCTCCACTTTCCATTCTTCTTTTGAACCACAACTACATTAGCCAGCCACCTTGGAAATTTTACTTCCCTAATTATCTTGGCTTTAAGAAGTTTTTCCACTTCTTCTTGGATGATTCCATTCCTTTCAGGAGCAAATTTTCTTCTTTTTTGGTGGATGGGTTTGTAGCTTCTATCTATTCCTAGCTTATGTGTGATTACATCTGAGGATATCCCTGTCATATCCTCATGCTTCCAAGCAAAGGTAGAAATCCTTGATTTCAAGAAAGAAATCAGTTTCTCTTCAATATCCATGGGGATATCAGTTCCTATGAGGACTTTGGTCTCGAGATCCTCGGGATTAAGTAGTATTTCTTTTACTTCTTTTTCGCGTGATTCCTGATTATCCCCAAGGTTTCTCTTTGATTGCTCTATTGAGGTTGATTTCACCATCGCTTTCATCAAGGACGAATAACACTCCTTGGCTTCTTGCTGATCACTATCAATCTTCACAACTCCCCATGGTGTAGGTAGTTTGATGCATTGATGATATGTCGAGGGAACAGCCTTTATATCGTGTATCCATGGTCTACCTAGTATGATATTATAGCAAGACAATAATCTATAATACAAAAGTCTTGCATAGAATTTACCCCCTCGATATACACTGGTAATTTAATTTCTCCAATGGTAGCTTTGGCCTCTCCGCTGAATCCGACCAAAACCAAAGATTTGGTAGTTGTTATACCTGTAAAAATTATTCCTTATAATTCGGAATAATTCGGGATACGGGATATTTCGGGATAATTGGGAATATTTGCGTATATGAATATATATGATCTGATTACATGAATAATAAATAATGATAGTTTATAATTTATTATTATTATTTTATTCAACATGTGCTATTAACGTTTGAAATGAGTCAACAGATTATAAGCAACAAATATGCCTATTTACCCGGAATGTGGAGAAGAACGTGGATTACATGAAGAAACTGATAACGTTCACTAATGATCAGTTGGCGCATGATTGGTGACTGGACCGAATAACAAGGAACAACCTTTGACTATCATTGTATCATTTTTATTATAAATTGAGGCAACATCGATCTAGTAAAACACACAACTCACTTAGCTGACTTTTGCTTATTTCTTACTCATATTCACAAGATTCAGAGCTTTCAACACTTAGTGATCGATTGATTGTGCTCTTGTATTGTAACTTTATTTTGTTGTTTTAATATTAACTAGGCAAAGTGACGATTGTCACCTCTCGAGGTTTTTATGCCGGCAATCCTAAGGGATTAAGGGCTTTTCCTCGTATAAATCTCGTGTGTAAGTTGTTTATTTCGTTATATATTCTGAAATATCCCTAGGGATCCTCAGGGATATTTTCATTGCATTTTGCTTATAAACAATTTTCTTGATTGTAAAGCACAATACCCCACTAAACTAATTCGGTTTTGCTAAAAATTATACTTGTTAATTTTTACCTGAAACAATTTGGCGCCCACCGTGGGGCAAACTTGTGTTTTTTATAACAAAAACCTTGTTTAAAGGCGTTTTCAGAAGAAATATAGTGAAAAATGGCTTCACAACCGAGATCAACTTCTTCATTACCTGTTGTTTCTGCTGCTACTACTAATGTGTCCTCGCAGATTCCTGTTTTTACCAAGAAGTCTGATAATCCTAGCAATCCTGGGAAGAAAGCCACATTTGTAGCCGAAAGTGTTCCATCAACAAGGATGACCACTTCTGTCCCCATACTTGTTTCTGACAATGAAATTTTGAGTATGTTCCAACAGGTTCAGCAGCAAATGTTGGATCAACAGAAAATGAATCAAAGGCTTCTTAGAGAAATGGAAACTTTGAGGGCTGAAAAGAATAAGCAGATCGAAACTTCAACTCCATTGGCTCCAAGGATTCTGGATTTCGGGACATCAGGGATGTCTGGGAATCATTCTGGAGACTTTATTCCCATGCAGACTAGTCTCGGGGATCCTTCAGGATCCCAAGGGTTAAGGATATCTCGGGACAATACCAATATCCTGGGAACTTCTTATCTAACTCCCATTACCAGTAATACTTTTAACTATTCCCCTATTGATGCTACTAACTTTGGTTCTATGCAGGAATCCGGATTAACTCCACAAGTGGCTAAGGAAATCCAGAAACTCTGGGATATGATCTCTAGTGTTCCCATAGTGGTCAAGCCCATCCCTGATGTTCCTGTCACAACCCACAGGATATCTAGATATGCTCCACCAATATGTGATGCCGAGATCCCGAAGAGATTCCAAACTCCAACCATGAAACTATATGATGGAACCACTGATCCTGAAGAACATGTGGCGCAATATAGGGAAAGGATGGAAACTAACCCTATACCCCCACATGTGAAGGAATCATGCTTGTGCAAGGGATTTGGTTCAACATTGACAGGGGCAGCCCTAAAATGGCTGCTTAATGTTCCTCCCTATTCAATAACTTCATTTGCTCATCTGATTAATCTATTTAACAGTCAATTTTCTTGTAGCAGGACCTTTGAGAGGCTGACTAGTGATCTCTACAGGGTAACCCAAGGATCCGATGAATCCCTCAGGAGTTATGTCAACAAGTTTGGCAGAGAATCCCTGGATATCCTTAACTTTGACATTTCCACGGCTGTTCAAGCATTTAAGATGGTTTACAAAGAGACTCACCATTTTATGATGACTTAGTCATGAATCCTTGCAGGAACATGGACGAAGTTCGAAACCGTGCATTGAGGTTTATTAGATTGGAGGATGATAAGGAAATCCAGAAAAGGATCACCACTACACCTCCCAATGATCAAGGCAAAAGAAAGTTGGATTCATCTACCAGCAAGTCATTCAAATCCAAACCATACTACAAGGCTGATAATCTCAAGATCAATGCGGTGGACGAAGATGAGGATAATGAAGAATATCCCAGGATATCTGAGTATTGTTTTTCTGTTGATATCCCTGAACTAATGTGTGCTATGCAGGACTTAGGTGAAAAGGCTAGATGGCCACCAAAGGAAAAGAAGTTCACAACCAGGGATAAGTCCAAGTGGTGTGCCTTTCATGAACACTTCGGCCACATAACCGATGATTGCATTGCACTAAGGAAGGAAATAAGCTACCTACAAAGCAAAGGTCATCTTAAAGAACTACTGGGGGAAAAGAAAGAAAGGAGACATGATTCCAACGGATTCCCAAAAAGAGCCGCATCCCACCTAAGGATGCAAAGGTAATCAACTTTATTTCTGGTGGATCTGACATTTGTGGCACCTCTTATTATGCAGCAAGGAAACATGCTAAAGAAGCCAAGATGGAGATTGGATAGAGACCCACAAAGACATCAACACTTACCACTGAAACAGTGGTGTCCTTTGAAGAACAAGATCGTGAAAATATCTTGGATCCTCATCATTATGGGTTAGTCATTACATTATATGTCGCTAACCATTATGTACGCAGGATACTTATAGATGGAGGAAGCTCGGTCAACATCATCCAATTGGAAACACTCAAGAGCATGAATATCCCTGAATCAGAAATAACTACCAAATCTCTGATCCTGGATGGATTCAGTGGTGAAGCTAAAGCCACTGTTGGAGAAATCAAGCTACCGGTATACATCGAGGGGTAAATTCTATGCAACGTTTTTGTATAATAGATTCCCTATCTTGTTATAATATTACACTAGGTAGACCTTGGATACATGACATGAAAGCAGTCCCTTCGACCTATCATCAATGTGTCAAGCTGCCAACACCATGGGGAGTAGTGAAGATCAACAGTTATCAACAAGAAGCCAAGGAGTGCTATTCATCTTCGATGAAAGGAACTACTAGACCTTCATCAGCGTAGCAATCAAAGTGTGACATTGGGGATACTCAGGAATATAGGGAAAAGGAAGTAAAGGAAGTACCTTTAAATCCCGATAATCCTGAGGTCAAGGTCCTTATAGGGACAAATATCCCTGAGGATGTTGAAGAGAAACTAATTTCTTTTCTGAAATCAAGAATTTCCACATTTGCATGGAAACACGAGGATATGACAGGAATATCCTCAGATGTGATTACACATAAATTAGGGATAGATAGGAATATTAAGCCTGTCCACCAAAAGAGAAGGAAATTCGCACCCGAAAGAAATCTAATCATTCAAGAGGAAGTAGAGTAATTCCTCAAAGCGAAAATGATTAGAGAGGTGAAAATTCCAAAGTGGCTAGCCAATGTAGTCGTGGTTCAAAAGAAGAATGGAAAGTGGAGAGTTTGTGTGGATTACACAGACCTCAACAAGGCTTGTCCTAAAGACCCTTTCCATTACCACATATAGACTCCATGGTAGATGCAACAGCAGGACATGAAATGTTAACTTTCATGGATGCATCAGCAGGCTTTCAACAAATTCAAATGGAACCGTTAGACCAAGAAGATACAGCCTTCATGACGCCAACAGGGATATATTGCTATACGGCAATGCCATTTGGCTTGAAGAATGCTGGAGCCACATACAAGAGACTTGTGAACATGATGTTCAAAGAGAAGCTGGGGGACACTATGGAAGTGTATATTGATGATATGGTGGTCAAATTGAAGATAACTGAGAATCATCTTAGAGATCTTCAGGAATCCTTCGATATCCTAGACCACTACAACATGAAGCTAAACCCATCTAAATGTCATTTTGGGGTAAGATCAGGAAATTTCTTGGGATATATGGTCACTAAAAGAGGAATAGAGGCTAGCCCGGAACAAATTTAAGCAATCTTAAACCTCAAATCCCCAAAGAACATAAAAGAGGTGCAAAGATTAACAAGAAGGATAGCTGCACTCAATAGATTCATCTCAAGGTCTTCTGAAAAATTTAAGGGATTATACGATATCCTTAAAAAGAATAAGAAGTTCCAATGGGATGAAGAGCATGAGAAGGCACTTCAGGATCTGAAAGAATATTTGTCTTCACCTCCATTGCTCATGAGACCAGAAGATGGTGAACCACTATCATTGTACTTAGCAGTATCCTGAACTACTCTAAGTACTGTGTTAGTTAAGGATCATCAGGGATCATAGCATCCCGTATATTATGTGAGTAAAAGCCTAGTAGATGCTGAGTCTAGATATTCTCACTTAGAAAAGCTAATCTTGGCTTTGGTCATGGCATCAACCAAACTTAGGCATTACTTTGAGACCCATAGAATACACATCAAGACCAATTATCCTGTTAAATCTGTATTGAGAAAACCTGAGCTATCAGGAAGGATGGCAAAATGGTCAGTCAAACTCAGTACTTATGATTTGATCTATGAACCAAGGACAACAATTAAGTCACAAGCATTAGCAAACTTTGTGGCTGATTTTAGTAGTGATCTACAACCAGAAGTGGATCTAGAAATCAAACTCTTAGATGAAGATATTGGTGAGTGGACTTTGTTCACAGATGGATCTTCAAACGTAAGAGGAATAGGACTAGGTATCATACTAAAATCGCCACAAGGGGACATAATACCCCAATCAATTAGTTGTGAATTTCAAGCAACTAATAATGAAGCAGAATACGAAGCTCTAATAGCAGGACTTCAATTGGCTAGGGATATGAACATAAGAAACCTACATGTTTTTATCGATTCCCTACTGATAGCCAATCAATTTAACGGTTCTTACATGACTAGAGGAAATAAATTGGCAATATACTTAGAAATAGTTAAGGATCTTTCAGGATATTTTTATAACTTTGATATCACTCAAGTGCCGAGGGATGAGAACGCCGAAACAGATGCACTGGCAAACTTAGCATCATCCCTAAGGATTCCTGAGGATATTAATATTCCTATCCTTCATATTTTAAGACCAGCGATAGATATGCAGGATATAGATCAGGATATTGAACCGGAGAATACCGAAGTTCATCACTCAGAAGCACATGAAATATCCTGGACTATCCATATTAAGAACTACCTTCAAACAGGAAAAATACCTGATGAAGAAACAAATCCTAGAGCCTTTAAAGCGAAATTATCTAGATACACAATCATACAAGATATCTTATATAGGAAATCAGTATCAGGCCCATACTTGAGGTGTTTGGAGAAACCCGAAAGTCTGGAAGTAATGAAAAATATCCATGAAGGAGATTGTGGAAATCACACAGGGGGAAGAGCATTATTCTCAAAGATCCTGAGAACAGGATACTTTTGGCCGACCATGAGAAGAGATGCAATGTCTTATTCCCAGAAGTGTGATGCTTGTCAAAGACATAGCAATATACTTCATCAACCAGTTGAACCTCTACATCCAATAGTCTCATCATGGCCATTCATGAAATAGGGAATGGATATAGTAGGAAAGTTGCCCATAGCACCAAGAGGAAAGGTGTTTATGCTGGCTATGACAGATTACTTCTCAAAATGAATTAAGGCTGAAGCCTTTATGCAAGTTAGAGAAAAAGATGTAATCTCATTCATAAAAAGAAATATCCTGACTAGATTTGGGATACCTACAGAAATCACTTGTGACAACGGATCTCAGTTCATAGGCAAAAGGACTACAAACTTTTGTGAAAGCTGGGGCATAAAGATGATCACCTCTACACCTGTTCATCCTCAAGTTAATGGTCAGGCAGAATCAAGCAACAAGATTATCATCAACAACCTTAAGAAAAAGTTGGGATCCAAGAAAGGAAAGTGGGCTGAAGAACTTCCATTTGTTCTATGGGCTGATAGAACGACCACAAAGAATGCAACTGGTCAAACACCATTCTCTTTAGTGTATGGTTCTGAAGCTGTTCTCCCAACTGAAATGGTTATCCCTACTGCAAGATCAAGTTTGCAAAATCTAGAATCCAACAAGGAAGTACTATCTGAGGATCTAGATACTATCGATGAACTTAGGGATATTGCAAGAATAAGGATGGCAACATATCAACAAAAGATAGCTAAATCCTATAATAAGAATATTAGGATACGAAGATTTCAAGTTGGTGATTTGGTTTTAAGGAAGGCATTACAGAATACCACCAATCCAGCTGATGGAAAACTTGCTCCGAAATGGGAAGGACCCTATAAGATAGAATCCGAAGCGGGAAAAGGGGCATACAAGTTAATCAACATGGAAGGAGAACCTCTTCCTAGATCTTGGAATGCCATCCATCTTAAACTATATTGTATTTGAAACCTATCAAATCCTAAAATGTTATCTGAACATTATATATTCTAATATATATTCCTATATATGCCTATCTATTCTTGTGTATTCCTAATTATCATGCTACTAATCAAGCATATGAGGGGCATCAGGAATCCTGATTCCCAGCTATGCAAAAATCTTACTGTTTTGTAGGTATAGCAGGAGAAGAGATGAGACTTTATGTCTTAACCCAAATTCTGACCTGAAATCAGAACTTAACGAAGACCCGCACTGACTTTATGTCTAGCTGCAAAGTTTTGACCTGAAATCAAAATTGTAGAAGACCCCGCACTGACTTTATTTCTAGCTGCAAAGTTTTGACCTGAAATCAAAACTCTAGAGACTTTGGTCTCTCATGAAGACTTAGGAATCATGCCCTCGCCAGTTGCGCACGTTTATCCTATTATAGTCTGAGATAAGGGGAACAGTACACGCATGAGTGGCTGACAATTTCATTATCAAGGGCTATAACTAAGGATCCTCCGAAACATCCCGGTATAGTTGAAGATTTGGGACCAGTACACGCATGAGTGGCTGACAATTTCATTTTCAAAGACTATAACCAGGGATCCTCCGAATTCCGGCCTAGTCGCCAGTATTGCCTTAGTCGCCAGTATCCCAGCCTTAGTCGCCAGTGGCCTTGTCGCCAATATTCCGGCCTTAGTCGCCAGTGGCCTTGTCGCCAGTATTTCGGCCATAGTCGCCAGTTTAATCGACCTTGTCGCCAGTATCTTGGGCTTGTCCCAAGTTTTCTTGTTTTTCTATTTATGCAGGACCGACTTTCAAGGATACCTAGGAATATCGCAACATACTTGGGGATATTCAGGTAAGAAATTCTTTTTGATGTTTTGACAGGAACAAAGAAGATTTCTAACTAAATCTACTATCTCTAGAAATCGGTATTTATTTCTCAACTCTTTAAATATATTGCATTCTTTATTTCTAGTTGTTTAGACTCATATCCTAACATTTGATAAAATGTGTAAAACCTAGGAATATGTTATATGAACCTTTACTAAAGGATACGCTAAACTAAATTACTAAATTACTTCATGTGCTATTATAACTTTAGAATATATATCTAAGTTATATATAACCATTCAAATAATAAAAACCTTAGTCGAATTTAATCTGAATTACTCCTAATAATTCCTACATATATATACTGGATTTGAGGAAAAATATTCTAAAATTCTTTAATAAAGATTTGTTTATAGCCAAAACCACATCCTTGTAAGAATTATAAAAGGATTTATTTCGTTAAACAGTTTACGAAATATCCAAGATACCATTAAGAATATTTAGGAATATTCGAAGATATCCTAACAATAATTATAAATAATAAATTATAACTGGATACTATGTTAATGTATTAGGTTGCTTTTAGTCAGTAGATCAACAAACATAATATTCATGAAATATGTTAAAGAAATTAATCCCAACAGTTAAACAAATGAATGTCCTCGAAAATTTTTATCATTAAAGGATTGAAATAATTTACGTCTTCAATACTGAATAAAGTATTCAAGTTGAATTTAATATCCCAAATTATTCTCAAATTATTCCTAAATATTCCTAAGAAAGCGTATACGTGAATAGTTTAAGTAAAAAGTTACTTGGAAAAACTAAAGTATTATAAATCCAATAAAAATATATTAGACATTAATAATCACACTTTCACAAGTTATGAAACTTAATAATCTCTTTCAATAACAAAATAACAACATTCAGGATATTTCAAGATATCTAAGAATATACTACTATATGAAAACGCAGAAAGAAAACCCAACATACCAAATGTTATATTCACAACCAGAAACTGTTAAAAAGTTGACATATCAAGCTTCGCCATGAAACTCATGGTCCCTCCACTTTGATTTCTTATATTGTCTGCCCCTATACTAGGGGACTTTCCTAAAAACCATTGTTTGAACAGTATTACACCAGAATTAAAGAACCACAAAATACTAAAAAAGGTGGGCTCAGACCTTCGCATCATTGTCATCATTGCCCATCGTAGCCTCCTGCTCAACCACTCCAGCCTCCGCACCTGTCACCTCCACATCACCTGCCTTGCTGGTCTCACCCACCTCGCCAGCCTTGTTAACCTTCATAGAAGCCTCCACCTTGTCACCTGCCAGTTTCGCCAATATCTTGCCCCATTCCTTCATATTCTTGGCCAGCGACACCACTCCTTCAGCCTTGGCCGGGTTCACCAATTGGTTTTTGGCCCTTAACACAGCAATGGCGGCAGATTTCTTGGCTCCTTTAAGGTGTTCCTTGAATTGAAGCTTATGGGTGGCTTCCATTTCCTTCTATCTGTTTTTTGACTTTGGTGAGCTCTTTCTCATGGTGACCGGCTTTGGCTGTGAAGATTTTCTTCTGATCTTCCAGGTCCCCATCTGCTTGTCAGTTTGTTCTTTCTTAGAGATGTACTTAGCAGAGACCTACAACAATAGGAATTATTCAGAATATGTAGGGATATTATGCTAATAGACAAAATAAATAGTATACCTTTTTCAGAAGATCAGGAATGGACAGGTCAGATGGCTCCTCAAGGTCCACGGTATCTACCCCTTTTCGTTTCTTGGTAGTCTTTGAGGAACAGGTAGTCATAGCACGCGACTTGGGAGCAACAGGACTAGCTTTCTCCTTTTTCACGGTAAAGAAGCTGTCAAGGTCTTTAAGGTTGAATGTTGATTCTGCGAAATATGTCAGAATAATTAGAAATATATAAGAATAATTCAGAATATTGAAATATTTATACCTAAGGCCATTGGAGTAGCTGCTTCAAGATTAGCACCAAATTTCCTGTATTGCTCGTCAATCTGCAACAAGGAACGAATATTGTTCCTACTTTCTTCCTCTTCCGATACAAGTGATTCAAATTTAGGAGCTGCAAAAAATAAAAACATAATAACTAAAATTACACAATAACAAATTTTAATTAACAAACAAAATCCTAAGAACGTCCTACCCTTTTCCACCCATTTGAGAGGAAGAATTTCCCCATGAGGAATAGAGCTTCTTTTCACAAAAAAGAATTTATTTCTCCACTCATCCTCATTCATAGTGAACCCTAGAACTAAGACAGGAGCCCCACTCCATCTCTGAAGAACGAACCGGGATGACCCGTGAGTTCTGAGTTGGTACATCAGGGATATTTCAGGGATATTAATCTCTAAACCAAAGTGATGGTTTAGTTGGTCAAGGGTATAGAGAAGGCGCCATCCCATAGGCATAAGTTGGGGAAAGGAGAGTTTGGTGGTTAAGAAAAAATCAAAGATAAGATCGGGGAAAGGAAATTTCAAACCCAAAGTAAATGGATATTCCGGAAAACATATCCAAGTGGGAAAAACGTGGTCAGCCTTAAGATTTTCAGAAAAAGAATGAAAAACAGTTTCATCAGGAAAGGTTTTTGTGAGTCACAAAAGTTCAACTCTATCATCATTAAAAACATTTCTATTTTGACGATTCAGGGTCAGAATATTTTGATCAGTAAAATCAATTGAGTTGAAATCAGAAGAAGAAGATGATCCGGACATTTTCAGAAAAGATAAATTCAAAATTGAAGGAGAGAATGAAAGAAACTTACAGCAAGATCCTGTAGAAGATGATGGCATCAAATGAAAGAGATGTGATCATTATATCTTGCGAAAACGGCTGGAATATGTGGGAAACCGCCATATTCATAACTGTCCTGACTGTTAACAGTCACATCACGTTTAAAATTCAAAATTTGAATCAAAGAGCCAAAACAAACGGTTATTTTCAAATTCTTACCACCAATTGAAGCGGTAATAAGAATTCGGGGGTAATTGTTATACCTGTAAAAATTTATCCTTATAATTCGGAATAATTCGGGATACGGGATATTTCGGGATAATTGGGAATATTTGCGTATATGAATATATATGATCTGATGACTTGAATAATAAATAATGATAGTTTATAATTTATTATTATTATCTTATTCAACACGTGCTATTAACGTTTGAAATGAGTCAACAGATTATAAGCAACAAATATGCCTATTTACCCGGAATGTGGAGAAGAACGTGGATTACATGAAGAAGCTGATAACGTTCACTAATGATCAGTTGGCGCATGATTGGTGACTGGACCGAATAACAAGGAACAACCTTTGACTATCATTGTATCTTTTTTATTATAAATTGACGCAACATCGATCTAGGAAAACACACAACTCACTTAGCTGACTTCTGCTTATTTCTAACTCATATTCACAAGATTCAGAGCTTTCAACACTTAGTGATCGATTGATTGTGCTCTTGTATTGTAACTTTATTTTGTTGTTTTAATATTAACTAGGCAGAGTGATGATTGTCACCTCTCGAGGTTTTTATGCCGGCAATCCTAAGGGATTAAGGGCTTTTCCTTGTCTAAATCTCGTGTGTAAGCTGTTTATTTCGTTATATATTCTGAAATATCCCTAGGGATCCTCATGGATATTTTCATTGCATTTTGCTTATAAACTATTTTCTTGATTGTAAAGCACAATACCCCACTAAACTAATTCGGTTTTGCTAAAAATTATACTTGTTAATTTTTACCCGAAACAGTAGTTATCATGGATTCAGGGATATTTATTCTCTTTAGTGTCTCTAACTGGATAATGTTTACTGAACTGCCTCCATCAATGAGTATCCTGTGTACATAGTGGTTAGCAACATATAAAGTAATTACTAACCCATCGTGATGAGGATCTATGATGTTTTCTCGATCTTGTTCTTCGAAGGATATCACAGTATCCTTAGTTATTGTTGAAGTTTTTGTGGGTCTTTTTCCATTTTCCGTCTTAGCCACTGTAGCGTGTCTTCTGGCTGCAGAATAAGAAGTACCACATATGTCAGATCCACCAGAGATAAAGTTTATTACCTTGGCATCCTTCGGTGGCGATGCATCTCTTATTGGGAATCCATCAGGATCCCGCCTCCTTTCTTTCTTTTTATCGAGCAGTTCCTTGAGATGGCCTTTGCTAAGTAAGTAGCTTATATCTTTCCTCAAGGAAATCCAATCTTCGGTCACATGTCCAAAGTGTTCATGACACGCGCACCATTTGGACTTGTCTTTCGCGGCGAACTTCTTATCCTTGGGAGGCCATCTCGCCTTTTCTCCCAAATCCTGCATACCACACATTAATTCAGGGATATCTACAGAAAAACAGTAATCAGATATCCTGGGATAATCTTCATCATCCTCATCGTCATCCACAGGAATTGATCTAATGGTTGTCAGACTTGTAGTATGGCTTGGGTTTGAATGATTTGTTGGTGGGTGAATCCAACTTCCTTTTTCCTTGGTCATTGGGAGGAGTTGTAGTAATCCTCTTCTGGATTTCTTTTTCATCTTCCAACCTGATGAACCTTAATGCTCGGTTCCGAACTTTGTCCATATTCATGCAAGGATTCATAACCAAATCATCATAAAAAGGTGAGTTTTTCTGCAACCCCATTTTGAAAGCTTGAACAGACGTAGTGATATTGAGGTTAGGGATATCCAAGGATTCTCTGCCAAACTTGTTCACATAACTTCTTAGAGTCTCATCCAATCCCTGTGTTATCATGTATAGATCACTAGTTAATCTTTCAAATGTCCTGCTACATGAAAATTGATTATTAAACAGGTTAATCAAATGAGCAAATGAAGTAATCGAATAAGGAGGAACATTGAGTAGCCATTTGAAGGCTGCTCCTGTCAAAGTTGAGCCGAATCCTTTGCATAAGCAGACTTCCTTCAGATGTGGGGGAATAGGATTTGTTTCCATTCTTTCCCTGTATTGTGCTACATGCTCTTCGGGATCCGTGGTCCCATCATACAACTTCATGGTGGGAGTTTGGAATCTTTTCGGGATTTCGGCATCACATATTGGTGGAGCGAATCTGGATATCCTGTGGGTGATTGCTGGTACTTTCGGGATAGGCTTGACTACTCCTGGTACACTTGAGATCATATCCCGAAGTTCTGGATTTCCTTGGCCACTTGAGGAGATATTACTATTTCCTGTGATGAACCAAGGTTATTAGTATCTAATGGAGAATAATTGTTAGTGTTACCAGTGAATGGTGTAGGGAGTGATGTTCTAGGGATAAGGAGATTATCTCGAGACATTCCCAGATCTTGGGATCCTGATGAGGTTCCGATACTGGTTTGCATTGGGGTAAAGTCTCCAGAATGATACCCAGATATCCCTGATGTTCCAAAATCAAGGATCCTCGGAGCTATTGGTGTAGTAACTTCAACTTGCTAGCTTTTCTCAGCCTTCAAGTTTTCCATTTCCCTGAGAAGTCTTTGATTCATTCGTTGTTGATCTATCATCTGTTGTTGTACCTGTTGAAACATACTCAAAACATCATTATTAGAAACAAGGATATGAGCTGTAGTGGTCATTCTTGTCGAAGGAACACTTTCGGCCACAAACGTAGTCTTTTTTCCAGAATTGTCGGGCTTCTTGGTAAAGACAGGAATCTGCGAAGGCATATTAGTAGTAGCAGCAGATACAGTAGGTAATGAAGAAATTGATCTCGATTGTGAAGCCATTTTTCAATATATTCCTTCTGAAAACGCCTTTAAACATGTTTTTAATTATAAAAAACACAAGTTTGCCCCACGGTGGGTGCCAAATTGTTTCGGGTAAAAATTAACAAGATTAACTTTTAGCAAAACCGAATTAGAAAAGTGGGGTATTGTGTTTTACAAGCAAGTATACTGATTATACGGAATATATGTTCAAAATATCCTCAAATATCCCTGGGGATATTTGAATATATCAAACAGAAAGAGCGCAAGTTGATCTGCCTAGTAATATTAATAATCAAATAAGTTAAATACAAAGAAAGAGCGCAAGTTGATCGATGCTAAGCAGCTAAATAAGCTTCAGTGAGTTTCATGTGTGTTTTCTAAGTATCCAGAGTCCTATATCGATCAATAGCCTCGTTATTTATACAAAGAATCAACAAAAAGATGTTCAATAACGTTCACATGGTAGTTCCGATTATTCCGGCACTTTCAAACGTGGGAGACTCATTCCAATCATCCGCATAAATCTTCCTTAGATTGCGCATCCAATTTTGGTTAGTTGATAATGCTTCCATGATATTAGGGCCAGCCATAGGACAACCTGTCAATCCCTGAAATCTCGCAATAGATGTTAAGCAACAGAGATAATTGTTAGTGATAATTCATATCTTTAAAATATCCCTGATCCCGAAATATCACGGATCCTGAAATATTCCGAGTGAGAATATTTTGCGCCCAACAACTATGGAAGTGTATATCGATGATATGGTGGTCAAGTCGAAGATAATTGAGAATCACCTTAAGGATCTTCAGGAATCCTTCGATATCCTGGACCACTACAATATGAAGCTTAATCCATCTAAGTGTCATTTTGGGGTGAGATCAGGAAAGTTCTTGGGATATATGGTTACTAAAAGAGGAATAGAGGTCAGCCCAGAACAAATTCAAGCAATCCTAAACCTCAAATCTCCAAAAAACATAAAAGAAGTGCAAAGACTAACAGGAAGGATAGTTGCCCTCAACAGATTCATCTCAAGATCTTCTGAAAAATTCAAAGGATTCTATGATATCCTTAAAAGAATAAGAAGTTCCAATGGGATGAAGAGCATGAGAAGGCACTTCAGGATCTAAAGGAATATTTATCCTCACCGCCGTTGCTCATGAGACCAGAAGATGGTGAACCCCTATCATTGTACTTAGCAATATCCTGAACTACTGTAAGTGCTGTGTTTGTTAAGGATCATCAGGGATCACAACATCCCGTGTACTATGTAAGTAAAATCCTAGTAGATGCTGCGACTAGATATTCTCATTTAGAAAAGCAAATTCTAGCTTTGGTCATGGCATCAACAAAGCTTAGGAGGGACACATAAAATACACATTAAGACAAATTATCCTGTTAAATCCGTATTGAGAAAACCTGAGCTATCAGGAAAGATGGCAAAATGGTCAGTAAAACTCAGTACTTATGATTTCATCTATGAACCAAGGACAACAATTAAGTCACAGGCATTAGCAGACTTTGTGGCTGATTTTAGTAGTGATCTACATCTGGAAGTGGATCTAGAAATCAAACTCTTAGATGAAGATACTGGTAAGTGGACTTTGTTCACTGATGAATCTTCAAATGTAAGAGGAACAGGACTAGCCATCATACTAAAATCACCACACGGGGACATAATACCCCAATCGATTAGTTGTGAATTTCAAGCAACTACTAATGAAGCAGAATATGAAACCCTAGTAGCAGGACTTCAATTGGCTAAGGATATGAACATTAGAAACCTACATGTTTTTGTCGATTCCCTACTGATAGCCAATCAATTTAACGGTTCTTACACGACTAAAGGAGATAAATTGGCAAAATACTTAGAAATAGTTAAGGATATTTCAGGATATTTTTAGAACTTTGATATCACTCAAGTGCCGAGGAATGAGAATGCCGAAGCAGATGCACTGGCAAACTTAGCATCATCCCTAAGGATCCCTGAGGATATTAATATTCCTATCCTTCATATTTTAAGACCAGCAATAGATATGCAGGATATAGATCAGAATAGTAAACCCGAGAATACCGAGGTCCATCACTCAGAAGCACATAAACTATCCTGGACTATCCCTATTAAGAATTACCTTCAAACAGGAAAAATACCTGATGAAGAAACAAATCCTAGAGCTTTTAAAAGCAAAAGTGTCTAGGTACACAATCATACGAGATATCTTATATAGAAAGTCAATAGCATGTCCATACTTAAGGTGTTTGGAGAAACCCAAAAGTCTGGAAGTAATGAAAGATATCCACGAAGGAGATTGTGGAAATCACATCGGGGGTAGAGCATTATTCTCAAAGATCCCGAGAACATGATACTTTTGGCCGACCATGATAAGAGATGCAATGTCTTATTCCCAGAAATGTGATGCTTGTCAAAGACATAGCAATATACTTCATCAACCAGCTTAACCTCTACATCCAATAGTCTCATCATGGCCATTCATGAAATGGGGAATGGATATAGTCGGAAAGTTACCCAAAGCACCCGGAGGAAAGGTGTTTATGCTTGCTATGACAGATTACTTCT
Source organism: Mikania micrantha (assembly GCA_009363875.1). Classification (NCBI taxonomy): domain Eukaryota; kingdom Viridiplantae; phylum Streptophyta; class Magnoliopsida; order Asterales; family Asteraceae; genus Mikania; species Mikania micrantha. Next base: position 32,226,473 of record CM018698.1, on the reverse strand, counting down.
CAAAATGGATTGAGGCTGAAGCCTTTGTGCAAGTTAGAGAAAAAGAAGTAATCTCATTCATAAAGAGAAATATCCTGACTAGATTTGGGATATCCGCTGAAATCACTTGTGACAATGGATCTCAGTTCATAGGCAAAAGGACTACAACCTTTTGTGAAAGTTGGGGCATAAAGATGATAACCTCTACACCTGTTCATCCTCAAGCTAATGGTCAGGTAGAATCAAGCAACAAGATCATTATCAACAACCTTAACAAAAAGTTGGGATCCAAGAAAGGAAAATGGGCTGAAGAACTTCCATTAGTCCTATGGGCTGATAGGACAACCACAAAGAATGCAATTGGTCAAACACCATTCTCTTTAGTATATGGTTCTGAAGCTGTTCTCCCAACTGAAATGGTTGTCCCTACTACAAGGTCAGGTTTACAAAATCTAGAATCCAACAAGGAAATACTATCTGAGGATCTAGATACTATTGATGAACTTAGGGATATTGCAAGAATAAGGATGGCAACATATCAACAAAAGATAGCTAAATCCTATAATAAGAATATTAGGATACGAAGATTTCAAGTAGGAGATCTAGTTTTAAGAAACGCATTTCAAAATACCACCAATTCAGCTGATGGAAAACTTGCTCCAAAACTGGAAGGACCTTATAAGATTGAATCCGAAGCTGGAAAAGGATCATATAAGTTGACCAACATGGAAGGAGAACCTCTTCTAAGATCTTGGAATGTCATTCATCTTAAGCTATACTTTATTTGAAACTTGTTGTATCAAACTGTAAAAGATTATCACATTATAATCTGCACCTATATTTTCAAATATTTCTATATATTATAAAATATTCCTATATATTCTTGTATATTCCTAATTACCATGCTACAAATCAAGCATCTGAGGGGCATCAGGAATCCTGATTCCCAGCTATGCAAAAATCTTATTGTTTTGTAGGTATAGCAGGAGAAGAGATGAGACTTAATGTCTTAACCCAAGTTCTAACCTGAAATTAGAACTTGATGAAGACCCCGCACTGAATTTATGTCTAACTGCAAAGTTTTGACCTGAAATCAAAACTGTAGAAGACCCCACACTGACTTTATGTCTAGCTGCAAAGTTTTGACCTGAAATCAAAACTCAAGAGACTTTTGTCTCTCATGAAGACTTAGGGTTCATACCCTCTCCAATTGCGCACGTTTATCCTATTATAGTCTGAGGTAATGGGACCGGTACATGCATGAGTGGCTGGCAATTTCATTATCGAGGGCTATAACTAAGGATCCTTCGAAATATCCCGGTATAGTTGGAGATTTTGGGACCAGTACACGCATGAGTGGCTGAAAATTTCATTTTCAAAGACTATTACCAGGGATCCTCCGAATTATAGCATTCATATGCTAGATTACCGGGCCTTAGTCGCCAGAATTCCGGCCTAGTCGCCAGTATCCCGGCCTTAGTCGCCAGCACTCTGACCTTAGTCGCCAATATCTTTCGGCCTTGTCGCCAGTATCTTTCGGCCTTGTCGCCAGTATCTTTCGGCCTTGTCGCCAGTATTTCGGCCTTGTCGCCAGTATTCTGGCCTTAGTCGCCAGTATTCCGGCCTTAGTCGCCAGTATTCCGGCCTTAGTCGCCAGTATTTCAGCCATAATCGCCAGTATTTTCGGCCTTAGTCGCCAGTTTAATCGGCCTTGTCGCCAGTACCTTGGGCTTGTCCCAAGTTTTCTTGTTTTTCTATTTATGCAGGACTGATTTTCAAGGATACTTAGGAATATCGCAAAATACTTGGGGATATTCAGGTATGGAATTCTTATAATGTTTTGACAGGAACAAAGAAGACTTTGAACTAAACCTACTATCTCTGGAAATTGGTATTTGTTTCTCAACCATTCTTTATTCCTAATTATTTTCTATATATGTGCATTGTGCTTAATTTTACTTAGGAATATGTTGAACATTTCTATGTTGAACCAAATTATTAGTTACTTAATGTGGTAATATAAATTTAGACTAATGATAACATTTAGACATATGTCTAAGTTATATATATAAGCATTCAAGTAATTAAAACCTTAGTCGAATTAGGATAAGTCTAGCTTAAACTATTCCTAATGATTCCTAAGTATATCTGATATAGATTAAACTTAAGAAAAAGTATTCTAAAAATTCCTCAATAGAAATATTGAGAGTGTTTGACCATATTAAGGCGTGTATAATTAGTTTAAACATATTCGAAATCTAATGAAAATTGTACAAGGGTTAATCACATATATAACCTGCGAAATAATCAAAATATTATTGAGAATACTCAACGATACTTGAAAACTCATAAGAACAGTTCAAAAATTAACTTCATAAGTATTCAACATATTATCAATACATACCCAATCAAACCTTATAATATTTATAAAGATATTAAAGAAATCAATCCTTTACATAAATACCAAATATCAAAAATATTTTGGAATATATAAGAATATTTCAACAGATAAACAACTAAATATCCAAAATGTCCTTGAAAACATTTATACTTGAGGAATTAGTAAATAATATTTAAGGAATTAAAAACCTTGAGATAAATGACATATCCAAAACTGAATACAATATTTAATATTCGGGTTGAATCTAATTCAGAATATATCATATTATTCTCAAGTATTCCTAAATATGCCTGAGAAAACTTATATGTGAATATTCTAAGCAAAAATCACTTGAATAAGTTAAGTATTTAATATAATGTTATTAAGTCAAACTATATCAAACATTGGTATTTATTAATATTTTACCTAAATACAAGTTGTCTAGTATAATTAAGAATATCTGGGGATATTCAGGAATACCTTTCAGGGACAAAATAACAACATTCAAAATACTTCAGGATATCTAAGGATATCTAGAAGCTAAATAACTATAAAAAACACAGAAATACTACCCAAAATACTAAATGTCATACACACAACCAAAAACAGTTAAAATATTAACATATCAAGCTTTGCCATGAAACTCATGGTCCCTCCACTTGATATGTTAACAAAAGTTAAAGAAAAATCAAGGCTTCGCCATGAAAATCATGGTCTCTTCACCTTGATTCTTATATTGTCTGCCCCTAAACTAGGGGACTTCCCTAAAAATCTATTGTTTAAAAGAGTTACACCATTAGAGAATAAGAACCACAAACATTACAAAGATGGGCTCAGACCTTAGCATCGTTGTCATCATCGCCCATCATCACCTCCTGTTCACCAACTCCGGCCTCCACACCTGCTGCCTCGCCTTCTCCAACCTTACTGGTCTCTCCCACCTCGCCAGCCTTGTTTACCTCCACAGAAGCCTCTGCCTTGTCGCCTGCCAGGTTCACCAGTATCCTGCCCCATTCTCGCATATCCTTGGCCAATGACTCCACACCTTTAGTCTTAGCTTGGTTCACCAACTGGAACTTGGCCCTCAACACAGCAATGGCGGGATATTTTTTAGCTCCTTCAAGGTGTTCTTTGAACTGAAGCTTATGAGAGGCCTCCATTTCCTTCATTTGTTTCTTGACCTTGGCGAGTTCTTTCTCATAATGCCCGGCTTTGGCAATGAAGATCCTCTTTTGATCTTCAAGGTCCTCCACCTTCTTATCAAACTGCTCCTTCTCAAAAGCATACTTGGCAGAGACCTACAAAATAGAGATCACTCAGAATATGTAGGGATATTATGCTAAAGACAAAGTAATCAATATACCTTTTTCAGGAGGTCAGGAACAGACAAGTCAGATGGCTCTTCGAGGTCAACAGTATCTACCCCTTTGCGTTTTTTGGACGTCTTGGAGGAACGAATAGTCATGGCACGTGACTTGGGGGCAATAGGACTTGTTTTTTCCTTTTTCACAGCAAAGAAGGCATTGAGGTCCTCAAGGTCGAAAGTTGATTCTGCAAAATAAATCAGAATACTTAGTAATAATTCAGAATATTTTAGAATAATAAACAAAATTTTTTTATACATGAGGCCATTTGAGCAGCTAAAATATTCTGATCAATGAAATCATCAGAGTTGAGATCGGAAGAAGAAGATGATCCGGACATTTTCGAAGAAGAAAAATTAAAAATTGAAAGAGAAAAGGAGGAAGACTTATCGCAAGATCCGGTTGAAGATGATGGCATCTAAAGGAGGCGAGATGATCATTATATCCTGCACAAACGGCTGGAATATGTGGGAAACTGCCACAATCATAAATGTCATGTCAACGATCACATCACAATTTAAAATTCAAATTTTGAATCAAGAGCCAAATTAAACGGTTATTTTCAAATTCTTATCAAAAGTTATTACGGTGATAAGAATTTGGGGGCAATTATTATACCTGTAAAAATTTAGTCTTATAATTCAGAATAATTTGGGAAACAGAATATTTCGGAATATTTAGGAATATTTGCGTATATGAATTTCTATGATCTGATGACCTGAATAATAAATAATAATGATTTATAGTTAATTATTATTATCTTTTTATTTAGCACGTGTTACTAAATTTCGAAATGAGTCAACATGTTGAAAGCAACAATTATTCCTTTTTATCCGGAATATGGAGAAAATTATGGGCTATGTGGAGAAGTCAATAACAGTTATGGGTATTCAGTTGACACACGATTTGAAGTTAAACCTAATATTGTGGAACTAATTTGGAAGACCGTTGTATTATTTTTCACATAAAATGAGGCAACATCGATCTAGGAAAACACACAACTCACTTAGCTTTTTACTGCTTATTTCTTGATCATATTTGCAAGATTCAAAGTTCTTAACCCTTAGTGATCGATTGATTGTGTTCTATTGTTTTAATATAAACTAGGCAAAGTGACAATTGTCACCTCCCGAGTTTTTATGCCGGCAATCCTAGTGGATTAAGGGCTTTTCCTCATACAAATCTCGTGTGTTTGACTGTTTTACTATTTTATATTCTGAAATATCCCTAGGGATCCTCAGGGGTATTCTTGTTAAAACTTACTCACAAACTGTTTTCTTGATTATATAACACAATTCCCCACTAAACTAATTCGGTTTTCCTAAAAATTATACTTGTTAATTTTTACCCGAAACAATTTTGATGATGGTTCAGGGAGTGGGTCTGCTAGTTCATCAGGTGCAGCAGCTGAAAAGTCCCCTCCCACGGAACCAAGACAAGACACGAAAAAAGTGCTAAGGCTCCTCCTCCACCTTGTCCTCAGACAGATGATCCATAAGCTACTGAGGAAGTCGAAGCTGTGCCTTTGAGACGTCGACTGGATGAGACATTGACTATGATCTTAGACGCTCAAGGTATTATACAGCAGTCAGTCAGCTACGATAAGGAGGAGGGAGAGATCATTCACTACTTAACCAAGGAGCAGATTGCAGAGCTATTCAGGTTGAATCCTGATGAGGTTGTGATTGATGACACCTCTGCTCCTGTTTCTTATATGCCTTCTCCTGAGACTTTTGATGACATTGATGCGGTTATTTTGGAGGACATCACTGAGGAAGAGACTACAAAGTATACTTCATCTGAGGACGAGCTACCTACATTTACTGACCTTTTTGGACAAGCCACTGAAGAGGAACTAAACAGAAATGTTGAAGAAAAGGTCAGTAGTGGTGAGTCTTTAGCAAATAACATTCAAAGAGAAAGGAAGAATGGAAGGCATATTGGGAGATATTGAAGAAGCAAACCACTATGAAGATGCCAGCTACTCACACTAAAGTCTATAGGACCAAAGGCTACAAGGTTGGAGGTCAGATACTTAGCTGGGCATACTTTCATGATCTACAGTGTTATGCTGTCAAGAGAGAACGAGGAATTCAGTATTTCAAGCACCCCCATGACTTCAAAACGTTGCCAGGAATTGAGGTCAATCAGCTCGTATGTTTGAAGATGCTATACAGTTCTGATTCGGGGATGTCTGCTTGGTTCTCTCGATAGATTCAGTACGAGTACAGGAAGAAGTGGGTTAACTTCAAGCCTCAGGAACCAGAGAGATACTACATGCCAGAGATGAATGCAGATACCGTAGGCATAAAGTCATCCTGAAGTGGCTACCTCCAAAAGTCATGAAGAAGATTCCTTTGAGGAAGATGCGTCAAGACTTCTTGGAAGGCTTCCGATGGTGGTATTATGATGGGCGTACTAAAGAGGCTGTGATAGTGCTCTACAAAGACAAGAAGTGGGAGACTGAATGTATCTTTGATCCGATGTGGTTGACGAATCTGTCACACAGCGATATCAAAGCTCTTTACAGACACCAGATTTTCTTTGATGTAGAAGATATGGAGCAGGCACTACAATTATGAGGGTGATCCGGATCTGTATTGTTTTCAGAATCCATGCTGGATCAGACTGGAAAGCCATTTCAGACAAACAATTCAAGAAGGATGTTGCAAAATGAAGAACTAGGTCCAAGGGGGAGTATGTTGGTGCACGAAATGTCCCTAATTCAGTTTTGTATGATCTTTTGATGTATAAAGTTTATGTCATTTATGAAATCAGTATTTCTATATTGTTCTTAATGTTTATTTTATTTTATCTGTGTTTGATTATGTTTAACTTTGATTTAATATGTCTTATAGACCCATTCGGGTGAATGACTCTAAGAATGAAGTCATTCGGCCAAATGAACGCTTACAGAATGACTAGGGCGATAGAATGAGTCACCCGCATGACTCATTCGGTGGACCTAGCTCATTCGGCTAAGCCATTCGCTGAATGAGTCATTTCGGTCACTCATTCGGCCAAATTAGTACAGTCTATATATACTAGTCCAAACAGATTCAAACCTAACTTTCCCGAGCCCTCATTCTTCCTAGAACACTCTAGTGTCAAACCCTAGAAGTTTTGAGCGGTTCTTGCCTGTCCAAGTTCGATTCTCATCCCGTGGTGTTCGATCTTGCATCAAACGTTCATCCTTCACCTTTGGATCACCACGGGTGCTGTTGGTTTAGAGTGGAAAACCCTGGAATAGGATTTCGCACTATTCCAGAGGCTGTCGAGCAGATCTCCATTGGAACCGGGTTGTTTCCGGGCTCCTAGTTGGTCCTACATACTAAAAATAATTTTTACATATATTTTCAATATTTGTTTGATCATTATTTAAAAAATGTGGTTTAATATCAAGCATACAACAATCAACGTATGTGGTTTCTAGTTCAAGTGGAAGCCAATATGTTAACTTTGATTTGTTTCACACTTTAAGGCAAAATGTTACCAAATGTGCTTGAGGTATTAGCAAAAATAGCAAACATGGGAGGTACATTGGAACTGATTGGATTTTTGGTATAAATGAATCCCGATTTACAATTTTATCCACTATGGCCCATGATTTACTAAGCGTCCAAGTTTATATTACTTTGGAATATGCTTTTTCTCTTAGTGGCAGCTTTCTTCCAATATGAAGGATCATGCTCGCTTCAATATCATTAGAAATGGGCATTTGCTTGAATGACCATTTGGATGTAATGGGACGTACACAAGACAAGGACAATCTTGAAGCCGAGCTAGAGGTTGAAGAACGATACACGTGGTGAAAGTCGAGGAAGAAAATTGTATTACAATTTTCCGATAAAGAACAAACATTGGATGCTGAACAATAGTCCTGAAGTCCAATCCGAAAATTAAATACGTTTTTAAAAATAGCTTATATTTTTGTTTTGTATTTTTGCTTTTGTCTAACGAAATGTTAGATTTTATTTAATTTTGTTTTGTATTTATAATTTTGTATAATTAAATGTTAGATTTTTATTTAATTTTGTATTGTATTTATAATTTTGTGTATACATTTATAATTTTATGAAATGAAATAAAAGTTTTTATTTTTTTCATTTAGTTTTGTATTGTATTTATAATTTTGTATAATTAACTAAAAGTATTTTTTTGGTTTTTAACATTATTTTTTTAATTTATTAAACAAATTTATATAATTATATTTCCGGTTAATAATTGTTTTTTAACCGAACCAATTTATGAGATAAGCGGTAAACCCTATCTGATCAGTTAACCGATTTGTGCATGTTTATTCACACCTGATGACACATGGTCTTACCAAAATATAAAATATAGTGAACTTAAATCCGTCTTATTTTTTGAAGTTAGTTTTTAATTAATATCAAGTAATTATAGTAGAAACGTTTCAGATTTAAAGTCTTATTCAAAATATTTTTAAACTGCATATATGTGTGTCATGTGTGTATCGTATTTAACTATAACGACCCATTTTGAGATTTTAATAATAAAACAATGCATTGTGTTAGAATTCTAAATTACAAGATGTGTAATCAGATAAATATATGTTTTAAACAAAGTGGGTTTAAATAACTAGTACTTAACTTGGTTAGGTTAGTTAAAACTAGTTAAATAATAATTAAAGGTTGGAGGGACCAATGTTGCCAATTGGCTAAACTTCACATGAGGGCTTATTTAGTAAAATGGGCAAACCCAGTCAACACAATTGTGTTGCCTTGTGATTGACATCTAGAGAGGAAGAAAGGGAGAAAAACCCTAGCTCTCATCATCTTGATCAAATTGAAGTGTTATTTAGCTAAAATTTGAGGATTTGAGATAGAAATCAACATCTAAAGCAAGTTCTAACAAGTGGTAACTGTCATGTTCTTGTTTTGATTGTTTTTTTCATGGGATGGAGATGAAGCCATGAATGAGTTTTCATCTAAACTCTGAATTGAGTGTTGTTAGTTGCAATAACATATTAGTTTGATCTTTTAATCATGTTTTAAACACCCAAACACATGATTCTTACATAAAGAATCATTAAGTGAGGATATGGGTGTTGGATAAACCATGTGGGTTTGGGTTTACATGCAAACTTGATGAGTTTGATTATAAGTGGTTGATATGTTGATATTTTAGAAACAAAAGTGTTGTCAAAACTAAACAAACATACATAACTTATGACTTTGCTGAAATTGGATAAAAGATGGAATTTTGATAACTTGAAATTGATTGAGAATATGGGTAGATGAAATTATGCACATGATTTGTTTGATAAAATACCTCAAAGAGCTTTTGATAAAGTATTAAATGTATAATGTTATGAATTATTAATAAACCTAGATATATGATCAACGGATGAAAACTTTCAATTAGTTGGGTGAATTAGAAGTAAAACGGGTCAAATGGATTGGATTATATAAATAACCCAAGTTGTATGTTCATGCTATTGAATTATGTTATATGTGGATATATAATAGGAAGTGGTGGTAAATCTAGTTCTAAAAGGCCCGAAAAAGGAGTTAGTGATTGTCGATAGTTCTCCAATTCAAGGTAAGTTGCCCGTTTTTGTTTGACTTGTATTTGTAGGATTGAGTGAGTTCACACTACAAGTATTTGTGCCCATACATGTGATTTGTTTCTTTGATTAACTTGATGTTAGTGTTCATGTTTAGTGCGGTTATTGTAACTGAACGATTCACATAGGTGTGAACATTCAATTAATGTCAATGGTTGATTTGATTTAGAATAGTGTAAACAATCACTATAATGTGAGAAGTTATGACCTACAAAAGTGTAGACACTTATTTTGCTATGTGCATGCTTTGATTCACAATTGTGTGAACATAACACTTGCAAAGCTAATGTTATAGATTCACAAAAGTGTGAACAATGGATGATCTACAAGAGTGTAGACATCTAATTTATAGAGTCAAAATGGTTAAGTTTGACTTTTAGGGAATTTGATGAACAATTGGATTAGCGTGCACATATGTATTATTTGTATTGATATATACCGGTAAGATATGTTAATAATCCTTATGATATGTATATAGATAGGTTAAATCGGTTCTAAAAGAGTCAAAACAGTAAGTGCTTGTTTATGTAAATTGTTGACCCGTTTAACGAACTTGAAATGTGTTTAAATTACTTGTCATATGTTTGAATTGATGTTTAATCATCCAAACTTGTTTGAGATTAGTTAGAAAGGAGACTGGAATGCTTTTGGGTTAGTTTGGAAACAGGGAACATATCGTGTACAATCAGGAAGTGCTTAACATGTGAAAATACTCAAAATACATGTTGTTAGCTTCGGATCGATATAATATGGATTCTATTAACAGTTTTATCTATGCAGAATCTAGATAATACTTATATGAACTGAAGTAAACACAATCATACTTGTAAATACCATTCTCATTGATAATAATATCAATTACAAGATGCACATAGCAATGAACACACAGTTCAATCTCACACACTCTGTCAAAAACTATCAAGAACTATTCTCTACATTACAATGAACCTGTAAATATATACTATAGACAGACGAACCTATTCAAGGTAGACGAACCCTAAACGAACCACTAGGTTCACCAGACGAACCAATTGGTTCGCTGGACAAACCTTTACAACACATAAACCATAGGTTCGATGCACTATAACAAAATGCATAGGTTCGTGGGCCAGACGAACCATGCTAAAACACCTCTAACTTAACCAAAACTGACTTGAAAGCAACCTATTACATTATGCACCAACAAACTCCCCCTTAATAGTTGCTTCAAGTCTGCAAAATCTTGATTTCTTAGTCTTCATTCTTCAGTTCGAGTTCCACTCGATGACTGACCTTCAACAATATTATCTGCTGCGCGCACAACCATAGATCTTGGAATCTTTGCCAATCTTTCTGCTTCAATTCTATCATCCCTTTCATCAATCTCTTTTTGTAATACCATCAGCTCCACATACAAATAATTGACATCCTCCCAATTACAACCCGAATGAATTCCCAATGTATAGCACATTCTAGCAATGCTTTAAAATTGTAGGGCCATAAATTGTATAGCTGATTCCTACATCATGATATCCATCTCTTGCATAAATCAAAGCCTCATTAAGAGTTTCAATGTCTTGTTCTAGAGCAGTTAACAAGCCACACTGGATCGAGTAACCTGATAACTCTCCATTGATCATTTTCTATCAACAAAATAAATGCTTCAGACGATCTTTCATCATAAAACCACAATTTGAAAAGTGGAGTCCAGTCTTGTTCCATTTTCCTTAGCCTTGGTCTTGAATACACCTTAGGCTTTGGATAAACATATGAATTATGCTTCAAAACAGAAAATTGTGGAACCAACCAATTCTATTCTTTTTTCGCTTCACGCTTCAGTAAACTCTTAAATCTTTCATTATGATCGGTTTGAAAAGGCTTAATCATCTTCAATCTTGAAAGTTGCATATATTCAAAAGATGGTAACATCATCAAATCGTAAACCTTCCCAAAGTATTGGCACCCATTGACTCGCTTAACTACATAACATCCTCGGTTTTTCAACTCACCAGGAATGTTAGGATAATAACCATAGCTCAGTATCTTCCCATGCATCTTTGATTTGGATTCTATCTTAAACCTCGAAGCTTGTTTTGAATGTTTCAAAGAATCAAGCTGATCAAATTTCTCAATGAATTGTCTAAAGATAGACAAATTATCAACAATGTGTTTCTGTTCCTCTTGAGCCTCTCTCCACAACTCCATTGGCCTTTTAGTCTTCAAATTTTCACTTAACACAAACTGGCATTTATCATTAGCTTCCACTTCAAATAATTTTGCAAAGTTTGGTAAGTTATACAAGTTTTCTTCAGATGCAACAACATCTTCAAATTCAAATGCTATTCCTTCATCTCTGATAGGCAGTTTATCAGCAATACTTGATTTTTAAGCTCATTCACATCTACACCAAACATTCCTGCAAGCTCTTCCTTAGTGTATTCATTTTCAATTTCTCCTTCTTCAAGCTCTTTGCCATTACTAGGTTTATCAATAATTCTCTGCAACTCTTCTTCACAAGTATGTTTAAATAAATCAGCAAGTGTAGGCAATGTCTCATCAACAACTCTCTTTTGATATTCCTCATCAGTTATATCTTCAGTTTCAAATTCTTCAAAATCTTTGGCTTGATTTGGTTCAGCAATAGAGATTGGAGTGACATCCAATGATATTTCAGATGAATTGTAAATTACAATCGCACCAATGACATAGTTTAACCCACTAGATTCACTAACACCAGCTACACCACCATCACCATCATCATTATTATTTGTGTCAATACCCGGATGTTCATCGTAATCCGAATCCACATAATCGACTCTCTGCTCATCATCATCTTCTTCTATGTTGACAGCATCAGGGTCTACAACATTCTCTTCAAACACATAAATTTCTGCATCTTCATTAATTTCTATTTCAGTGTGAACAGTTGTAGAAGGTTCACCATATCTTTATCTTCAATAAACAATTTTCTTCTTCAAGAATGATCATCTTTTCAGTTTGTTCCTAAGCAAATCTTTTCAAAGAGATAATCCGATCATTCATAATCCATTTTTCTTTTTTGATCCACCTCTCTCCACCATTGTAATTGAGTAATCTGAAGCTTCTTCGTATCAATTTCTCTTTGAATGGAGGAGGAAGATTGCTCAGAATCAACTTTCTCCTTCTGCTTCCTATACTTATCAAATTCATGAGACAGAAGTGATATCCTTTGTTTCAGCTCTGTATCATCATATTCCAAAGAAAAATTCAGATCCAATTCATTCAATCCTTCAAACATATTATCAACATGTGTAGTAGTCGTCTATGGTAACGATGTGGTAACTGTAGTAGCTTCAACAAACGGTGCAACACACACAGGAATATGAATTGATGCACTTGGCATTGTAGCTTCAATAGATACTGTAATAGATGATGCAGTAACAGAAGCAGATACATAAGTAGTAAACACAGGAGAAGATAGAACAATACTTGGTGACCAAGTTTTCTTCTTCCTGGGTACATTAGCCATTCTTTTCTTCTTCTTAGGAAGAGAGGATTCTGGCCTATCTTCTGCAACAACAAAATCTGGATCACTTCTATCTTCTTGATCTACCATTCTCTGTTGTTGCTGAATAATATTTCTCTTCAACCTATGAACCATTCGATTCCCGACTTGCACATTTTCTAATTCAGACTCAGATGAAGTCTGTTCCGTTTCATCAAAAACATCATCAAATTCAACATTTGATGGTGATGCAGTAGCAGTTGTTTGCTCAAGAACAAATGGTTGATCTGGATATATAACTTGAGAGGTTCCAATGAAGATGGCGCAACTCTTGGTGGTGATTGTTCCTGTTGATGAACCGGAGAAATTGTTCATGTACTTGTTGAACTGGTGGATCTTGTGGAGGAGGAAGTGGTGGTGGTTGAGCATCATCCATGTTTTCATTGTCAGAACCATAATCTTCATCCCTCCAAGCATCATTTGGTGGTTCAACATAATTAACCCTCGCACAGTGACTTATTGGATCTTTAGTAAGCACCACGTGATTGCTTTATTGATAAGTCTTCACTTGTCTCAAACTAGAATATGTCATGTGCTTTAGTTTCAATTTATCATCCAAAGCCCTTATCAAACCATGTTCAGGAAATCTTTCATCAATGAGCATCTGAACAAATCTTGGATACATTAAAAACTTATCCTTAGCCTTTGTAATGTTATCAGACAAATATCTGAAAATCATACCTGAGAAGTTGAATGGCTTGTTTAAGATCAATGCAAACATGGCCGATCTCATGAGATCTTTCAGTTCATCAAAGGTACCCCTCCTCATGCTCATACAATGAAGTAACACGTGTGCTAGAAATTTGTACTGAAGAGGTAGTTTTTTCTTCTTGATGGAATACTCACTATATACTCCAAAGTATTTGATTCTTAAGAAACATCCTTTAATACATCTTTCAGGAATTCAGAACTCTTCTTACATCAGCTTCACCAATTCTGATCACCTGCCCAAGCACATTAGCCTCAATAACTAAAACTTCATTGATTGTAGTCAATCATGCTGACTCCCAAAAGCTTTGAATATGAGATTTGTACACGTGACAGTGATTAGATATAGCATAGTAAATCCTTGGAGCATGTGGTTTAATTCGATGCAAAGCGAAAAAATAAATAAGCTTAACACAAAAGAAGAAAAAGAAATAATAATAAAAATTTGGATTCATTGGGACTCTGTGGTAATATGATCAGCAATTTTCTCACGTCTCAAAAACTCAAGTGCCATTTTTTGTATTTGGATCCAAGTAAGCACATATGTTATGTTTCTCACCAATTCTGATCAGCTTTGAATATGAGATTTGTACACGTGACAGTGATTAGATATAGCATAGTAAATCCTTGGAGCATGTGGTTTAATTCGATGCAAAGCGAAAAAATAAATAAGCTTAACACAAAAGAAGAAAAAGAAATAATAATAAAAATTTGGATTCATTGGGACTCTGTGGTAATACGATCAGCAATTTTCTCACGTCTCAAAAACTCAAGTGCCATTTTTTGTATTTGGATCCAAGTAAGCACATATGTTATGTTTCTCACCAAAAGCTAAGTTTGCCATTTCTGCAATTAAAACAAACAAATATCAGAAACATAATTCAATTCATTATTGAAATAAAAAATTGTTAAAAAAAATTCTCAGTCTTAAGTTGTGACACCCAGTACCTGATCGTCCGGCGAGTCCGAACGGTACGTGTACTTTCACAATTTATTGTGTGTAAATAAAATGTGTAAACATGTGTGTGATAACAGAACTCAGAAAACAAACAACAGTTTTATATGTTTAAATGAAAATTTAAATACAGTAAATACAACGATGCACGACAAACAACAGTTGTAAGTATTTAAGTGAAAACTTAAGGACAGTTAATACAACAACTCATTAGAAACATCAATGTGCAAACAAATGACAAAAACATATCGGTTGCAATCTGAATATCCACATATGACAGGAATCAGAAGGCCGACAACTCAGTGAGAAACAATGTGAATTCGACAAGAACAATGTGAAAACAGGCAAGTTTAGTTGAGTCCATCGGTGAGGAAATACAATCTAAAACACAAGTTCGGTATTGTTTCAGAATAGCAAACTGACAGTGTGTTTGTGTGAGTGTGTTTGTGTGGGTGACGATTCACACAAACATATATGTGAGTTTAAAGTTCCGAAATGATGACTGAAAAGTAGAAAACAAGAATCAGAAAGTGAAACCGTCGTCGGATTCGTTTGGATGACGATTCGAACGAATACGCGCGATGGCAGAACGATCTGATGAAACGAAACGAAGAAACGAACAAATAATAATAAAATAAAATAATTACAATATTTACTAGGAATAATCACCTTAAAATCCTAAAAATAAAACCTTTTATTTGAAATCCGTAAACTACGCGCGTAACGTGCCGGAACTATAACGAAAACTAAAACCGAGCTAACGAAATGAACCTAAACACACCCGGTGTATAAATACTCTAAATGAGTCATCTACCACATTCATCACCTCCATTCTCTCTCTCTAAAACCAAAAACCCGGATCTCTCTCTCTAGATTTTTCAAATTTTAAACCCTTGGATCTCCCTCGATTCTTGACGAAATATTGTGTTCTTGGTGTCCAATCGAAGCTATAATCATCCTCTACACAAAAGTACAGCCAATCGGGAGCAAAAACCAACAAAAATCGAGGTATCCGTGATGCAAAGTCACGAAAACTAGGGTTTTCAAACCCTTTGTTTGAACCCAAGACCTAACCGGCTCTAAATCTTTCCTATTTGAACACTACACCTTAGAAACCAGTCAAGGGTGAGAAAAAATGAGTGCGGGGGCTGGGAATGGTCGTATTTGTGGAGAAGGTCGTGGGCTAAGGTCCGGCACCCAGCTAAGCCGAATGGGGCTCATACGCCCGAATGAGTATGAACAGCCTAAGGTGCAAGGCAAGTTAAACATGAAATATAAAGTCATGAGATGCTAGTTTAACCTAAATGGTTGAGCATTAGCATATACCACCACAAGCGAATGAGGACTAAAAGACAACAAAGACCGACGTGTGTTGGCCAACTTTATGGCTAACACACACACGTACACACCCACATCTATAACTTATACTTATAAGTTACAAACAACGTGAAATCAATACAGGATCGTGAAAACAACATCAAGAACCACAACGAGCGCGTGCATTTCTTGTTAGTACTTAGTCAACCACATCAACTACAAGGTGACCTCATACGCCCCTTTTTTTTAATCTTAACTGATTTCAAATCCCGGGGCTGAGAAACATGCTAAATCTTTTATTTACTTAAAAGTTTTAGTACAACATATCAATTATACTATGATTTAGATAATATTGTTTGACTTTATTATCGCTTATCATTGTATGTATCCTTGTGTGACCATAACATAACTGAGATATCTAGGATGAAACATGATAATGTAGCTTCATGAATCATCAACACAATAGAATAGTTCTAGTTGTAAGATTATATATTATAACATCTTATTATTCTTACTGCAATGAACAATGGGATAATCAGGAGACAACACGAACAACTAACAAGAATGATATAATGATAACATAATTTCACAATATCATTCACCGCCGGAGTTAGCTAAGTGTCGTAAGACTAGTTCTTACCACACTATGTTTACAACTCGGTGAAGACTATGGGATAACACGAAACAAACACTAAGGAGAACAGGAATGATGATAATGTCCACATGACTTCATGACATAATTCACCACCTGAACTAACTAAGTGTAGTAAGAATAATTCTTACAACACTATAGTTACAACCGGGTGAATGCTATGGGATAACAAGAATGATAATCATAATAACGTAACTTCATGATAACAATATCATTCACAAAACTACTAACATTGTATAATAAGACAAGTTCTTATAAAACTTTGTTAAAGACTATGAGAACACATAACAGTGAGAACAAATAACATTGAGATGATGACTATGGTGAACACAACAACAATTGATTACTATTAAACTGTCTGTATTATATCACATCAATCATGTGCCATGTATTCAAGTTCAAATTGTAAGTCCCTCAACAACGAATCGTTTACCAGTTAATTTAGCGGAACTAAACCGACGATAACGTAATGGTATCATAGGTTTGACAAACCTCCGGCGGTTGAGGCCGGTATGTTGATCGTATTTATCATTGGCCGGTAACGTATGACCGGTGACAGGGCGACACCAGTCAGGTTTGGTAAACGACACATGGTGATATTAATCTACAGTGATAATTGTAATTAATCCTTCGGTTCTATTGACTAGCAGACTGAGGAATTGATTTTCCCTCATGTCACATTACTGGTAGTAGTTTCGTTGAAGGCTTTAAGAACACAAAAGTGGTAGAGGTAAATCGGATGCATTGTGGTCTGATTACGTGAGGATCTCAATGGACTCCTTTTAGACTCTATGCACTTCATGATGAGAACAATATCAATAGGTTAACTAACACTTCTATTATTAGTAGTGACTGACAGTTAACCCCACAACGAGAGAATAATAACATGGATAAGATTTGATAAATCTGTTTTCCTTAAAACATTGAGGGGTCATCAACACTTCGGTTTTGATAACTTTAAACCCTCATATTCTATTATTCTACATATAACACACTGGGTGATGAACACGATCATATGGGTGAATATCAAACGGGTTGTACACATGTGAGATGAAAATGGGTATCTATAGTTGTATTGCAAGTGGCGTTGAGTTCTATAAAGTATGTGGTGGGATGTCGGCTGGGGCTTGTTCCCCTACGTATGCCATATAGATAAGCATAACTATAGGATGAAATACTACTTGCGAATATAACTATGGAGAGGCCATTGTGTGAGACGGATGAATCAAACATTAACAAGACTCTTGTATGACATTGTGATTGTGAATGTTAACAAATCAATGGTTTTCAATTACGAAACTTATGAACTCACCAACCTAGTGGTGACTTTGTTTAAATGCATGTTTTCTCAGGTGTCGAACAGGTTTAGTCACCAGCATTCAGGGATTAAGCTAGTGGACTTTTAGAAGACCTAGCTTCATTTTGTGTTGAGCATACTTTTGGATGACAAAACAATGAATCGTCTTTTGTAGATCTTGTACAGTTACAAGATAGAACCTCAATGATTCTTTTGGATAGATTTACTTAGTTGAATTATGAACGTAACATTGTAATTTAACTTTGTAATTCTATATCATTGTCATGTTAGCATTTCTCTTTTATATATCATGTGCTATGTAAACAATCTGATCATTTTGATTATCAAACGATATCGCGCCCCGAGAACCTTCCGCCCGATGGGAAAGTCGAACCAGCCGCCGTCTCGGGGTGTGACATATTGGTATCAGAGCCATGGTTATAGAGAAATATAGGTCATATTACTTAAACGGTTTGGCCTAGACTATAACCTAGGGACCCTCATGTAGAGAGCATAAGACTCAGGATTCTATTTGCATACGTCTCCTGCATTCGATCACTGCACTAACCGATTTTCTTTCAGTTTTGATCAGAATGCCACCTAGAAGACCACCTCCTTTGCTACCACCATCACCGCAATCACCTCACTCCTTAACACCTACACAACCTGCATCTCCTCATCTACCTCCTCCTCCGCCACCACCCAACCATGAGTTGGATCCTGCTACGATCGCACTAGCCACACTTCTGACCAGTCAACTGAGGGAAGTAATTCCTGACATGGTGAACAGGATTAACTCCAATAGTGGCAACCACACAGCCACTCATCTGGTGAAGGCAGTGGCAACACCAGAAACCAACAAGATTACTCCTACAAGAACTTTGTAGGATGCAAGCCACCATCCTTCAGTGGCAATGAAGGAGCCGTCGGATTCATCTAATGGATCGAGAAGATGGAAAAACCCTAGATATCAGCGGCTGCCCTGATGAGTATAAGGTGAAATATGCTGCTGGCTCGTTCAACAAACGAGCACTGACTTGGTGGAACGCTCAAATATAAGTCAGAGGAAGAGATGAGGCATTGTCTATGCCTTGGGAGGACTTCAAGACCATGCTTTGGGCGGAGTTTTGCCCAAGGAACGAACTAAAGAAGGTTAAAACTGAGCTACTCAACCTTGTCATGATCAGTGCTGGGCATCTGGCCTACACGACAAGATTTCATGAACTAGCTACCTTAGCACCGGATATAGTGCCAACACTGGAGAAATGCATCGAGCGGTATGTCGGGGGACTGCCGGCTTGCATTCAAGGTCATGTGATCGCTGCTCACCCCACTACCCTAGAGATGGTTGTTACTATGTCATCAACACTAACAGGCGTGATGGTTGCCTCTGGGGCACTGAAGAAAGAAACTGAAGCAGCAAAAGTTGGAAGCTCAAGAAAGCAGAACAAGCACCCGGCCAAGAAACAGAAAGTGGTCAAGAATTTTGCTGCGACCACTCAAGCACCAATGGTTAACCAACCACCACCACTACAAATCAAGCGGCCTTACACTGGCACCGCACCTTTGTGCAACAGCTGTCAGTATCATCATCCACCAACTTCCCAGTGTCGACAGTGCAACAATTGTGGGAAGCTTGGTCATTGGGCCAGTCAATGCCGGAGCACGGGAACTCAAAACAGGAACAACAATGCAGCTACTACAGCTACTGCTGACAACAGGTCTTGCTACAATTGTGGCGAACCTGGACATTTTTCTTGGGATTGTCCCAAGAAGAATCAACCAAGGGCTCAAGTAGCTAGAGGGCGAGCCTTTCAGATTGGAGCTGCTGCTCGATAAGACTCGAATGTGGTCACGGGTACATTTCTCCTATCTGAGTTTTATGCTTCTATATTAGTTGACACTGGTGCGGATCAAAGTTTTATCTCATCCGACTTTGCATGCCATCTTAATCATGTTGTGGAATCTTTGGACTCCCCTTATACTATTAGATAGCAAATGGCAAACAGATAACAGTTGACACAGTACTTAGGAACTGCTCACTAACACTTGGTGATCACAAATTTTCCATCGATTTGATACCGATGGACCTGGACAGTTTCGATATCATCGTCGTAATGGATTGGTTATCTCTTAACAGAGTTGAATTCGTCTGTTTCGAAAAGCTACTACGTATTCTAGTGGAGAACAATCAAGCATTGGAAATTCGTGGAGATCAAGCAAACCGTAGTGTCAAGATAATATCCTGCATGAAGGCATGCAAGTGTCTGAGGAAACAGTGCATCGCATTCCTAGCTCACGTTGTGGAGAAAGACAAGAAAGCAATCAAGATTCAAGATGTACCGGTTGTGAAAGACTTCGTGGACGTGTTTCTGGATGACCTACCGGAACTGCCACCTGAGCGATCAGTGCGGTTTCGAATTGACTTGATTCCGGGAGCGGTTCCGATGGCTAAGTCTCCTTATAGACTCGCACCATCAAAAATGCAGGAACTGTCCAATCAATTACAGGAGCTACTCGACAAAGGATTCATTCGACCGAGTTTCTCACCGTGGGGAGCTCCGGTTCTGTTTGTCAATGAAAAAGGATGGATCCTTCATAATGTGTATCGATTACAGAGAGCTCAACAAACTCACCATCAAGAATCGAAATCCGTTACCGAAAATTGATGATTTCTTTGATCAGTTACAGGGAGCTCAGTACTTCTCAAAGATAGACATGCGTTCAGGTTATCACCAGCTCCGGATTCAAGACGAAGATATACCCAAAACAACTTTTCGTACCCGATACGTTCACTACGAATTTATGGTGATGCCATTCGGACTGACGAACGCACAGGTAGTGTTCATGGATTTAATGAACCGGGTGTGCAAGCCGTACTTAGATCATTTTGTTATTGTCTTTATTGATGATATATTGATCTACTCAAGAAGCGAGAAGGAAAATGAACAACATCTCAAGACAGTCTTGGAACTTTTGAAGAATGAACAACTCTATGCCAAGTTCTCCAAGGGCGAATTCTGGCTAAGGGAAGTTCAGTTCTTGGGTCATGTGATTAACAGCAATGGTATTCATGTGGATCCAGCCAAGATTGAAGCAATCAATAACTGGCACGTGCCCACAACACCAATAGAGATTAGATCATTCCTGGGATTGGCGGGTTATTACCGGAGATTCATTTCGAATTTCTCTAAGATAGCCTTGCCTCTCACAAAGCTAACACAGAAGAGTGAACCATTCGTGTGGACACAGAAACAGGAAGAGGCATTCCAAAAACTGAAACAAAGATTGTGCAATGCTCCAATCTTAACACTCCCAGAGGGCAATGATGGCTTTGTGGTATACTGTGATGCTTCCCATCAGGGACTCGGTTGTGTTTTAATGCAACGAGACAAAGTCATTGCCTACGCATCAAGACAATTGAAGGTACACGAGAAGAACTATACAACACATGACTTAGAATTGGGAGCTATTGTCTTTGCTTTGAAGATTTGGAGACATTACCTGTACGGTACCAAATGTACTATCTTGAGGAATCACAAGAGTCTACAGCACATATTTGATCAAAAGGAGCTTAACATGCGACAGAGACGTTGGGTCGAGCTCCTGAACGATTACAATTGTGTGATCAAATACCATCCGGGCAAAGCTAATGTTGTAGCTGACGCTTTGAGCCGAAAGGAAAGAGTCAAACACTTGCGCGTTCGAGCAATGGGAATGACCATGCAAACAAGTCTAAGAGATCAAATACTGCATGCACAACAAGAGGCAATGGCAAGAAACAACTTGAAGAACGAGCTCGATTGCGGAGCCGAGAAACATTTCGAGACAAAACAAGATGGAGTTATCTATTTTCAGGATCGTGTTTGGATCCCCGCAGTAGATGAACTTCGAACACTCATACTTGACGAGGCACACAAGACACGTTATTCCGTTCATCCTGGTGCTGATAAGATGTACCAAGATCTTAGGTCATTTTACTCGTGGATAGGTATGAAGAAGGATGTGGTTACTTATGTTGGTAAGTGCTTAACATGTGCTAAGGTCAAAGCTGAACACCAGAAACCGTCAGGTTTGCTGGAACAACCGGAGATACCACAATGGAAGTGGGAACAGATAGCTATGGATTTTATTACCAAACTACCCCCATACTTCCAACGGATACGATTCAATATGGGTCATCATTGATCGATTGACCAAGTTCGCACACTTCTTGCCAATCAGAGAGAACTACAAGATGGAAAGGCTAGCAAGACTCTATGTCGATGAAATAGTAGTATGGCATGGTGTGCCATTATCTATTATTTCAGACCGGGACAGTCGATTTACATCGCGGTTCTGTCAATCATTGCAACAATCCTTAGGAACAAGTGTCAACGTGAGCGCCGCTTATCATCCACAAATGGATGGACAAAGCGAGCGAACGATTCAAACCCTAGAGGATATGTTGAGAACATGCATACTAGACTTCGGTGGAAGTTGGGATAAACATTTACCACTCATCGAGTTCTCTCACAACAACAGCTACCACAGCAGTATTGGATGTGCTCCGTTTGAAGCACTTTATGGTAGAAAATGTCGATCTCCAATTCGTTGGACCGAAGTGGGAGATAACAGAATCACTGGGCTTGAACTTATTCAGAAAACTACTGATAAGATAGCCCAGATCCAACAGAGACTACAAGCAACACGAAGCCGCCAAAAGAGTTTCGCAGACAAACGGCGAAAGCCTTTGGAATTCCATGTGGGTGACCGAGTCATGCTGAAAGTATCCCCATGGAAAAGCGTGGTTCGTTTTGGGGCTAAAGGCAAACTAGCACCAAGGTATGTCGGACAGTTCGAGATAACACAACGGATTGGTCCTGTGGCATATCGACTCAGACTTCCTGACGAACTCAGCGGGGTACACGATGTATTTCATGTATCAAATCTCAGGAGATGTCTCGCTGATGAATCACTAATCATACCTCTGGAAGAGATACAAGTGGATGAACAACTACATTTCATTGAAGAACCTGTAGAGATTATGGATCGTGAAGTCAAGAGACTGAAACGAAGTCGTATCCCTATCGTAAAGATTTGTTGGAACTCCAAGCGCGGACCAGAATTTACCTGGGAGCGTGAGGATAACATGAAGACAAAGTATCCTTATTTGTTTGAAGAAGTAGTGCCCGACAATGATGCTTAAATTTCGGGATGAAATTTCTTTAACAAGGGGAGACTGTGACAACCAGTACCTGTTCGTCCAGCAAGTCCGTACGGTACGTGTACTTTCACTATTTACTGTGTGTAAATAAAATGTGTAAACATGTGTGTGATAACAGAACTCAGAAAACAAACAATAGTTGTATGTGTTTAAATGAAAATTTAAATATGGTAAATACAACGACGCACTACAAACAACAGTTGTAAGTATTTAAGTGAAAACTTAGGTACAGTTAATACAACAACTCATGAGAAACAACAGTGCGCAAACAAATGAAAAAAACATATCGGTAGCGATCTGAGTATCCACAGATGACAGGAATCAGATGGCCGACAACTCAGTGAGAAACAATGTGAATTCGACAAGAACAATGTGAAAACAGACAAGTTTAGTTGAGTCCGTTAGTGAGGAAATACAATCAAAAACACAAGTTCGGTATTATTTCAGAATAGCAAACTGACAGTGTGTTTGCGTGGGTGACGATTCACACAAACATATTTGTGAGTTTAAAGTTCTGAAATTATGACTGAAAAGTAGAAAACAAGAATCGGAAAGTGAAACCGTCGTCGGATTCGTTCGGGTGACGATTTGAACGAATACGCGCGATGGCGGAATGATCTGACGAAACGAACTGATAATAATAAAATAAAATACTTAAAAGATTTACTAGGAATAATCATCTTAAAATCCTAAAAATAAAACCTTTTATTTGAAATCCGTAAACTACGCGCGTAACGTGCCGGAACCGTAACGAAAACTAAAACCAAGCTAATGAAACGAACTTGAACACACCCGGAGTATAAATACTCTAAATGACACATTCATCACAAGGGCTGTTCAAAAAGCTCGTGGTTCGAGGCTCGGCTCGAAGCTCGCTCGAAAAAGCTCGGCTCGAAAAAGGCTCGGCTCGAAAACAGCTCGGCTCGAAAAAAGCTTGATAAAAACGAGCCGAGCCCGAGCCAGGGTTGGCTCGGCTCGTGGCTCGAATTGTTGGCTCGGCTCATGGCGCGGCTTGATTTTTAACATATATATATATATATATATATATATATATAAAATTATACACACACATATGTTATATTACACACACCATATAAATATATGTATAATATATATGTATGTGTATATATATGTATTAGATTTTATATATATTATATATGTATGCATGTATGTATGTATGTATGTATGTATGTTTGTATGTATGTAAAGTGGAGGAGGAAGAGGTAAAAAAACGAGCTGGCTCGTGGCTCGGATCAAGGCTCGATTTTCTATACGAGCTCAACTCGATTTTTTGGCTCGAAAAAATTATCGAGCTTGCTCGGCTCGAGCTCGGCTTGATTACAGCCCTATAATCATCACCTCCACTCTCTCTCTCAAAAACCAAAAACCCGGATCTCTCTCTAGATTTTTCAAACTTCAAACCCTTGGATCTCCCTCAATTATTGACGAAATTTTGTGTTGTTGGTGTCCAATCGAAGCTATAATCATCCTCTACAAGAAAGTACAGCCGATAGGGAGAAAAAAACCAACAAAAATCGAGGTATCTGTGATGCAAAGTCACGAAAACTAGGGTTTTCAAACCCTTTGTTTGAACCCATGACCTAACCGGCTCTAAACCTTTCCTGTTTGAACACTACACCTTAGAAACCAGTCGAGGGTGAGAAGAAATGACTAGGGGAGTTGGGAATGGTCGTGGTTGTGGAGTAGGCCGTGGGCTAAGGTACGGCACCCAGCTAGGCCGAATGGGGCTCATATGCTCGAATGAGTATAAACGGCCGAAGGGAGCCACTCGCCTAAGTTGAGTCGGCCAAAGGACCAAGGACCGAAGGACTTCATTCTCTCGGCCCTACTACTCATTCGTTCGGTCAAGAAGAGGTCTCATTCGGACAAGTTCATTCGTTCGAGCCACATTCATTCGGCCTAGGGCCATGTCTACTTTCGTTCGGGCCATGTCCATTCAACCTAGACCCCTATTCGGCCCATGTCCCATTCGTCTAGCAATCATCATTCGTCCAATGCGGGGAGTTCTCATTCGCATAGGAGGTTTGCTAGTACAATTGGGACATCACCACCTTAACACTAAACCCTATACATTCCATGCACTAGTTACTACAAAGGTGGTGAAAAGGTTTTGTTAAACCAACTAAACAACATTCAACATCATTTTCATAATGGGTTAAGCAATTAAGTTTATAACTTGCTCTTATCCTAGCACTTTTAACTACAAAGGTGGTGGAACATTTTACTAAGCCAAATCATTTCAAGGGCTACATGTAGGGGCGTTCGCGGTCCGGTTTTTACGGTTTTTAGGTGGAACCGTAAACCAAACCATTAACAACGGTTTTTGAATAATGAAAACCAAAACCGAACCGCTCAAAATAAAACTCGAACCAAACCTAACCGTTATCAACGGTTTGGTTCCGGTTGGGTTTACGGTTTGAGGTTTTGATCCGTTAAAAGTAAAAATTGAATCAAAATAAACCTTTTATAATACAAGGCAAACTAATTACATTAAGTTCAAATGTATTTTTTTGGAGTGATAGATAAATCATGAACTCATTCTATACAAACACATATATAGACATGTATATATATATGAATATATGCATATATATAGGTATATATACATGTATATACATATTTCTATGTTAGTATATACTCAAACACATGCGGTCCGGTCTGGTTTTTAACGACCGGTTTTTTGACGAAAACCACAAACCAAACCGTTTCTTACGGTTTTGAACTTTTGAAACCGACCGACCATATGTTTGAGAAAAAAACCGACCGTGAAACCAAACCGATGAACAGTTTGAGCGGTTTCGCGGTTTGAAACCGGACCGTGAACACCCCTAGCTACATGTGGGTAGTAAAGAAATATAACACATAAACCTAAGGTTACACTTAGAAACTAATTGAATATTAAACTTTTACAACATGCTAAGGTGCAAGGCAAGTTAAACATGAAATATAAAGTCATGAGATGCTAGGTTAACCTAAATGGTTGAGCATTAGCATATACCACCACAAGCGAATGAGGACTAAAAGACAACAAAAACCGACGAGTGTTAGCCAACTTTATGGCTAACACACACACACCTACATCTATAACTTATACTTATAAGTTACAAACAACGTGAAATCAATACAGGATCGTGAAAACAACATCAAGAACCACAACAAGCGCGTCCATTTCTTGTTAGTATTTAGTCAACCATATCAACTACATGGTGAGTTCATGCGCCCCTTTTTTTAATCTTAACTGATTTCAAATCCCGGGGCTGAGAAACATGCTAAATCTTTTATTTACTTAAAAGTTTTAGTACAACATATCAATTATACTATGATTTAGATAATATTGTTTGACTTTATTATCGCTTATCATTGTATGTATGCTTGCGTGACCATAACATAACTGAGATATCTAGGATGAAACATGATAATGTAGCTTCATGAATCATCAATACAATAGAATAATTCTAGTTGTAAGATTATATCTTATAACATCTTATTATTCTTACTACAATGAACAATGGGATAATCAGGAGACAACACGAACAACTAACAAGAATGATATAATGATTACATAATTTCACAATATCATTCACCGCCGGAGTTAGCTAAGTGTCGTAAGACTAGTTCTTACCTGTGACAATCCGACTTTTCGGATTAACTTGGCTAACTGAAAATAGTGAGATCACAGGCCCAACAAGATATGGAAAGGCCCAGTATGGCCAAGACAGGCCCAATAGAGCCAAGGTAGGCCCAACAGAGCCAATGTAGGCCCAATAGAGCCAAAGTAGGCCCAATAAGCCCAAGGGTGGCCCAGTAAGGCCAAGATAGGCCCAATAAGTTTAAGGTAGGCTCAACTGTATTTGAGAAGCCCAATTTGATTAATTTAGCCCAAGAAATGTTTTAATAGGCTT
Organism: Mikania micrantha; assembly: GCA_009363875.1. Lineage (NCBI taxonomy): Eukaryota > Viridiplantae > Streptophyta > Magnoliopsida > Asterales > Asteraceae > Mikania > Mikania micrantha. The sequence goes on along the minus strand of CM018698.1, from coordinate 32,199,582 downwards.
AATTAGTGACAATCCGGCAAATTCGGATTAACCCCGTTAGTCCGGAAGTGAAAGAAATAATCCAAAATTAAGCAAAATTGAACTACAAGTTATAGAATTAATCAAATTAGGTTTAGAGATATCCAATTTAATAGGATTTGACTTGTAAAGGGGTTAGATGACCAATTTTGACTTTTACAAGTCAAAATTCGGCCAAAAGGGTTATAAAAATCGAATTTCACATTAAAACTAGGTAAAAACCGAAATTTATTGACTATAATCATTCTATTGATGATTAATATCAGTTTCTATACGTTATTAGTATATTAACTCGTCGAATTAACTAAAATAATGATTGGAATTCGAAACCGTTCACGGTTACAATAGGAAATCACATCATTAAGCTACAACATTTCGAATTGATCATTCAGAATCATCAATCGGCACTCTCAGAACCTGAAGCATCTACCAATTTAATCCAACAAGCTGTGGATTGAAGAAAACGATTTGGAGGTGGCCGAAACTCAACCTATTAGTCGATCTCATTCGATTAGTCATCAAATCAAGTAAGTTTCTATTCCTAAACCTTCTAAACCTGCCGACTAAGCAAATCCCCATGGTAAATTCAAGTTCTAACATCGAATTTATCATGTTCCATTTCTAGGGTTCATCACGAAAACTGTTTTGGGGATTTCTTATAAAATGAATTTAAAAATTCAATTAAGTTTTATAGATAGTTTCGTGAGATCATAGTCAACGAAAACCACATGTTAATTCCAAGTTCTAAGATCTAATCGTACGAGTTCGATAACTAGGGTTCACCATTCATAATGTTTTGGGGGTTTCTATGGAACTGAGTTCGATAACCAAATTGGATGTTATAGATAGTTTCAAAAGAGGCCGACTAAGGTTAATGTTATGACAATTTCATCAGAAGATAACGAATTGAAGGATTTTGGATTTAGGGTTCTTCGATTAAAATGTAGTTGGGGAATTCGAACTAGATGAATGAGATAATCAAATTAGATAGCACAGAAAGATTAGAAATGCTATGATAAGGGAAAACCATATGAATCCAAGAACAGTTGATCATGAATTCAATCGATTTGATTTGGAAATGGGTAAACTTATGTTCGGATGTTTATACATTTGATTAATCGAGTTATGGTGGTTTATTTTCAAATTAAAATCACATGTAGAGTCGGGTTAGTACCCAGAAGTGAAGCCCTATGGTTTTAGGCTGGGTCGAGTTCGAATCGAGGTTCAATTTGGGTTGAAGGCTTCGGCTAGAGTAAACATAAGGGAACCAGATCAGATGGAATTAAAACAATTAAATTCCATAATAGAACAATAAGATTTGATCAGACTAGATGGTAGGGAGAGTGTATGTTGAGTTGGGGGTCGCGGGTTCGAGTCCGGCCCCAACCATTTTTGGGTTTTAATACAAATTTAGTATTTTGACCATATTTTATTCGTTTCAAGTCCGATTCGACTCGTTCGAGTTGCGTTGGAACCGTAACGGGAATACGAACAAATTGAAATAGAAAAATTTATATTTTAGAACGGAAACGAAATCGCGTATAATTACGGTTAATTAAATAAAATCAAATATGATTTTATTTAAACGATTTCAAAGGCACGCGTATATACGTATGCACATTCTTAACACTTTAACATACGTGTGTTGATACGTATGTGATTTCAAGCACAAAACGACATTTCGAATAACACTAGGTTATTGTTTAAACACAGATTCTTCGTAGGAGGATTTCCTACACGAGCTTTTAAGTGTGTGATCATTCTGCAACTATCAAAGGTGCGTACACGGCCCCTTTCTTATTTTAAACTGTTTTGGGGGAGAAAACATGTGCAACAAACTCTTTTTAGATACATATCACTTGCATCAGTTAGCTGTTTACATTATGTGACAACATAGCAATTGAAAGTCCTTACACACCTCGAACCGTTTAGTTTGCCGTAACGCAAAGCGTGGTAGTTGGAAATAGATCTATTAGGTTTGACAAACCTCACCTGGTAGATGAGATCTACGCAGGTGTTTGACTGACCAAACACAATTTACTATTGTTGTGCTAGACAATAGTGGCAAGGCAAAAACATGCTATAGCATGGCAATTCGTCAGCTTCGGTGTCGACCACTTATGTAAATAGTTTATATGACTAGCTATCATGACTGTGCATGTGTGATTATGTTATCTACAACTTGATATTCAAACTGTTGTTTTGAACATTATGAATACTTAAAACCTGTGTTATGCACCAACCTTTGTGTTGACTTGATTTACATGTTTTCTCAGGACGCTAAGGCGCGCAATAAAGACTGGCATGGACTAGGAGATAGAGTCGCATGCATTTTAAACATTTTGGATATTTGAATTTGAACATTTGATACTTTGTATTGTAATTTACATTTTACAACTGTTACTGGTTTTATAACGCTTCCGCAAATTTTGAAAACTCTGATGTTATGTTTTAAAGACCAAAGTATGTTTTGAAATTCATATAGAGGTCTTCGTTATGTCTAATGATCTGAGATCCTGGTTTGTCACGTTCCCAAACGGTATGATTCCGTTAGTTGAAAATTGGGGGTGTGACAGATTGGTATCAGAGACATTGGTTATAGCGAACTAGGTTTGCATTTGTAGGCTTAGACTATGACTGTTAGACATTAGACACATATGTTTACACACATTGCTTAGAAATTACATATGACATTATGTAATTGACTTGTTTACACATTCCATGACACTGCACTTACATATGGTATTATGTAACAGGCATGGCATCATCATCAGTACCGTACATTTATATTGATGACTCTGAGGACGAGGAACTGATAGTTCCAGCACCACCATCATCACCACCACCACCTATTCCATCTCCTCCACCATATGAGATGGATGACTCAGATCCGGAGGAGGATCCAGAGGAGGATCCGGAGGAGGACCCAGACGAGGATCCCGAGGAGGATCCAGATGAGGACCCGGATGAGGATCCGGAGGAGGAGCCAGTGGAGGGCACTCAGCAGATTCCTGCTGAGGGACCTTCTACACATCCACCACCAGTACTAGATGCTCCTGAGCCTAAGAGGCAAAGGACGGACGCTGAGGAGATCGCCAAACTGCGCGAGGATTTGTACGAGGCAGAAGATAGGATCGCACAACACTCTCAGGAACAATGGGATGCTAATGAGAGGCAAGAGGAACTTGCCCATCTGGTTCATGATATGCGGAATGAGATGATTAACTTGATTGATCGTCTCGAAGCTTCAGAGAACCAAGCTGAGTTCTTGGAGGGCAGGATAGAAGCCTTAGAGGATTTAGTGGCCTCTGAGAATGAGGAAGAGGATGAAGAGAAAGAAGGGGAGGAACCAGCACCTGTTGTTGATTCCGATCCTGAATCCACAGTTGAGGACGATTGATTTTTCTTTTCTTGTATGTTTAAACTTATTAGGAACGGGTTGTGTTCCTACATTAGTAGTTTGAAAACTTATGTTTTATTTCAAAAGTATTGTACTCAAATCAAAATTTCTATCTATTGAAAAGCTATTAGTTATTTCCAGCAGTTGTATTGATTTATATATTATATGTTGTGTTTGTTGTTTTACTTACACATGTTACATTAGACTTTGCAAGCATGCTAACACTTCTTGTAAATAGGAAACTAATGGCTGAGGGAAACGTTCACATGACAGTCGCTGAGCTCAACGAACTAATTAACAACAGAGTCGCTGAGGCAATCGCACAATATGCTCAGACACACAACACAGGGCCACAGGGTCCAGCTGGGGGATTGGTTAACCCACAAGTCTGCACGTTCAAGATGTTCTTGGACTGTAAACCACATAATTTCAAAGGGTCGGAGGGGGCCATAGGACTCCTTCGGTGGATTGAAAAGGCGGAGTCTGTGTTTGAAATGTGCAACTGCCCTGACGAGAGCAAAGTGAAGTTTGCAACGGGAACATTGGAGGGTCCAGCATTAACCTGGTGGAACTCAAATGTTCAGACTCTGGGGTTGGGTGAGGCAAATGCCTTGACATGGAACAACTTCAAAACTTTACTGCAAGAGGAGTACTGTCCTCGCAGTGAAATGCAGAAGTTAGAGGAGGAATATTGGCACCTCAAGATGGAGGGGTCAAATATTGAAGAGTACACAACCAGGTCACATGAGTTGGCCAGACTTCTACCACACATGGCTACTCCAGCCAGCAAGTGGATTGAAAGATACATTGGAGGACTAGTGCCTCAGATTCAGGGGTTGGTTACTTCAGCAAATCCCACCACCATTCAACAAGCTGTTCGTTTAGCGCATCAGCTTACTGATCAGGCAGTATTACAGGGGACTCTGCCTAAACGAACATCTGCTACCAAGGTGGGAGATCATAAAAGAAAGTGGGAAGGTAACAACTCAAAGAGTCACAACCAACAATCATATCAGCAAAACCCGAGGCAAGACTCAAACAAGTCTTATCATAATTCAAGCAGTGGTCAGCAATCGTCATCATCGGGGGGTTATATTGGCAAACACCCCAAGTGCAACAGGTGTGGGTATCATCATGCAGGTAATCAGTGTGATAGAGCTAAGTGCCAGAGGTGTGGCAAGATTGGACATGCGGCTAAGGATTGTCGCGGGGACCTACAGAACAACCACAACAACCAGAACAATAACCAGAACAACGCTCAGAAGGGTTGTTTTGAGTGTGGCAAGATGGGGCATTTTAAGAAAGATTTCCCACAGCTCAAGAAAGGTGGGGACAATAATGTCAATAGCAATGGTAATGGCAGTGGTAATGGCAACGGTAATGGTAATGGCACCAACAACAACAATAACAACAACAACAAAAATGGTGCTAGAGGCAGGGCGTTTGTGATTGGAGGACGTCAAGCGCGGGAGGATCCCAACATTGTTACGGGTACGTTCCTCTTAAATAATCACTATGCCTCTATGTTATTTGACACGGGTGCCGATCGGAGTTTTGTATCTAGTTCACTTGCTAAGTTGCTAAATGTTAGTCCCACTGCCTTAGATAGCCCATACACTGTGGGATTAGCTGATGGTAAGCTGATTGTAGTTGAACAAATCTTTAAGGGATGTGTCCTTGATTTGATGGGTCAAACATTAGAGATTGATCTTATGCCTATTGCCTTAGGCAGTTTTGATGTAGTCATTGGCATGGACTGGTTGTCCAAAAACCAGGCTGAAATCGTATGCCATGAAAAGATTGTTCGTATACCTCTTCCACAGGGAGAGACATTATATGTACAAGGCGAGAAGAGCAGTACGCCACTGCGTCTCATATCTTGTATGAAGGCACACAAATGTCTGCGGAAAGGTCATACGGCAGTTATAGCACTTATAACTGAAAAGCCAGTAGCTGAGAAGAAGATTGAAGATATACCTGTAGTTTGTGAATTTCCGGAGGTGTTTCCAGAAGACTTGCCGGGATTACCGCCTATCAGACAGGTGGAATTCCGAATCGACCTTACACCAGACGCAGCACCGATAGCTAGGGCGCCTTATCGACTTGCACCGTCAGAGATGCAAGAGTTATCCACACAATTGCAAGAGTTGTTGGATAAGGGTTTCATACGACCTAGTTTTTCACCGTGGGGAGCTCCAGTTTTGTTTGTAAAGAAGAAGGACGGAACTTTCCGTATGTGTATCGATTACCGGGAACTGAACAAAGTTACTATCAAGAACCGGTATCCGTTACCCAGGATTGACGATCTGTTCGATCAGTTGCAGGGTTCGAGTTACTACTCGAAGATTGATCTCAGGTCTGGTTATCATCAACTAAGAGTCCAGGAGGAGGATATCCCGAAGACAGCATTCAGAACGCGCTATGGCCATTATGAGTTCTTGGTCATGCCATTTGGGTTGACAAACGCTCCAGCTGTATTCATGGATCTCATTAATCGTGTTTGTAAACCTTATCTTGATAAGTTTGTCATTGTTTTCATCGATGACATTCTCATCTATTCACAATCTGAAGAGGAACACGCTGAACATCTTCGATTACTGCTAGAGCTATTGAAACAAGAACAATTGTATGCTAAGTTCTCAAAATGTGATTTCTGGATGCGAGAAGTACAATTTCTGGGTCATATAGTCAACGAAAAGGGCATACATGTTGATCAGCGAAGATTGAAGCAATTAAGAATTGGGAAGCACCAAAGACCCCTACCGAGGTACGACAATTCCTTGGTTTGGCGGGTTATTATCGACGATTCATTGAAGGTTTCTCAAAGATCGCTCAACCACTTACAGCTCTTACGCACAAGGGAATGAAGTATAACTGGACGGATAAACAGGAAGCTGCATTCCAGTTATTGAAACAGAAACTCTGTAGTGCACCGATTCTATCCTTACCGGAAGGGACGGAAGACTTTGTGGTGTATTGTGATGCATCTGCACAAGGTTTGGGATGTGTGCTGATGCAACGTGATAAAGTGATTGCTTATGCTTCTAGACAACTACAAACACACGAAAAGAATTACACTACCCATGACTTGGAGTTAGGGGCAGTGGTTTTTGCTTTGAAGATTTGGAGGTATTACTTGTATGGAACTAAGTGTACTATTTACACTGATCATAAGAGTTTGCAACATATCTTTGATCAGAAGGAGCTTAATATGAGGCAACGACGATGGGTTGAGTTATTGAACGATTATGAGTGTGCGATTAAATATCACCCGGGGAAAAGCTAATGTAGTAGCTGACGCTCTGAGCAGAAAAGACACAACAGGAACAAGACGGGTTCGTGCACTTATGATGACAATACATACTGACTTACCTGACAAGGTACGCAGTGCTCAGATTGAAGCTTTGAAAAAGGAAAACTTGGTACAGGAATCTATACGGGGAATGGAAGAACAACTGGATGTTAAGTCTGATGGAATTCGTTATTTCATTAATCGACTTTGGATACCTTTATATGGAGGTTTAAGGGAACTCGTGATGGATGAAGCACACAAGTCCAGGTATTCAGTCCATCCAGGATCAGACAAGATGTATCATGATTTGAAGGCACTGTATTGGTGGCCTCATATGAAAGCTGATATTGCTAAGTACGTTAGCAAATGTTTGACTTGTTCGAAAGTCAAAGTGGAATACCAGAAGCCATCTGGTTTACTGCAACAACCAGAGATACCGATGTGGAAGTGGGAACAGATTTCGATGGATTTCATTACTAAGTTACCCCGTACACCGATGGTTGTGATACGATATGGGTAATTGTCGATCGATTAACGAAATCTGCACACTTCTTAGCAATCAAAGAAACTGATAAGATGGAGAAGCTGACTCGCATTTACATTAAGGAAGTGGTAGCACGGCATGGCGTGCCAATCTCTATCATATCAGATCGGGATGCTCGATTTACTTCCAACTTTTGGAAATCTCTTCATAAGTCATTAGGGACTCGTTTGGATATGAGTACCGCTTATCATCCGCAGACCGACGGTCAAAGTGAACGTACGATTCAAACGCTCGAGGATATGTTACGAGCTTGTGTAATTGACTTTGGTGATAGCTGGGAGAATCATTTACCGTTGGTGGAATTCTCCTACAACAATAGTTATCATACAAGTATTCAAGCAGCACCGTTTGAAGCTTTGTATGGTCGCAAATGTCGTTCACCAGTTTGCTGGGCTGAAATTGGTGACAGTCGGATAACAGGTCCTGAACTGGTGCACGAGACGACAGGGAAGATAGTTCAAATCCGGAACCGTATGGCAGCGGCTCGGGATCGACAGAAGAGTTATGCTGACAAACGTCGTAAACCGTTGGAATTTCAAGTAGGAGACCGAGTTCTTCTAAAGGTATCACCTTGGAAAGGTGTGATACGATTCGGCAAGCGCGGGAAGCTTAGTCCACGTTACGTAGGACCTTTTGAGATCCTGAAAAGGGTTGGTCCGGTTGCGTATCAACTCAAACTACCGGATGAACTCAGCGGGGTTCATGATGTCTTTCATGTATCGAACTTAAAGAAATGTCTTTCTGACGAGACATTGATTGTACCGTTGGAAGAAATACAAGTAGATGAACAGTTGCGATTCATTGAAGAACCAGCAGAAATTATGGACCGAGAGGTCAAACAACTTAAGCAGAGCAAGATTCCGATAGTCAAAGTTCGATGGAATTCAAGACGTGGTCCTGAATTCACGTGGGAACGGGAAGACCAAATGATGAAGAAGTACCCTCATCTATTCAAAACAGCTACTACTAACACTGAGAGCGCACGTTAAATTTCGGGACGAAATTTCCTTCAACAAGGGGATGACGTGATGCTTCACACATCAACATTGAAAAATTTTAAACTGTAAGCACAAACACTTTATTCAATTGGTTTTGTTTATAAACATTTGTGCTACATTACATTTTATACATTTTATGTGCTACATTTCATAGGTTACATGTTATGGTAGTACATACATGATTGGTTACACACATTTTGCTATGTGCGGGGTTGCATAGTACAAACAGTCACAGACACTCACTATGTGTGAGGTTACACAACACAGTATGATCAAACACAAACAGTCACAGTTAGGTGAACTAACTCGATCACATTTAGTTGTGAGGTTGCAAGCATTAGACTTTGTGTGTGAGCACACACAAGCACACAGAATGATCAAATCACATTAACACGTATAATTTAAACTCGTAAGTAGTTTCCTAACTACTCCCAACACTTGTTAATTTTCGGGATGAAAATTCCTTCAACAAGGGGATGATGTGACAATCAGACTTTTCGGATTAACTTGGCTAACTGAAAATAGTGAGATCACAGGCCCAACAAGATATGGAAAGGCCCAGTATGGCCAAGACAGGCCCAATAGAGCCAAGGTAGGCCCAACAGAGCCAATGTAGGCCCAATAGAGCCAAAGTAGGCCCAATAAGCCCAAGGGTGGCCCAGTAAGGCCAAGATAGGCCCAATAAGTTTAAGGTAGGCTCAACTGTATTTGAGAAGCCCAATTTGATTAATTTAGCCCAACAAATGTTTTAATAGGCTTAATTAGTGACAATCCGGCAAATTCGGATTAACCCCGTTAGTCCGGAAGTGAAAGAAATAATCAAAAATTAAGCAAAATTGAACTACAAGTTATAGAATTAATCAAATTAGGTTTAGAGATATCCAATTTAATAGTATTTGACTTGTAAAGGGGTTAGATGACCAATTTTGACTTTTACAAGTCAAAATTCGGCCAAAAGGGTTATAAAAATCGAATTTCACATTAAAACTAGGTAAAAACCGAAATTTATTGACTATAATCATTCTATTGATGATTAATATCAGTTTCTATACGTTATTAGTATATTAACTCGTCGAATTAACTAAAATAATGATTGGAATTCGAAACCGTTCACGGTTACAATAGGAAATCACATCATTAAGCTACAACATTTCGAATTGATCATTCAGAATCATCAATCGGCACTCTCAGAACCTGAAGCATGTACCAATTTAATCCAACAAGCTGTGGATTGAAGAAAACGATTTGGAGGTGGCCGAAACTCAACCTATTAGTCGATCTCATTCGATTAGTCATCAAATCAAGTAAGTTTCTATTCCTAAACCTTCTAAACCTGCCGACTAAGCAAATCCCCATGGTAAATTCAAGTTCTAACATCGAATTGATCAGGTTCCATTTCTAGGGTTCATCACGAAAACTGTTTTGGGGATTTCTTATAAAATGAATTTAAAAATTCAATTAAGTTTTATAGATAGTTTCGTGAGATCATAGTCAACGAAAACCACATGTTAATTCCAAGTTCTAAGATCTAATCGTACGAGTTCGATAACTAGGGTTCACCATTCATAATGTTTTGGGGGTTTCTATGGAACTGAGTTCGATAACCAAATTGGATGTTATAGATAGTTTCAGAAGAGGCCGACTAAGGTTAATGTTATGACAATTTCATCAGAAGATAACGAATTGAAGGATTTTGGATTTAGGGTTCTTCGGTTAAAATGTAGTTGGGGAATTCGAACTAGATGAATGAGATAATCAAATTAGATAGCACAGAAAGATTAGAAATGCTATGATAAGGGAAAACCATATGAATCCAAGAACAGTTGATCATGAATTCAATCGATTTGATTTGGAAATGGGTAAACTTATGTTCGGATGTTTATACATTTGATTAATCGAGTTATGGTGGTTTATTTTCAAATTAAAATCACATGTAGAGTCGGGTTAGTACCCAGAAGTGAAGCCCTATGGTTTTAGGCTGGGTCGAGTTCGAATCGAGGTTCAATTTGGGTTGAAGGCTTCGGCTAGAGTAAACATAAGGGAACCAGATCAGATGGAATTAAAACAATTAAATTCCATAATAGAACAATAAGATTTGATCAGACTAGATGGTAGGGAGAGTGTATGTTGAGTTGGGGGTCGCGGGTTCGAGTCCGGCCCCAACCATTTTTGGGTTTTAATACAAATTTAGTATTTTGACCATATTTTATTCGTTTCAAGTCCGATTCGACTCGTTCGAGTTGCGTTGGAACCGTAACGGGAATACGAACAAATTGAAATAGAAAAATTTATATTTTAGAACGGAATAGAAATCGCGTATAATTACGGTTAATTAAATAAAATCAAATATGATTTTATTTAAACGATTTCAAAGGCACGCGTATATACGTATGCACATTCTTAACACTTTAACATACGTGTGTTGATACGTATGTGATTTCAAGCACAAAACGACATTTCGAATAACACTAGGTTATTGTTTAAACACAGATTCTTCGTAGGAGGATTTCCTACACGAGCTTTTAAGTGTGTGATCATTCTGCAACTATCAAAGGTGCGTACACGGCCCCTTTCTTATTTTAAACTGTTTTGGGGGAGAAAACATGTGCAACAAACTCTTTTTAGATACATATCACTTGCATGAGTTAGCTGTTTACATTATGTGACAACATAGCAATTGAAAGTCCTTACACACCTCGAACCGTTTAGTTTGCCGTAGTGCAAAGCGTGGTAGTTGGAAATAGATCTATTAGGTTTGACAAACCTCACCTGGTAGATGGGATCTACGCAGGTGTTTGACTGACCAAACACAATTTACTATTGTTGTGCTAGACAATAGTGGCAAGGCAAAAACATGCTATAGCATGGCAATTCGTCAGCTTCGGTGTCGACCACTTATGTAAATAGTTTATATGGCTAGCTATCATGACTGTGCATGTGTGATTATGTTATCTACAACTTGATATTCAAACTGTTGTTTTGAACATTGTGAATACTTAAAACCTGTGTTATGCACCAACCTTTGTGTTGACTTGATTTACATGTTTTCTCAGGACGCTAAGGCGCGCAATAAAGACTGGCATGGACTAGGAGATAGAGTCGCATGCATTTTAAACATTTTGGATATTTGAATTTGAACATTTGATACTTTGTATTGTAATTTACATTTTACAACTGTTACTGGTTTTATAACGCTTCCGCAAATTTTGAAAACTCTGATGTTATGTTTTAAAGAGCAAAGTATGTTTTGAAATTCATATAGAGGTCTTCGTTATGTCTAATGATCTGAGATCCTGGTTTGTCACGTTCCCAAACGGTATGATTCCGTTAGTTGAAAATTGGGGGTGTGACAATACCACACTATGTTTACAACTCGGTGAAGTCTATGGGATAACACGAAACAAACACTAAGGAGAACAGGAATGATGATCATGTCCACATGACTTCATGACATCATTCACCACATGAACTAACTAAGTGTAGTAAGACTAGTTCTTACAACACTATAGTTACAACCGGGTGAATGCTATGGGATAACAAGAATGATAATCATGATAACGTAACTTCATGATAACAATATCATTCACACAACTACTAACATTGTATAATAAGACAAGTTCTTATAAAATTTTGTTAAAGACTACGAGAACACATAACACTCAGAACAAACAACATTGAGATGATGACTATGGTGAACACAACAACAATTGATTACTATTAAACTGTCTGTATTATATCACATCAATCATGTGCCATGTATTCAAGTTCAAATTTTAAGGCCCTCAACAATGAATCGTTTACCAGTTAATTTAGCGGAAATAAACCGACGATAACGTAGTGGTACCATAGGTTTGACAAACCTCCGGCGGTTGAGGCCGGTATGTTGATCGTATTTATCATTGGCCGGTAACGTATGACCGATGACAGGGCGACACCAGTCAGGTATGGTAAACGACACATGGTGATATTAATCTACAGTGATAATTGTAATTAATCCTTCGATTCTATTGACTAGCAGACTGAGGAATTGATTTTCTCTCATGTCACATTACTGGTAGTAGTTTCGTTGAAGGCTATGAGAACACAAAAGTGGTAGAGGTAAATCGGATGCATAGGGTCACAACGGATCCCTTTTAGGCTCAATGCACTTCATGATGAGAACAATATCAATAGGTTAACTAACACTTCTATTATTAGTAGTGACTGACAGTTAACCCCACAACGAGAGAATAATAACATGGATAAGATTTGATAAATCTATTTTCCTTAAAACATTGAGGGTTCATCAACAATTCGGTTTTGATAACTTTAAACCCTCATATTCTATTATTCTACATATAACACACTGGGTGATGAACACGATCATATGGTGAATATCAAACGGGTTGAACACATGTGAGATGAAAATGGGTATATAGTTGTATTGTAAGTGGTGTTGAGTTCTATAAAGTATGTGGTGGGATGTCAGCTGGGGCTTGTTCCCCTACGTATGCCCTATATATGAGCATAACTAATAGGATGAGATACTACTTGCGAATATAACTATGGAGAGGCCATTGTGTGAGACGGATGAATCAAACATTAACAAGACTCTTGTATGACATTGTGATTGTGAATGTTAACAAATCAATGGTTTTCAATTACTAAACTTATGAACTCACCAACCTAGTGTTGACTTTTTTAAATGCATGTTTTCTCAGGTGACGAACAGGTTTAGTCACCAGCATTCAGGGATTAAGCTAGTGGACTTTTAGAAGACCTAGCTTCATTTTGTGTTGAGCATACTTTTGGATGACATAACAATGAATCGTCTTTTGTAGATCTTGTACAGTTACAAGATAGAACCTCAATGATTCTTTTGGATAGATTTACTTAGTTAAATTATGAACGTAACATTGTAATTTAACTTTGTAATTCTATATCATTGTAATGTTAGCATTTCTCATTTATATATCATGTGCTACGTAAACAATCTGATCATTTTGAATATCAAACGATATCACGCCCCGAGAACCTTCCGCCCGAAGGGAAAGTCGATCCAGTCCGCCGGCTCGGGGTGTGACATAAGTGCAGCGAACCTACACCCTTAGCCGAACCTAACACTGTGAACGGACCTAAGTTCCAGACAAACCTAATTCCACATTGATGAACCTATGTTTCAGACGAACCTAGACATCATAAAAGAACCCTTGGTCAAACGAACCTTGAAAATCAAAGGATCGCATGTTGAGAAAGTCAAGGTTCGACACGAACCTTTCTTTATCAAACGAACCTGTCAAAACAACGAACCTGTCTGTTTTTTTTTTCAAATCAAAATCCAATTTTATGAATTAGATCAAATTGAACTCATCAGAATGTACGCCATGAGCCGATTAACAACTTTAAAGAAAGTATTTTTTATAAATAGTGGATTAAATTTGGTTTATTCAATTGTTAAGTGTTCGGCTAACTGAATCTTAAAACCTAGATCTAGACAAATCCAGCCGGCGAAATTTCAATCAATTTACCTTTTTGTATTCACGACAACAAGACAAATCAAATGGTATATGGCAATCACTCAGAAAGTCAAGAAATCAAAAAATCATTTTAGAACAAGCATAGGTTCGTCTCTCGCAAAGCAGTAAAAGTGACGAATCAATGAGCGAACCTTTGTATATATACTTACAAAAGATTCAGACGAACCCTTGAGCAAACCTTTTTGGTCGAACCTCTGAACAAACCTTCTTGGACGAACCTCTGAACAAACCTTTTTGAACGAACCTCTGAACAAACCTATAATAGGTTCGTCTGACAAATCTGTATCTCAAATTCTCACAAACCTTCACAACACTTTGACATTTTAGATTTAACCAAAAATATTCCAAGACAACAAAATCTTGGTATTTCAGGGTTGAAAATAATCAATCAATTATTATTGATTCAACATCAAATATAAACAGAAAATCTTTTTGATTTTTTAAAGTTTATATTAAAACACACCAAAAAAAATACTAAAATGAAACATGAAAATGAATGAAGACAAATACATATTTTTGGTGAGAAAGATCCAAACGTGAGATCATATTGCATTGCAATCATCTGCACAATCTGATAGAGTTAATGAATGTGTTAAATTAGCAAATCACAATCCAAAGATGATTGCCAGTATGTGGATCCAAATTAAGTCTAATCACTTAGTTGTAATATCAATCGGAACAAACCAATCACAAACTTTATGTTCCTTACTCACTTGAACACATCCCCGTTTTGTGAATTGTTAATCAAACAATGATGCTCTTGAGACAATTTAAATCAAGTGTTGACTAGTTCGATCATGCAAAAACAAGTTAGAATTTCTTTTGAAAAATAAAAAAATATAAAACAAGTTGAAAGTGTTCAAGATGTTGGAATCAAGGTTGATACCTTTGTATGCACAAATGAACAAGATAATTAACGAAACAATAATTTAAGATTAAGATTTTGACAATCAGATCGATATTCTCATATACGCAGAGATTGCCCAAACCTTAATCAAAACCAAGAAAACAAAGTTGAATTGTTCAAGGCCTTAACAGTCAGGTAGATACGTAAGTATATGAAAAGAATGCTTCAGCTTTGAACGAAAATAAAAGAAAAACAAATTTAGAATTTCTTTTTTTTTTTAAATTTAAAATGAAAAACGTGATCAAAGACTAGTGACCTTAGAGCAAGAAGCAATCATTGTGAAATTAAAAACCACGCTTTCAGGACAAAGCTAAGCACTGTGCCCTAAGCGATTGTTTCCCACAAAATATGATCATAATTTGGTCAAAGGTTATCACAACTAAGTTATAGACCTACCAACATATCACACTTAGTAATTGTGATTGCTCTTCATGTTTAAGTTCTAGTATGGTTCAGGTGCGCTTCCGATTGCTACAATGTACCATCATTTCTAACTAGGTCGAATCAATTTCTCAAATTTTAGCGTTTTTCAATGTTTTTGTATTTTTTTATATTGTATTTATGTTTTTGATCTTTCAAATTTTTCTCCCTCTAAAAACCTAAAACACAAAATCCTTTTGGATTTTATAAAGAAAAAAATCTGATGTTGATTCAATAAAAATTTATTAGGAAGGAAATTGATTTGGTATGACCTCACCCATGACCCGAATTCCGTTAAGTTTGAGTAAATACTCAAAACGAGTTCATTCGAAGGCCTTGGTGAGAAATTCTGCGCGTTGCTCATTTGTGTGTATCTTCACCACATCGATGAGCTTCTTTCATAGCAATCGCGTATGAAATGAAACCACATATCAATGCGTTTTGAACGCAAATGATACACTGGATTTTTGGTAATGGCAATAGCAGCCTCGTTATCAACATGTATAGGGGTAATAAGAAAATTCCTACCATAGTCTTGCATTTGCTGTTGTATCCACAACACCTGTGAACAACAGCTTGCAGCACCTATGTGCTATGCTTCACACGTAGAAGTAGCTACTGAAGTTTTCTTTTTACATTGCCACGAGACAAGTCTTTCCCCTAAGAATTGTGCACCACCAGTTGTGGACTTGGCATCCGTTTTGCACCCTCCATAATCGGAGTCACTATAGGCATTGAAGGAAAAGTTATCATCCTTAGGATACCACAGACCGGTGTCTAGTGTACCCTTCAGATAACGAAGAATCTGTTTGGCTGCTGTCAAATGTGACACCTTAGGTTTAGATTGATATATGCCACAAATGCTTGTAGCAAAAACGAAATCTGGCCGTGACGCAGTCAGATACATCAAGCATCCAATAATACCGCGATAAAGTGTGGGATCTACCAACTCCCCCCTAAAAATCAGGCTCAATCCTGTGATTGGGCTGAATGGGCGTGGAGATTGGTTTTGAGTCAAGCATGCTAAACCGTTTTAGCACGTCTTGAATATACTTGGTTTGATGTATGAAGATCCCTTTATCGGTTTGGTCTACTTGTAAACCAAGGAAGAACTTGATCTTTGACATCGCGCTCATCTCGAAATCACCTCTTTGAATTCCATGCACAGTTGTTCATTG
Organism: Mikania micrantha; assembly: GCA_009363875.1. Lineage (NCBI taxonomy): Eukaryota > Viridiplantae > Streptophyta > Magnoliopsida > Asterales > Asteraceae > Mikania > Mikania micrantha. The sequence goes on along the minus strand of CM018698.1, from coordinate 32,183,309 downwards.
GTAGATCCAAAGATGATGTCATCCACATAGATCTGAACAAAGAGAATGTCCTTGCCCCTTTCCCTAAAGAACAAAATTTTGTCAATCTGACCCCTATTGAGCTCGTGTTCAATAAGGTGAGTCGATAAGGTCTCATACTAGGATCTCTGAGCCTGATGAAGACCGTACAGTGCTTTGTCCAAGAGATAAACCTGATCCCGATGGATTGGATCCTCAAAGCCCGGTGACTGACTAACATACAATGTTTCCTTCAAAGAGCCATACAGAAAAGCAGATTTAACGTCCAACTGAAATACTTTGAACTTCTTATGGGCTGCATAAGCAAGAAATAGCCGAATTGCTTCTAGCCGCGCCACAGGTGCAAACACTTCATCGTAATCAATTCCTTCAATTTGTCTAAAACCCTGAACCACTAATCGAGCTTTATTTCAGACTACTACAACTCTGTCATCTCGCTTGCATCGCAGCACCCACCGCGTGCCAATATTTTTCTCGCCTTTTGGCAAGTCTACCAAGTGCCATACCCATAATTCGTGAAATTGATTCAGTTCCTCTTGCATGGCCTCCACCCAGGCAGGCTCACGTAATGCTTCATGCACAGTCTTTGGCTCTATTTGAGAAATAAATGCTAAATGCATCCAGAGCTCCTGACTGCCATGAGTTTTCTCTAACTCAACATACATACTCTCCTCATTTGTCACTTGATGACGTGTCTGCACTCCTACACTAGGATCTCCTATAATTTGGTCAAGTGGATGATTAACATGAACACGCGTGACAGGCATTTGTTGTACAGCCACTTCATGATTAAGGTTATTGATGTTCTGATCAAGGTCTTGATCATGGGAGATGGCATCTTCAAAAACCTCATTGTCATCCTCTGATGACCATTCTTCAGTATGAACCCCTGAAGTGCCTTCCCCATGTGGTGTAATGACTTCATCTTCAGGTTGATGTTGATGATATATTCTATGTTCATCTGAATTCTGCAAATCATACAACATTTGTAAGGTTATCTCTTCATCAGAAACAGTTGAAGACATATTGAAAGACTCAAACAACTTATTGTAATCAAAAAGTCAATCTGGACCCTTCCCGTTTGGTATAGATGTATGTCGTTGGACATCCACATGATACCACAATTCTACAACACCCACGCGTTTGTTAAACACACGTTTGTTTGGAAGGCTATATCCTAGAAAGAAACACTCTTCAACTTTAGAATTGAATTTTGAATCTTTCTTCAGCATTGTGCAAGGAGTCCCGAAAGGTTCCAAGTGTTCCAAATTTGGCTTCTGATTTTGGAGCAATTCATAACAAGTTTTATTGTGTTTTTTGGCAATTAAGACTCGGTTAAGGGTAAAGTAAGCAGTAGCCACGGCTTCGCTCCAAAAAGTAATGGGAAGTTTAGAATCTGCTAGCATCGTTCTTGCAGTTTCGATCAAAGTCCTATTCTTCCTTTCATCTACACCATTCATTTGAGGCTCATATGGTGCATTGAATAGTTGTTGGATGCCTTTGGAGTTGCAGAATTCCTCCATTTGGTGATTCTAGAACTCGGTCCCATTGTCAGATCTTACACACCTCACCTTTAGCTTATATAGTGTCTCCAACCTATTAATCAACAAAACAAAGTTTTCATAAGTTTCTGATTTGTTTTTCAAGAAAATAACCCATGAAAATATTGAAAAGTGATAGTCACCACAAAACAATAAGAGTCGCCACCTATGCTCTTCACATTGATGGGTCCAAAAAGATCCATGTGAAGAAGTTTAAGTTGCCTTGCTTCTTGGGTTTTAGCATTCACGAGCAAAATGACCCAGTTCACCGCAGTTGTAGCATTGTGTGGCTTTTGGATTGAATCCGAACTTTGTGTTGCGATCAAAAGTGAACTTCTTTCCTGTTTTCTTCTCGTATTTTTTAATTCTTCTGGTTGCATTGGCCAAAGCCCATTGTGTGTCAATAAGTTTCATATTATCCTCATCTATATACTCATAATATTCAAAAGCAAGATTAGAATTCTGTCACACCCCGAGCCGGCGAGGTTGGATCGGATTCCCCGTCGGGCGGAAGGTTCCCGGGGCGCGATATCGTGAGTGATAATCGTAATGATCAGATTGTTTACATTGCACATGATGTAAATGAGAAAATGCTAAATAGAATAGAATTACAAAGTTAAATTACATCAGTATCATTTACAATTTAACAATGTAAATCTACCATAAACATCATAAGGTTTTTATCTTGTAACTATACAAGATATACAAAATAATTGTATAATGATGTTCCAAAAGTATGCAGGTCCAAAAATGCTAAGTCTTCTATCTGAAGTCCTAGTCCAAAAGCATAAGCTTCTTAATTGACATGTTCGCCACCTGAGAAGTCATGCAAAAAGACCAAGTCAACACATGGTTGGTGAGTTCATATAGTTTAGTAATTGAAAATGAATTGTAAACCTCTTTCGGTAAAGACCCTAACCTCGTTAACATCACATGTAATGTCCACATCGGTATGCTTATATATACGGCATACCCCTGAGTCGAGCCTACAACCCGCCCAGACGCCGTCCCACCACATACTAATGCGTATATGACACTGATGTTAATGATAGTTAAGCATTTTTACCTACCATACACTCAAAACATTTGTTAAACCCCCAGGTAACAACCTTAATCTCATTAACATCACATGTATCATCCAGATCGGTATGCTTATATATAGGGCATACCCCTGAGTCGAGCCTACAACCCGCCCAGACGCCGTCCCACCACATACTAATCCACATAGGACATTGTTGTTAATGATAATTAAGCGTTTTACCCCTACCATTAACCCATTGTTCTTCAATTCCTTGTTCCTGTAAATACAACGAATTGAGATCTCTATGGATCCTTTGAGTTCATCACACAATATGATCAACCACAACAATTGTACAAACAGTGAAATAAATGCTTAATTAAATAAATAAATAAACATTTAATAAAAATCTAAGTCCTAATGATTGGGCCTTGGTCATACTCGAGTAGACTAGTATAGCAATCAGGTACTTAGTAGTAAAGGAGATCTGTAAATATCATCAAGCATGCAACCTATACTCAATCAGTCTAGCTAGGACATCTTTTAAGTAATAGGATTTTATTGACCGTTCTTGACCGTTATTGACCATTCACATGCTATCTTTGAATATTTCCCAGATTTTCCTCAAAATAGTTCTTTGTAAATAGTTCGTTAGATCGTTAGTTCTTTGACAACACCCTCTTGAAATAGTTCTTTAAAATAGATCGTTAGTTCTTTGAAATAGATCGTTAGTTCTTTGAAAATAGTTCTTTGAAAATAGTTCTTTGATTGGAAACGGTTATCTATTCATAATGAATAGATAGCTTGTTTTAAGTCCAATAAACAGTTTACCTAGACAGGAGTCTAGAATAACAGTTATACGTATAAAACATATACAAAGTAAAAGCATTTAGGTAAATATAATCAAAGGAAAATAATTTACGCATGCTTCTCAGCCCCGCGTTTGAAAACAAAAATGTTTAGAAAAGGGGCAATGAACTCACCTGTGTTGATGTGTAACTGAATCACAAAAGATAATGCGCGCTCTTTGACTGTTGCTTATGTATCTTTAGCACTGAGTTGTTTTAAGAGGTTCGAATACAATAAGTGTTTATAATAACCGTTGTATCTAAGGCTTCGGTCTCGGTGTGCACTAAGTGTCCTAACTTACTAGTGTGTTTCTATGACTTCATTGAATTTCTCTAACTTATTACTCATAATTAACCCTGATCCCACATCACTAGTTTGAAGGTTTTAATTAAAATGTTTTTAATTTACTTAAACTTTTAAGTTTTAAAACCTTTTATTTAATTTAGTGAAACTTATGAATCAAGTTCTCTATTCAAGACATTATTAAGTTAAGAAAAGTATAGTTATCATGATGGGCTTAGGTTAATCTTAAATGATTAACCTTGGCCCTTTGCTTGATCTTGATCGTTCTTGATTCCTTGATCGTTTAGGTATGAAACCCATTATAGGTAGTTATGTGTTCTTACGAATTGTTTAAATGTTATGAGCTACTCGCGAGAGTAACACCATAGCATTTGACTAGAAATCTTTGTTTCTCAATGCATTTTCAACTACTTGATTTCCAAGGATGTTGACATTCATGTATGTGAATTATGAGACATCCTTGTGATTGAAACTCTAGTAATCCCTTTTTAACTTAAATTCCATTTGATAGATGAAATCCACGATTTATTTCCTTAGGGAAAATAAGTTGGTTTCATCTAAAGGAAACCCTATTATCCTTTGCCCATGCACTCACACACACATATATACTTTTGATCAACTCCCATGCAAGCAAACTCATCACTCGATCCCATGCATACACGACTCAACCTGAATTAGCTTGGACCAAACAACCACGGGTCACGAAGGCTTGGGCCAAATCAGTTGGATGGACCTAACAATGGACCGGCCGAATGACCACCTGTCCGGTCGAATGGGGCTGTTGAATAGGGTCCGGCCGAGTGAGTGCTGCATGGCCGATCGAATGAGAGGGGATCGAATGTCTCAACTCCGATCGAATGAACATGGCCGAAGGAGTTTGGGCCGAGAGAATGACCCTGGCCGAAAGTGACTAGAGCCGAATCAGTGGCCGAATGAGTCTGGTCGAGCGAATGGCACTACAGCCGAAGGAAGATTGGCCAAATCACAACCCCGACCGAATAGCATAGCTGGCGAAAGGCTAGACCGGCGAAGGAGCTGGCCTATTCGGCCGAATGAAATTCCAGGAGCCATTCGGCGAGCTGGGGCTGGTGCCATTCGGACGCTCGACTCCCATGGTGTGCAGCCACTTAACTCGTTCTATGACAACCTCAGGTCCTAACCCACTTGTACCCGCACTATCCTATGGTATTTGTGAGTGTTTTACCTAAGGTTTTGAGGTTGTAACCGGTTCAAAAGAAGGGATGCGAGATTAGGGTTTTCAAACCCTCAAAATCGAACACAAACACGAATTTTACCACGGTTAGGCTGGATACAAGTTCAGATCTTTTGTACTTTCCAGATCTATGTGTTGCAAGGGTCGTTTTGACACCAAGTATGCAAGATTTCGTGAATAAACTTGTGAGAAGTCTTAGAGAGATAATGAGATTTCTAGAGAGAGTAGAGAGAGAAAGTGGCGGAAATGAGGAGAGAGGTTGGGTAGTTGGAGGAGATGATAGGGAGTTAAAGCCTCATTAAAGGCTTTCACTTATCTCGTTGTTCGAGTTCGTTCGGTTTCGCGTGGTTTCGCGTAAAAACGCCGGTTTCTCGTCGTTTTCGTATCGAAACAACTCGGTTTTAAAATAGAATTTATAAAAATCATTTTAGGTTGTGATTCCTAATAAATTAACTAATTATCTTCTGTTTATTAAAATTTTCAAAATTATTTAATTTACTGTTTAAATTGAATCGCGTAGTTGTTGCGCGCGTTTGTTCAGATCGTCACCCGTACGAACACGACAATAACTAAGCTTTTCAATATGGTTTTCTAATTATTAGACATCATTCAAAACGTTAAACCTTCAGATGTATTCGTACAGATCGTCACCTATACGAATAATCCGTCAGTTTAGCATTCACGTAACGACATCCGTTGTAGTTTTGTTCTGTAAGGCCTCCATACATTGATACATAATAAAATCCTAACACATAATCACATGATGGTTCTGTGTTGTCAGATATTTATCTGACTTACGAACCCTTGTTCTGAACTTTTTTTTCATAACTGATTCTGAATTTGCTCGTTAATGACATGCAATGAAAATGAAACATGAAATGAACATACATACAATGAAACACATATAGTTTGTACCTGAATCTTTGTTCGTTTTACTGTAGCGATCACTGTTCCGGTGCCGGTTCCGCACTGATGTTACAGTCTCCCCTTGTTAGAAAAATTTCGTCCCGAAGTTTAAGAGTTGTTATCGGGCACAGCTTCCTCTTCAAACAGTTGGGGATACTTTGACTTCATATGATCTTCACGTTCCCAAGTGAACTCGGGTCCGCGCCTTGAATTCCATCGAACCTTTATCATTGGAATACGGCCTCGCCTCAGTTGTTTAACCTTGCGATCCATAATCTCTAAAGGTTCTTCAATGAAGTGTAACTGTTCGTCTACTTGAATTTCTTCGATTGGAATGATGAGTGTCTCGTCCGCAAGGCATTTCTTTAAATTTGAGACGTGAAACACGTCATTCACTCCACTGAGCTCATCTGGTAATCTCAGTCGATACGCCACAGGACCAATACGTTCAATGATTTCGAACGGTCCCACGTATAGTGGTGCTAATTTGCCTTTCTTAACAAAGCGTACTACACCTTTCCATGGGGAAACCCTCAACATAACCCGATCTCCCACTTGGAATTCCAACGGCTTGCGCCGTTTGTCGTCATAGCTTTTCTGTCTGCTTCTTGTAGCTTGTACTCTTCGTTGAATCTGGGCAATCTTGTCAGAGGTTTCCTGAATAAGTTCTGGCCCAGTTATTCGATTGTCTCCCACTTCAGTCCAACAGATCGGTGACCGACATTTTCGACCATAAAGAGCCTCAAATGGGGCACATCCAATACTGCTGTGGTAACTGTTGTTGTAGGAGAATTCGATCAGTGGCAAATGAGAATCCTAATTTCCACCGAAATCCAGAATACAGGTTCTTAACATATCTTCTAGGGTTTGAATAGTACGTTCGCTTTGACCGTCCATTTGTGGATGGTAAGCTGTAGTCAGGTTTAACTGTGTCCCTAGATATTTCTGCAACGATTGCCAGAACCTTGATGTGAATCTACTATCTCTGTCAGAAATAATAGACAATGGTACACCATGGCGTACCACTATCTCATTGATGTACAATCTCGCCAGTTTATCCATTGTGAAAGTCTCACGCATCGGCAAGAAATGAGCAGATTTTTTCAAACGATCAATCATCACCCAAATTGTATCATGACCACTGGAAGTGCGGGGTAGCTTGGTAATGAAGTCCATTGCTATTTGTTCCCACTTCCAGAGCGGAATCTCAAGCTGTTCCAGTAAACCTGACGGTTTCTAGTGTTCCGCCTTTACCTTCGCACACGTTAAACATTTACCGACGTACTCAGCTATGTCCTTCTTCATTCCTGGCCACCAATAAAATCCACGCAAATCTTGGTACATTTTATCAGCGCCCGGGTGTACAGAGTACTTGGTCTTGTGCGCTTCATCGAAGATAAGTCTTCTCAATTCGTTTACCGCGGGAATCCATATACGATTCTGGTAGTAGATCATTCCATCGGGCTTAGTCTCAAATTGTTTCTCCGCTCCGCAATCAAGTTCTTTCTTCAGATTTCCTCTGTTAACTGATTCTTGTTGTGCTTGAATTATCTTGTCTCGCAAACTGGTCTGCACAGTCATTCCCATTGCTCTAACGCGCAAGGGTTTGACCCGTTCCTTCCGGCTTTGACCCGTTCCTTCCGGCTCAAGGCATCAGCTACAACGTTCGCCTTTCCCGAATGATACTTGATCACACAATCGTAATCATTCAAAAGTTCAACCCAACGGCGTTGTCGCATGTAGAGTTCCTTCTGATCAAAGATGTGCTGAAGACTCTTGTGATCAGTGAATATGGTACACTTAGTGCCATATAAATAATGTATCCAAATCTTCAATGCGAAGATTACAGCTCCCAGTTCAAGATCATGAGTAGTGTAGTTCTTCTCATGAACTTTTAACTGTCTTGATGCATAAGCAATGACTTTATCCCGTTGCATCAATACGCAACCGAGTCCCTGATGGGAGGCATCGCAGTAAACAACAAAGTCATCACATCCTTCTGGGAGAGATAGAATTGGAGCATCACACAACTTCTGTTTCAAAGTCTGAAAAGCATCTTCTTGTTTCTGCTCCCAGACAAACGGTTCACTCTTCTGAGTTAATTAAGTGAGAGGCAAAGCTATCTTAGAAAAGTCTGAGATAAACCTTCTATAATAACCTGCCAATCCCAGAAAAGACCGTATCTCCGTCGGTGTCTTCGGAGTGTCCCAGTTCTTTATTGCCTCAATCTTGGCGGGATCTACGTGTATTCCCTGGCTGTTGACTACGTGACCCAGAAATTGAACTTCTCTTAGCCAGAATTCACACTTAGAGAATTTGGCATAAAGTTTCTGCTCCTTCAACAGCTCCAAGATTTTCCTGAGGTGTTCCTCGTGTTCAGCTTTACTTTTCGAATAAATCAGGATGTCATCGATAAAGACAATGAAAAACTAATCCAAATACAGCTTGCACACTCGGTTCATGAGGTCCATGAAAACCGCTGGTGCATTTGTCAATCCGAAAGGCATCACCATGAATTCGTAATGCCCGTATATGGTTCGGAATGCCGTCTTCTGTATGTCCTCGTCTTGAACTCTAAGCTGATGATACCCGGACCGTAGATCGATCTTTGAGAAATATTGTGTGTGACAATCCGACTTTTTGACTTAACCTCGTTAACTCTCGTAGGCTCAATTGTATAGAAGTTAGGCCCAATGAAGTCAAGTTAGGCCCAATAAGGCCAAAGTAGGCCCACTAAGGCCAAGGTTGGCCCAGTAAGGCCAAGATAGGCCCAATGAGTTTAATGTAGGCCCAATTGTAATAATGAAGCCCAAATGGATTAATTGAGCCCAATAGTATTCCAATTGAACAAATTAGTGATAATTCGGGATTTTCGGTTCAACTTTGTTAACCGAAATGTTAGGTAATCGTACAAAAACAAATTTTAAGGGTTACTATGGTGCAAAACAAGTTGCAAACATTACAATTTCAATGATTTTGTTGTAATTAAGTTTAAGTGCAAGATTTTGACTTTAAAAGTCAAAATTCGGTGTGAATGACAATGGAAAGTCGAATTTCACAATCATTTCAAGAAAAAACTGAAATTAACTACTCTTAATCATCCTAATAATGATTACTAATGAGTAGGAACTGTTATGAGTCCATTGGAGTCTCGAATTTAATTCATTTGATGTCTAAAGGTCGTAACCGAAACTTTCATCTATCAAAATCGATTATCCCGATCATAATTCGCGAAATCAATCATTTAGAGACTCTAGTCGGTCCTTTTAGAGTCTGTTGCATTCATCAATTTGATCGTGGAAGCTCTATATTGAAGAATACAAGATTGGGTCGGTCGAAGTTCAAGCAAGAAGAGGGTTCTAACAATTCGACATTAAACCACGTAAGTTTTCATTTCTACATCTTCTGAAACCACCGAATAAGAGTATCCCTAACCTAATTTCGTCTAAGTATTTCGAATTTTAAGGGTCCGAGTTCTAGGGTTCGTAACAAAATCGGTTTTGGGGGTTCCTTGTTTGATCAGTGTGATAGTCGAAATAGATTACATGGGTAGTTTCAGAAATAGCCGACTAAGGTTTATCCTAAATCAATTTCAACTGATAACATCGAATTATAGGAATTCAAGAGCTAGGGTTCATCTTTGAAACGGTTTTGGGGGTTTCGTATCAAATAAGCTTAAGAACGAAATTAAATGGTATAGATAGTTTCAGAAGGAACCGATCAAGAAAAAGCCTAAGTTAATTTCAAGAAACATCAATGAATTAAATGATTTTGATTAAAGATTGGGGTATACACGTTCGAAACAGATGATATCACGATTGAGGGTTCTAAGTTGATGGTTTGATTGAATTAATTCTATAATGGAACTCGTTTTGATGATAGGAATAAAACCCCTATGGTTTTAGGCTTGATCGGGTTCGAATCGAGGTTCAATTTGGGTTTAAAGGCTTCGGCTATAGTTGTCAAAGGGAACCGGTTGGGGGTCAAGTTAAAACAATTTATTTCTGAGTTCTGATGCGATACCCTAGCGGGCGAGACTGGTTAGATGTGTGTGTGTTGAGCGGGAGGTCGCGGGTTCGAGCCGTGCCTCGGCCGGTTTTGTGGAAAATACCATTTTTGGTATTTTTACAATAACTTTCGCATACGAGCTCCGTTTTAACCCGTTCGAATTGCGTTGGAACCAGAATTTCATCCCGAACTAATTAGAATAACAAAATGCATATTTTGATCTGAAAACGTAATCGCGTATAGTTACGTTTATTTAAATAGAATCATGTATGGTTATATGATTTTATTTAAACGATTTTAAAGGCACGCGTACATTCGTATGCATATTCCTAACACTCTAACATACGTGTGTTGACACGCATGTGATTTCAAACACAACACGACATTCCGAATAACTTTAGGTTATTGTTTAATCACAGATCCTTCGTAAGAGGATTTTCTACACGAACTCAAATAGTTGATCATTCTGCAATACTCAAAGGTGCGTACACGGCCCCTTTCTTATTTTAAACTGTTTTGGGGGAGAAAACATGTGCAACAAACTCTTTTTAGATACATATCACTTGCATGAGTTAGCTGTTTAAATTATGTGACAACATAGCATTTAAAAGTCCTTACACACTTCGAACCGTTTAGTTTGCCGTAGCGCAAAGCGTGGTAGTTGGAAATAGATCTATTAGGTTTGACAAACCTCACCTGGTAGATGGGATCTACGCAGGTGTTTGACTGACCAAACACACATTACTATTGTTTGTGCTAGACAATAGTGGCAAGGCAAAAACATGCTATAGCATGGCAATCGTCAGCTTCGGTGTCGACCACTTATGTAAATAGTACAAATGACTAGCTATCATGACTATGCATGTGTGATTATGTTATCTGCAAACTTGATATTCAAACTGTTGTTTTGAACATTGTGAATACTTAAAACCTGTGTTATGCACCAACCTTTGTGTTGACTTGATTTACATGTTTTCTCAGGACGCTAAGGTGCGCAACAAAGCTGGCATGGACTAGGAGATAGAGTCGCATGCATGTTTTACATTTATATTGGTTGAATTAGACATTTGGGGATTTTGTTTTGTAATTTACATGTTACAACTGTTCCTTTGGTTATTGTTTTAAAACGCTTCCGCAATATTTAAAAACTTTGATGTTTTAGACCAAAGTATGTTTTGAAATTCATATAGAGGTCTTCGTTATGTCTAATGATCTGAGATCCTGGTTTGTCACGTTCCCAAACGGTATGATTCCGTTAGTTGAAAATTGGGAGTGTGACATATTGGTATCAGAGACATTGGTTATAGCGAACTAGGTTTGCATTTGTAGACTTAGACTATGACTGTTAGACATTAGACACATATGCTTACACGTATTACTTAGAAATTACATATGGCATTATGTAATTGACTTGCTTACACATTCCATGGCACTGCACTTACATATGGTATTATGTAACAGGCATGGCATCATCATCAGCACCGTATATCTATATTGATGATTCTGAGGATGAGGAGCCGATGGTTCCAGCACCACCGTCATCACCAGCACCACCTATCCCATCTCCTCCACCATATGAGAGAGATGACTCAGACCCGGAGGAGGATCCGGAGGAGGATCCGGAGGAGGATCCGGATGAGGATCCGGAGGAGGAGCCTGTGGAGGATATTCAGGAGATCCCTGCTGAGGGACCTTCTACCCATCCACCACCGGTATTGGATGTTCCTGAGCCTAAGAGGCAAAGGACGGATGCTGAGGAGATCGCCAAACTGCGCGTGGACTTGTACTGGGCAGAAGACAGGATCGCGTATAACTCTCGGGAACTATGGGATGCTAATGAGAGGCAAGATAATCTTGCCCATCTGGTCAACGATATGCGGGATGAGATGATTAATTTGATTGGTCGTCTTGAAGCTTCAGAGAACCGAGTGGAGATTCTGGAAGGCAGACTTGTAGCCTTGGAGGATTTAGTGGTCTCGGAGAATGAAGAGGAGGATGAAGACGATGAAGAGGAGGAAGGGGAAGAACCAGCACCAGTTGTTGATTCTGATCCTGAATCCACTGTCGAGGATGATTGATTTGTTTTGTATAAACTTATTAGGAACGGGTTGTGTTCCTACACTAGATGTTTGGAAAACTTATGTTTGATTTCAAAAGTATTGTACTTAAATCAAATTTCTATCTATTGAAAAACTATTATTTATTTCCAACAGTTGTGTTGATTTATATATTACATGTTGTGTTTGTTGTTTGCTTACACATGTCACATTGAATTTTGATAACGCTCTAACATTTCTTTTAACTAGGAAGATAATGGCCAACGAGAACGTTCACATGACAGTTGCTGAGCTCAACGAGCTAATCAATAACAGAGTCGCTGAGGCAATCGCACAATATGCTCAGACACACACCACAGGGCCACAGGGTCCGGCAGGGGGACTGGTTAACCCACAGGCATGCACGTTCAAGATGTTCTTGGACTGTAAGCCACACAATTTCAAAGGATCGGAAGGAGCCATTGGACTCCTAAGATGGATTGAGAAGGCTGAATCCGTGTTTGAGATGTGCAATTGTCCTGATGAAAGCAAGGTGAAGTTTGCTACAGGAACATTGGAGGGTCCAGCTTTGACTTGGTGGAACTCAAATGTTCAGACTCTGGGATTGGGTGAGGCTAATGCCTTGACTTGGAATGGCTTCAAAACTTTAATGCAGGAGGAGTACTGTCCTCGTAGTGAGATGCAAAAACTAGAGGAAGAATACTGGCACCTCAAGATGGAGGGATCAAATATCGAGGAGTACACGACTCGATCACATGAATTGGCCAGACTTCTACCACACATGGCTACTCCAGCCAGCAAGTGGATTGAAAGATATATTGGAGGACTAGTGCCTCAGATTCAGGGATTAGTTACTTCTGCAAATCCCACCACCATTCAACAAGCTGTTCGTTTAGCACATCAACTGACTGATCAGGCAGTATTACAGGGGACTCTGCCTAAACGAACATCAGCTACTAAGGTGGGAGACCACAAAAGGAAGTGGGAGAGCAGCAACACCAAGAATTTCAACCAACAACCGTTTCAGCAGAACCGAAAACAAGACTCAAACAAGTCTTATCACAACTCGAATAGTGGTCAGCAATCATCATCGTCAGGGGGTTATATCGGTAAACACCCAAGGTGCAACAGGTGTGGATATCATCATGCAGGTAATCAGTGTGATAGAGCTAAGTGTCAAAGGTGCGGTAAGATTGGGCATGCGGCTAAGGATTGTCGCGGGGAGCTACAGAACAACCACAATAATAACAATAACAATCAGAACAACGCACAGAAGGGTTGTTTTGAGTGTGGAAAAATGGGGCACTTTAAGAAGGATTGCCCACAACTCAAGAAAGGTGGGGATAATAACGCAAATGGCAATGGCAACGGAAATGGTAACGGTAATGGCACCAACAACAACAATAACAATAACAACAACAACATTGGTGCTAGGGGCAGGGCGTTTGTGATTGGAGGGCGTCAAGCACGAGAGGATCCCAACATTGTTACGGGTACGTTCCTCTTAAATAATCACTATGCCTCTATGTTATTTGACACTGGTGCCGATCGGAGTTTTGTATCTAGTTCACTTGCTAAGTTGCTAAATGTTAGTCCCACTGCTTTAGATAGTCCATACACTGTAGAACTAGCTGATGGTAAGCTAATTGTAGTTGAACAAATCCTTAAGGGATGTATACTTGATTTGATGGGTCAGACATTGGAAATTGACCTTATGCCTATTGCTTTAGGTAGTTTTGATGTAGTCATTGGCATGGACTGGTTGTCCAAACACCAGGCTGAAATCGTATGCCATGAAAAGATTGTTCGCATACCTCTTCCGCATGGAGAGACGTTGTATGTACAAGGTGAGAAGAGCAGTACGCCACTGCGTCTCATATCTTGTATGAAAGCACATAAATGTCTGCGGAAAGGTCATACGGCAGTTATAGCACTTATAACTGAAAAGCCGGTAGCTGAGAAGAAGATTGAAGATATACCAGTAGTTTGTGAATTTCCGGAGGTATTTCCAGAAGACTTGCCGGGATTACCGCCTATCAGACAGGTGGAATTCCAAATCGACCTTACACCAGACGCAGCACCGATAGCTAGGGCGCCTTATCGACTTGCACCGTCAGAAATGCAAGAATTATCTACACAATTACAAGAGTTGTTGGATAAGGGTTTCATACGACCTAGATTTTCATCGTGGGGAGCTCCAGTTTTGTTTGTTAAGAAGAAGGATGGGACTTTCCGTATGTGTATCGATTACCGGGAATTGAACAAGGTTACTATCAAGAACCGGTATCCGTTACCCAGAATTGACGATCTGTTCGATCAGTTGCAAGGTTCGAGTTACTACTCGAAGATTGATCTCAGGTCTGGTTATCATCAACTAAGAGTCCAGGAGGAGGATATTCCAAAGACAGCATTCAGGACACGCTATGGCCATTATGAGTTTTTGGTCATGCCATTTGGGTTGACAAACGCTCCAGCTGTATTCATGGATCTCATGAATCATGTTTGTAAACCTTATCTTGATAAGTTTGTCATTGTTTTCATTGATGACATTCTCATCTATTCCCAGACCGAGGAGGAGCACGCTGAACATCTTCGATTGCTATTGGAATTATTGAAACAAGAACAACTGTACGCGAAATTCTCGAAATGTGATTTCTGGATGCGAGAAGTACAATTCTTGGGTCATATAGTCAATGAAAAGGGTATACATGTTGATCCAGCAAAGATTGAAGCGATTAAGAATTGGGAAGCGCCAAAGACCCCTACCGAGGTACGACAATTCCTTGGTTTGGCCGGTTATTATCGACGATTCATTGAGGGTTTCTCAAAAATCGCTCAACCACTTACAGCTCTTACGCATAAGGGGACAAAGTATAACTGGACGGATAAACAGGAAGCTGCATTCCAGTTATTGAAACAGAAACTCTGCAGTGCACCGATTCTGTCCTTACCGGAAGGGACGGAAGACTTTGTGGTGTATTGTGATGCATCTGCACAGGGTTTAGGATGTGTGTTTATGCAACGTGATAAAGTGATTGCTTATGCTTCAAGGCAACTCCGACCACACGAAAAGAATTACACTACTCATGACTTGGAGTTAGGAGCAGTGGTTTTTGCTTTGAAAATTTGGAGGCATTATCTGTATGGAACTAAGTGTACTATTTACACTGATCATAAGAGTTTGCAACATATCTTTGATCAGAAGGAGCTTAATATGAGACAACGTCGATGGGTTGAGTTGTTGAACGACTACGAATGCGCGATTAAGTATCATCCGGGAAAAGCTAATGTGGTAGCTGACGCTTTAAGCAGAAAAGATACTTCAACAAGACGGGTTCGTGCACTTATGATGACGATACCTACTGACTTACCTGACAAGGTACGCAGTGCTCAGATCGAGGCCTTGAAAACGGAAAACTTGGTACAGGAATCTTTACGAGGAATGGAAACACAGTTGGATGTTAAGCCTGATGGAATTCGTTATTTCATTAATCGACTTTGGATACCTTTGTATGGAGGTTTAAGGGAACTCGTGATGGATGAAGCACACAAGTCCAGATATTCAGTCCATCCGGAATCAGACAAGATGTATCATGATTTGAAGGCACTGTATTGGTGGCCTCACATGAAAGCTGATATTGCTAAGTACGTTAGCAAATGTTTGACTTGTTCGAAAGTCAAAGTTGAATACCAGAAGCCATCTGGTTTACTGCAACAACCAGAGATACCGATGTGGAAATGGGAACAGATTTCGATGGATTTCATTACTAAGTTACCCCGTACACCGAGTGGTTGTGATACGATATGGGTAATTGTTGATCGATTAACGAAATCTGCACATTTTTTAGCAATCAAGGAAACTGATAAGATGGAGAAACTGACTCGCATTTACATCAAGGAAGTGGTAGCACGGCATGGCGTGCCAATCTCTATCATATCAGATCGGGATGCCCGATTTACTTCCAACTTTTGGAAATCTCTTCATAAGTCATTGGGGACTCGCTTGGATAAGAGTACCGCCTATCATCCACAGACCGACGGTCAAAGTGAACGTACGATTCAAAAGCTCGAGGATATGTTACGAGCTTGTGTAATTGACTTTGGTGATAGTTGGGAAAATCACTTACCGTTAGTGGAATTCTCTTACAATAATAGTTATCATACAAGTATTCAAGCAGCACCGTTTGAAGCTTTGTATGGTCGCAAATGTCGTTCACCAGTTTGCTGGGCTGAAATTGGTGACAGTCAGATAACAGGTCCTGAACTAGTACACGAGACGACTGAGAAGATTGTACAAATCCGGAACTGTATGGCAGCGGCCCGGGATCGACAAAAGAGTTATGCAGACAAACGTCGTAAACCATTGGAATTCCAAGTAGGAGACCGAGTTCTTCTAAAGGTATCACCTTGGAAAGGTGTGATACGATTCGGCAAGCGCGGAAAGCTTAGTCCACGTTACGTAGGACCTTTTGAGATTCTGAAAAGGATTGGTCCGGTTGCGTATCAACTAAAATTACCGGATGAACTCAGTGGAGTTCATGATGTCTTTCACGTATCGAATTTAAAGAAATGTCTTTCTGATGAGACATTGATTGTACCGTTGGAAGAAATACAAGTGGATAAACAGTTACGATTCATTGAAGAACCAGCAAAAATAATGGACCGGGAGGTCAAGCAACTTAAGCAAAGCAAGATTCCGATAGTCAAAGTTCGATGGAATTCAAGACGTGGTCCTGAATTCACATGGGAACGGGAAGATCAAATGATGAAGAAGTATCCTCATCTGTTCAAAACAGCAACTACAAACACTGAGAGCGCACGTTAAATTTCGGGACGAAATTTCCTTCAACAAGGGGATGACGTGATGCTTCACACATCAACACTGCAAATTTCAAACTGTAAGCACAAACACTTTATTCAATTGGTTTTGTTTACAAACATTTGTGTTACATTACATTTTATACATTTTATGTGCTACATTTCATATGTTACATGTTATGGTAGTACATGCATGATTAGTCACACACATTTTACTATGTGCGGGGTTGCATAGTACAAACAGTTACAGACACTCACTATGTGTGAGGTTACACAACACAGTATAATCAAACACAAACAGTCACAGTTAGGTGAACTAACTAGTGTACACGCAAACAGTCATGTTGAACGATCACATTTAGTTGTGATGTTGCAAGCATTAGACTTTGTGTGTGAGTACACACAAGCACACGGAATGATCAAATCACACTAGCACGTACGATTTAAACTCGTAAGTAATTTCCTAACTACTCCTAACACTTATTAATTTTCAGGACGAAAATTCCTTCAACAAGGGGATGATGTGACAATCCGACTTTTTGACTTAACCTCGTTAACTCTCATAGGCTCAATTGTATAGAAGTTAGGCCCAATGAAGTCAAGTTAGGCCCAATAAGGCCAAAGTAGGCCCACTAAGGCCAAGGTTGGCCCAGTAAGGCCAAGATAGGCCCAATGAGTTTAATGTAGGCCCAATTGTAATAATGAAGCCCAAATGGATTAATTGAGCCCAATAGTATTCCAATTGAACAAATGAGTGATAATTCGGGATTTTCGGTTCAACTTTGTTAACCGAAATGTTAGGTAATCGTACAAAAACAAATTTTAAGGGTTACTATGGTGCAAAACAAGTTGCAAACATTACAATTTCAATGATTTTGTTGTAATTAAGTTTAAGTTCAAGATTTTGACTTTAAAAGTCAAAATTCGGTGTGAATGACAATGGAAAGTCGAATTTCACAATCATTTCAAGTAAAAACTGAAATTAACTACTCTTAATCATCCTAATAATGATTACTAATGAGTAGGAACTGTTATGAGTCCATTGGAGTCTCGAATTTAATTCATTTGATGTCTAAAGGTCGTAACCGAAACTTTCATCTATCAAAATCGATTATCCCGATCATAATTCGCGAAATCAATCATTTAGAGACTCTAGTCGGTCCTTTTAGAGTCTGTTGCATTCATCAATTTGATCGTGGAAGCTCTATATTGAAGAATACAAGATTGGGTCGGCCGAAGTTCAAGCAAGAAGAGGGTTCTAACAATTCGACATTAAACCACGTAAGTTTTCATTTCTACATCTTCTGAAACCACCGAATAAGAGTATCCCTAACCTAATTTCGTCTAAGTATTTCGAATTTTAAGGGTCCGAGTTCTAGGGTTCGTAACAAAATCGGTTTTGGGGGTTCCTTGTTTGATCAGTGTGATAGTCGAAATAGATTACATGGGTAGTTTCAGAAATAGCCGACTAAGGTTTATCCTAAATCAATTTCAACTGATAACATCGAATTATAGGAATTCAAGAGCTAGGGTTCATCTTTGAAACGGTTTTGGGGGTTTCGTATCAAATAAGCTTAAGAACGAAATTAAATGGTATAGATAGTTTCAGAAGGAACCGATCAAGAAAAAGCCTAAGTTAATTTCAAGAAACATCAATGAATTAAATGATTTTGATTAAAGATTGCGGTATACACGTTCGAAACAGATGATATCACGATTGAGGGTTCTAAGTTGATGGTTTGATTGAATTAATTCTATAATGGAACTCGTTTTGATGATAGGAATAAAACCCCTATGGTTTTAGGCTTGATCGGGTTCGAATCGAGGTTCAATTTGGGTTTAAAGGCTTCGGCTATAGTTGTCAAAGGGAACCGGTTGGGGGTCAAGTTAAAACAATTTATTTCTGAGTTCTGATGCGATACCCTAGCAGGCGAGACTGGTTAGATGTGTGTGTGTTGAGCAGGAGGTCGCGGGTTCGAGCCGTGCCTCGGCCGGTTTTGTGGAAAATACCATTTTTGGTATTTTTACAATAACTTTCGCATACGAGCTCCGTTTTAACCCGTTCGAATTGCGTTGGAACCAGAATTTCATCCCGAACTAATTAGAATAACAAAATGCATATTTTGATCTGAAAACGTAATCGCGTATAGTTACGTTTATTTAAATAGAATCATATATGGTTATATGATTTTATTTAAACGATTTTAAAGGCACGCGTACATTCGTATGCATATTCCTAACACTCTAACATACGTGTGTTGACACGCATGTGATTTCAAACACAACACGACATTCCGAATAACTTTAGGTTATTGTTTAATCACAGATCCTTCGTAAGAGGATTTTCTACACGAACTCAAATAGTTGATCATTCTGCAATACTCAAAGGTGCGTACACGGCCCCTTTCTTATTTTAAATTGTTTTGGGGGAGAAAACATGTGCAACAAACTCTTTTTAGATACATATCACTTGCATGAGTTAGCTGTTTAAATTATGTGACAACATAGCATTTAAAAGTCCTTACACACTTCGAACCGTTTAGTTTGCCGTAGCGCAAAGCGTGGTAGTTGGAAATAGATCTATTAGGTTTGACAAACCTCACCTGGTAGACGGGATCTACGCAGGTGTTTGACTGACCAAACACACATTACTATTGTTTGTGCTAGACAATAGTGGCAAGGCAAAAACATGCTATAGCATGGCAATCGTCAGCTTCGGTGTCGACCACTTATGTAAATAGTACAAATGACTAGCTATCATGACTATGCATGTGTGATTATGTTATCTGCAAACTTGATATTCAAACTGTTGTTTTGGACATTGTGAATACTTAAAACCTGTGTTATGCACCAACCTTTGTGTTGACTTGATTTACATGTTTTCTCAGGACGCTAAGGTGCGCAACAAAGCTGGCATGGACTAGGAGATAGAGTCGCATGCATGTTTTACATTTATATTGGTTGAATTAGACATTTGGGGATTTTGTTTTGTAATTTACATGTTACAACTGTTCCTTTGGTTATTGTTTTAAAATGCTTCCGCAATCTTTAAAAACTTTGATGTTTTAGACCAAAGTATGTTTTGAAATTCATATAGAGGTCTTCGTTATGTCTAATGATCTGAGATCCTGGTTTGTCACGTTCCCAAACGGTATGATTCCGTTAGTTGAAAATTGGGAGTGTGACATTGTGCTCCTTGTAACTGATCAAACAAGTCATCAATCCTTGGCAATGGATACCGATTCTTGATAGTCAACTTGTTCGGCTCCCGATAATCGATGCACATTCTAAACGATCCGTCTTTCTTCTTCACGAACAAGACCGGAGCTCCCCAAGGTGAGTAGCTTGGTCTGATGAATCCCTTGTCAAGTAGCTCCTGTAACTGGTTTGACAATTCCTGCATCTCTGAAGGTGCTAACCTGTAAGGAGATTTAGCAACAGGAGTTGCTCCAGGAACTAAGTCAATTCGGAACTCTACCGGTCGCGCAGGTGGCAAACCTGGTAGATCTTCAGGAAATACTTCTGGATATTCTTTCACTACTGGTACGTCTTGTATCTTTTACTTGTCCTTCTCCTTTTCCACTACGTGAGCTAGGAAAGCTACACACTGCTTCTGTAAACACTTACGTGCCTTTATGCTAGAAATAATTTTGACACTTCGTTTTGCTTGATCCCCTTTGACTTCCAATACTCGATCATCTGGCAATGGAACTTGAAGCAGCTTTTTAGAACAGATAACCTCCACTCGGTTAGAAGAAAGCCAATCCATTCCAACAATGATGTCAAAACTACCCAACTCCATCGGTATCAAATCGATGGTGAATGTATGACCATTAAGTGTCAATAGGCAGTTCCTGTATACTGTACTAACTGTGATTTGTTTCCCGTTAGCTACTTCTATGATATAAGGGGAGTCTAACTGTTCCTCTATAGAACCTAGTTGGCATGCAAAATCGGCAGAGATAAAACTCAGATCCGCACCAGTGTCAAATAGAACAGATGCATAAAAGTAATGTAAGAGAAATGTACCAGTGACCACGTTCGGGTCTTGGCGTGCATCTGGAGCTCCTATGACAAAAGCTCTTCCACAGGGTGCTTGAACTGCTTGTTGTGTCTTCTTTGGGCAGTTCTTCGCAAAGTGGCCCTGTTCGCCACAGTTATAGCATCCACCTTTGTTCTGATTAGCTGGTGGAGGGAGAGCTAAAGCAGCATTGTTGACTGCTTGATTTAGTGGCATCCGGCAATGTTGAACCTAATGGCATATTCTTCCACACCCAGTGCATTGCTTGCAAGAGGTGTTAGCAGCATGATGGTATTGACACTTGGCACACAAAGGATATGTACCAGTGTAGGGTCTTTTGTTGGGGTTCTGCGGTGCAGCTGCTATTTGCTGGAGAGGTGTGGCCATAGTGTAGTTCTTGATGACCTTTTGTTTCTTCTTTTGATGTTGGTGAGGTTTCTTTGACGACTCTGCTTTGTTCTTGCCGGAGTCAGCCTCTTTCTTTAAAACTCCTGAGGCTACCATCATATCCGTGAGTTTCCCAGATAAACTCACCGCAGACTCCAATGTGACAGGGTTTGCAGAAACCACTAATCCTTGTATGCAGATGGGTAACCCACATACATACCTATCAATCCGTTTCTCCAAAGTCGGTGCCAGATAAGCAACCAACTTGTGGTAACGAGTAGTATATCCCATGTGGTCTGCCCCTTTCATCACATGGTTAGACAGTTCCACTTCCAATCTTTGTAGCTCGTTCTTGGGGCAAAACTCTGTTCTTAGTAGAGTCTTGAAATCCTCCCATGGCATCGCCATAGCTTCATCTCTTCCTCTTGCATTAACTTGGCCATTCCACCAAGTCAAGGCTCGCTTGTTGAATGCTCCAGCAGAGTAGCGAACCTTGTGATGCTCGGGACAACTGCAGAGGTCCAGAGTGGCTTCAATCTTTTATATCCATTGGATTAATCCAACGGCTCCTTCAGACCCACTAAAATTGGGTGGCTTACATCCCATAAAGGACTTGTAGGAGTGGTTTGAGGTACCACCAGTGTTCCCACTGGCTTCTCCTGACGAGTTGCCAGTATTGTTGATCTCGTTACGGAAACGGTTGAACATTTCCGGTAGCGCTTCCTTCATCTGACTGGTCATCTGACTGCTCAGAAAGGTCACCAATGCGATAGTGGCAGGATCCAACATTGGTGTTGTGCTCGGGCCAGATTATTGGGTTAGCAGTGGAGGAGGAGGAAGAGGCGGTGGAGGAGGTGGCGGTGGTGAATCAGATGGTGATGGTGTCGAAGAGTGTGAAGCCAAACCATGTGATGGTAATGAGGGAGTTTGTCTTCTCGGCGGCATTCTGATCATAACCAATAAAGTTATTGGTTAGGGCATTGATCGAATACAGAAGACAGTATGCAAGTAAAGTCTTCTCGGCGGCATTCTCTACATGCAGGGTCCCTAGGTTATAGTCTAGGCCAAACCGTTTAATCAAATGACCTATATTTCTCTATAACCATGGCTCTGATACCAATCTGTCACACCCCGAGCCGGCGAGGTTGGATCGGATTCCCCGTCGGGCGGAAGGTTCTCAGGGCGCGATATCGTGAGTGATAATCGTAATGATAGGATTGTTTACATTGCACATGATGTAAATGAGAAAATGCTAAATAGAATAGAATTACAAAGTTAAATTACACCAGTATCGTTTACAATTTAACAATGTAAATCTACCATAAACATCATAAGGTTTTTATCTTGTAACTATACAAGATATACAAAATAATTGTATAATGATATTCCAAAAGTATGCAGGTCCAAAAATGCTAAGTCTTCTATCTGAAGTCCTAGTCCAAAAGCATAAGCTTCTTAATTGACCTTTTCGTCACCTGAGAAGTCATGCAAAAAGACCAAGTCAACACATGGTTGGTGAGTTCATATAGTTTAGTAATTGAAAATGAATTGTAAACCTCTTTCGGTAAAGACCCTAACCTCGTTAACATCACATGTAATGTCCACATCGGTATGCTTATATATAGGGCATACCCCTGAGTCGAGCCTACAACCCGCCCAGACGCCGTCCCACCACATACTAATGCGTATATGACACTGATGTTAATGATAGTTAAGCATTTTTACCTACCATACACTCAAAACATTTGTTAAACCCCCAGGTAACAACCTTAATCTCATTAACATCACATGTATCATCCAGATCGGTATGCTTATATATAGGGCATACCCCTGAGTCGAGCCTACAACCCGCCCAGACGCCGTCCCACCACATACTAATCCACATAGGACATTGTTGTTAATGATAATTAAGCGTTTTACCCCTACCATTAACCCATTGTTCTTCAATTCCTTGTTCCTGTAAATACCAAGAATTGAGATCTCTATGGATCCTTTGAGTTCATCACACAATATGATCAACCACAACAATTGTACAAACAGTGAAATAAATGCTTAATTAAATAAATAAATAAACATTTAATAAAAATCTAAGTCCTAATGATTGGGCCTTGGTCATACTCGAGTAGACTAGTATAGCAATCAGGTACTTAGTAGTAAAGGAGATCTGTAAATATCATCAAGCATGCGACCTATACTCAATCAGTCTAGCTAGGACATCTTTTAAGTAATAGGATTTTATTGACCGTTCTTGACCGTTCTTGACCGTTATTGACCGTTCTTGACCGTTATTGACCGTTCACATGCTATCTTTGAATATTTCCCAGATTTTCCTCAAAATAGTTCTTTGTAAATAGTTCGTTAGATCGTTAGTTCTTTGACAACACCCTCTTGAAATAGTTCTTTGAAATAGATCGTTAGTTCTTTGAAATAGATCGTTAGTTCTTTGAAATAGATCGTTAGTTCTTTGAAAATAGTTCTTTGAAAATAGTTCTTTGATTTGAAACGGTTATCTATTCATAATGAATAGATAGCTTGTTTTAAGTCCAATAAACAGTTTACCTAGACAGGAGTCTAGAATAACAGTTATACATATAAAACATATACAAAGTAAAAGCATTTAGGTAAATATAATCAAAGGAAAATAATTTACGCATGCTTCTCAGCCCCGCGTTTGAAAACAAAAATGTTTAGAAAAGGGGCAATGACTCACTTGTGTTGATGTGTAACTGAATCACAAAAGATAATGCGCGCTCTTTGACTGTTGCTTATGTATCTTTAGCACCTGAGTTGTTTTAAGAGGTTCGAATACAATAAGTGTTTATAATAACCGTTGTATCTAAGGCTTCGGTCTCGGGGTGCACTAAGTGTCCTAACTTACTAGTGTGTTTCTATGACTTCATTGAATTTCTCTAACTTATTACTCATAATTAACCCTGATCCCACATCACTAGTTTGAAGGTTTTAATTAAAATGTTTTTAATTTACTTAAACTTTTAAGTTTTAAAACCTTTTATTTAATTTAGTGAAACTTATAAATCAAGTTCTCTATTCAAGACATTATTAAGTTAAGAAAAGTATAGTTATCATGATGGGCTTAGGTTAATCTTAAATGATTAACCTTGGCCCTTTGCTTCATCTTGATCGTTCTTGATTCCTTGATCGTTTAGGTATGAAACCCATTATAGGTAGTTATGTGTTCTTACGAATTGTTTAAATGTTATGAGCTACTCGCGAGAGTAACACTATAGCATTTGACTAGAAATCTTTGTTTCTCAATGCATTTTCAACTGTGTTGATTTCCAAGGATGTTGACATTCATGTATGTGAATTATGAGACATCCTTGTTATTGAAACTCTAGTAATCCCTTGTTAACTTAAATTCCATTTGATAGATGAAATCCATGATTTATTTTCTTAGGGAAAATAAGTTGGTTTCATATAAAGGAAACCCTATTATCCTTTGCCCATGCACTCACACACACATATATACTTTTGATCAACTCCCATGCAAGCAAACTCATCACTCGATCCCATGCATACACGACTCAACCCGAATTAGCTTGGACCGAACAACCACGGGTCACGAAGGCTTGGGCCAAATCAGTTGGATGGACCTAACAATGGACCGGCCGAATGACCACCTGTCCGGTCGAATGGGGCTGTCGAATAGGGTCCGGCCGATTGAGTGCTGCATGGCTGATCGAATGAGAGGGGATCGAATGTCTCAACTCCGATCGAATGAACATGGCCGAAGGAGTTTGGGCCGAGAGAATGACCCTGGCCGAAAGTGACTGGAGCCGAATCAGTGGCCGAATGAGTCTGGTCGAGCGAATGGCACTACAGCCGAAGGAAGATTGGCCAAATCACAACCCCGATCGAATAGCATAGCTGGCGAAAGGCTAGACCGGCGAAGGAGCTGGCCTATTCGGCGGAATGAAGTTCCAGGAGCCATTCGGCGAGCTGGGGCTGGTGCCATTCGGACGCTCGACTCCCATGGTATGCAGCCACTTAACTCGTTCTATGACTACCTCAGGTCCTAACCCACTTATTCCCGCACTATCTATGGTATTTGTGAGTGTTTTACCTAAGGTTTTGAGGTTGTAACCGGTTCAAAAGAAGGGATGCGAGATTAGGGTTTTCAAACCCTCAAAATCGAACAAAAACAAGAATTTTACCTCTGTTTGGCTGGATACAAGTTCAGATCTTTTGTACTTTCAAGATCTATGTGTTGCAAGGGTCGTTTTGACACCAAGTATGCAAGATTTTGTGAAGAAACTTGTGACAAATCTTAGAGAGATGATGAGATTTCTAGAGAGAGAGTAGAGAGAGAAAGTGGCGGAAATGAGGAGAGAGGTTGGGTAGTTGGAGGAGGTGATGGGGAGTTAAAGCGTCATTAAAGGCTTTCACTTATCTCGTTGTTCGAGTTCGTTCGGTTTCGCGTGGTTTCGCGTAAAAACGCCGGTTTCTCGTCGTTTTCGTATTGAAACAACTCGGTTTTAAAATAGAATTTATAAAAATCATTTTAGGTTGTGATTCCTAATAAATTAACTAATTATCTTCTGTTTATTAAAATTTTCAAAATTATTTAATTTAATTTACTGTTTAAATTGAATCGCGTAGTTGTTGCGCGCGTTTGTTCAGATCGTCACCCGTACGAACACGACAATAACTAAGCTTTTCAATATGGTTTTCTAATTATTAGACATCATTCAGAACGTTAAACCTTCAGATGTATTCATACAGATCGTCACCTACACGAATAATCCGTCAGTTTAGCATTCACGTAACGACATCCGTTGTAGTTTTGTTCTGTAAGGCCTCACATATGTTGATACATAATAAAATCCTAACACATAATCACATGATGGTTCTGTGTCGTCAGATAATTATCTGACTTACGAACCCTTGTTCTGAACTTTGTTTTCAGAACTGATTCTGAATTTGGTCGTTAATGACATGCAATGAAAATGAAACATGAAATGAACATACATACAATGAAACACATATAGTTCGTACCTGACTCTTTGTTCGTTTTACTGTAGCAATCACTGTTCTGGTGCCGGTTCCGGCACTGATGTTACAAATTCCCTATCCTCCCAGCTATCTGTTCATCATATGCACTTACCACACATGAAAGTACTAGCATGTGGTCTTTGACAGCCTCCACAGTCATTCTTCCCAGATTTGTAGTGTTTAGTGGAATTGGAGTAGCAGAAGAAGAATCAGACTTCTTCTCATTCCCAGAAGATGATGAACTTGGAATGGTGTAACTAGCAGATGCAGATGGTAATGAAGTACTCTTAGTAGTACATGAAACAAAAGTTGTCCGAATTTTTGCTGACTGGATAGGAGGTGTGACAACTGATGCACCATAGAGTGAAGGATCATGTGTTACATTGACTCTTCTAGCTTTCTTCTTGTCCTTCATCTCCTGTTCTTCTAACTTCTGAATAAACTCCACTAGTGTCATTTGTAAAAGATTTTCTCTCAAGATCGGTACCAAAGAGTTCCACTTATCTGGCAATGCGTCTGCAAAGCAATCTATATTTTCTTCTTCTGAATACTCGATAGCGGATTTACGTACTTCTGTCAACAAGTGTTGGTATCTAGTAATCAAAGCATCAAGACTCTCACTCCCTATGTGGTTAAAGTTCTCGAATTCTTTCCTTAGATCAGTTGCCTTCATCTTCTTGAGTTTAGTGTTTCCCTCCACTCTATCCTTCAATGCATTCCATGTTCATCAAACTGATAAAGAATTTGGTTAGGAATGGCTTGGCTTAGCATCCAATATGCCTTCTTCTCGAAGTCATATTTCTTTCATTTTCAACATCTAATCGATCGAGAGATTGGTCAAGATCTATTCCAACCACCTTTGGTCGTTCATATGGTAACAAAATTCTCTCCCAAAGGTTTGTATCAGTGCCATTGAGATGTGCCTCAAATCTACCTTTACAGTTCTTGTAGTTAGATAAATCAAGGAGTTTTGGCACTTTGTTTGTACTCCTAGCCTTAGTTTCACTAATCAATATACTTTGAACCTTTGAATTTTGATTCGCAACTGCTGTAAGCATATCCGCCATCTTTCTTCTCTTCAAAATGATCAGCGAACCTTTACCAATTTCCAAAACCAGCGAACCTTTGATCAACGAACCTTCTCCAAACCTTTGGATCAACGAACCTTCTCCAAACCTTTACTCTGAATAGGTTCGACCTACGAACTTAAACGAACCTGAGGGTTCAACTATGATTCGGCTAGGTTCGTCCCACGAACCTGTAGTTTTGGCTTGAAAATTGTGGCGGGAAGATCTTCAAGATTTGGAGGGAAAAAATTCAAATCTCCAAACCTTCAAGTGTACGTATTTGACCAAAAATGTCTGATTTTGACAAACAATATGTCGAAATGCTCGCAATTGAATGTAGATAACAAACGGATGATGATTAAATGTCCGAAAACAGTCAAACACCGAAAATCAAACTTCATCCATTTCTAGAATAGTCAAGGATGATTAGTAAACTTCAAAGACGTGTATAGAAACCTTCCTTATGACTCTGATACCACTGTTGTAAGCTCCGGATCGATATAATATGGATTCTATTAACAGTTTTATCTATGTGAAATCTAGATAATACTTATATGAACTGAAGTAAAAACAATCATACTTGTAAATACCATTCTCATTGATAATAAGATCAATTACAAGATGCACACAACAATGAACACACAATTCAATCTCACACACTCTGTCAAAAACTATCAAGAACTATTCTTTACATTACAATGAACCTGTAAATATATACTATAGGCAGACGAACTTATTCAAGGTAGACGAACCCCAAACGAACCACTAGGTTCTCCAGACGAACCAATAGGTTCGCTGGACGAACCTTTACAACACATAAACCATAGGTTCGCTGCACTATAACAAAATGGATAGGTTCGTGGGCCAGACGAACGTTGCTAAAACACCTCTAACTTAACCAAAATTGACTTGAAAGTAACCTATTACATTATGCACCAACAATATTGGTACCCGACGTATCATACCACTCCCAGCGTATGATACACCCGTTTCAACTCTAATGTCCCAAATTCTCTATCATACACTGTGGGCTGATTCTGACCAAAATTGACTATTTTGGTCTTGTATGCTCGGTGGAGCGAGCAGAGGAACTTAATTAGACTTTATAGACTAATGGATGATGTTTTTGTGATGTTAGGTACAAAAGAGTTGGATGAGCGGTGATGGTGATCGGAATCGAGCGTGAAGGCTTGTTGGTGGTTTTGGAGTCAAGAACCAAACTTTTTTTGAAAAACTTGGTTTTAATGTGTATTAACATGTAGTGTGTTTGTAAAAAGTTAAAACACAAAAGTTTTTACTGGGACCTAAATGTAGTTTCTTAAATATTGGTTTTAAATATCCGAATGGGACATAAAGTAAAACAAGTGTTACATTAACATTAAAGGATGGGTTTTGAGTGGTAGCTATGTTCTTTGTTGTGTCAGTCGATGCGCTGTTTTACTATATATCATTAATTACAAAACAAATTTTATATTATTTTCACCGAGACACTTTCAAAACAATAAAGAGTGAGACTACATAGCCAAGATGATTTAAAGACAGATTTTATTGGAGATATAAATAGTCGTTATGTTGGTCTCATCTTTTTACAATCTTACAACATAGAAGGGGGATTCGGGTTCTAATAATATTTTTGTACTAATAACATGTAAAAAACGAGGAAAAAAAATAAATCATATTTTTATATTTTTTTAATTTTATGTATAAGGTTATAGCAATAAAAAAGTTTTGAGTTGTATAATAATAAGAATAATTGTGGAGTTGACATGCAATGTTTTCTTGATTAAAAAACATTTTAGTCATTATAAGTTTCAGGTTATTTAAGTCCACGTGTGCGGTGCACTCATATAATGTAATATGTGTCGACCATTGAGAGGAAAAAGTAAAATTGCACTAATTGTAACGTTATTTTACATAAAAATAACTTTAAAAGTGTTGGGTTAGTTGGTTAATCAGTCATCATGAGCCGGGGTCTCATTGGAAGCAGCATCTCTATTCTTACGGGGTATAGGTAAGGCTCTCTACATCTTACCCTCCTCATACCCTACCTTAGCTTTGCTAGTAATGAGATATACTGAATACGATGATGATGATGATGATGATGATGAAAGTTTAAGGTTATTATGTAATAATGTGTTTTAGAGTTTAGCTCATTTTGTATTTTTCTCATTGTTTTTTATACATTAAATAAAGAGTTGATTATCGAGATGGTTCATGTGATTTGTTACTATTTAATTTTGATCTTTATGTTTTATAAATTTCCCATATAGTACTAAACAGTTAAATATTTGTAACACATACAATATCTCACATGCTTGACATATTGTGACTTAAGGACTATTTGTGTTATAAATATTTAAATATATGGTAGCATATGAGTAATTTATGAAACCTAGGAGCAAGAATGAAATAGTAGCAAACCACATGAACAATCTCGTCAATTTACTCTTAGATAAAATTTTATTATATAATTTTTATGTTTTACATATTAGAAGTATGCAATTATATTATTTATCATTGTATTTTTTAAAACTCATCATTTTGGAAAACACAATAATCAGGTTATTGTGTTATACATATCTTAATTTTTTAAAAATAACATTTTGATCATGATTTTTATGTTAAGGTCATTGTGTAATATGCATTAATCATTGCGATTTACGTTAATGTAATCGTGTAACATATATCATCATTTTTCCCCCCGGGAATCTTTAGAATTACCACTGCTTAGCTTTCAATTCGCCTCTGACCATCAAATGAAATGTGAATAATACGTTCTCTTCTCTTTGAAAGAAGGGGCGCTTCCGGTTCTGTCGGTGCTTGAAACAATTTTGTCTTCTCCATATTACTATATCTCTAGAGTCAATAATTTTATATGAGGAACTACTGAACTCAATCACTTGCTACCGTTACTCTTCAGTTTTCTGTTGAGGTCTATCCTGTAGAAGTACTCAAATTGGATCAATGATCGATTTCTAGGTTTCGTCGTAAACCTAATTGGTTACTTCCAATTACGTAAATCAATAGTTCAAACCGCACTCAAAGGTAGGGCATTTCCCATTTTTATAGGAACTTCTGTACCGGAAACAATGGTATCTACAATTATAGCCCCTGGGATGTAAAATATATCTCTTCTCACCATCCCTATAGTGTATGAGACAAATGTATCATTTCGATTCGGGTCGTATTCTATGGTTACGATTCTACCATATATGTCTTTTTCATTCCGTCGAAAATCTATTTTACGGTATAGACGCTTATGACCTCCCCCTCTATGCCCTGCGGTAATGATTCCTCTGGCATTACAACCTTTACCACAATGATGATGTCCATAGATCAAATTATTTCGTGGATTGGATTTCACTTGACTGTCTACGTGTCACACCCCGAGCCGTCGGGCCGGATAGTGTGTCCCGTCGGACGGAAGGTTCCCGGGGCGCGATATCGGAAGTGATAATTGTGATGATCAGATTGTTTACATTGCATCAATGTTGAGAATAACTAAAGCCCAATGACATTAAACTAGAATTTACGAAGTTAAATTACAATTGTCAACGTACGATAATTTAACCAAGTAAATCTAACAAATGAATCATAAGTTTACTATCTTGTAACCGTACAAGATATCAAAAGTGATTCACAGTAATCAACAAAATATGTGCTTTCCAAAAACTACTAGGTCCTCTAACTGGCATCCTAGCATGCATTCCTGAAACCTTAGCTTAGTCCTGTACATCACCTGAGAAAGCATGAAAGAAAACAAAGTCAACACAATGGTTGCTGAGTTCATATAGTTTAGTATTCGAAAAATAGCTTTGCAAACCTTTTCGGTAACAACCTTAACCTCATTAACATCACCTGTAATATCCAGCTCGGTATGCTTATATATAGGGCATACGAAAGGGTAGAGCCTACAACCCGCCCAGACGCCATCCCACCACATACTAAACCACATATGACATTGTTGTTGATGATAATTAAGCATTTTACCTACCATCCAATTCCATTTCAGAAGAATAGCCTATTACAAATCCTCTAGGTAACAACCTTAACCTCATTAACATCACCTGTAATATCCAGCTCGGTATGCTTATATATAGGGCATACGAAGGGGTCGAGCCTACAACCCACCCAGAAGCCATCCCACCACATACTAAACCACATATGACATTGTTGTTAATGATAATTAAGCGTCTTACCTATCTTCCAGTTTCATTCCCATTCTAGTTTCAAGCATTTCGTTTAAAAGTCTAAAAACATGTATACATTAGCATTTACCAATCTCTTCGGTAACAACCTTAACCTCATTAACATCACCTGTAATATCCAGCTCGGTATGCTTATGTATAGGGCATACGAAAGGGTCGAGCCTACAACCCGCCCAGACGCCATCCCACCACATACTAAACCACATATGACATTGTTGTTAATGATAATTAAGCGTCTTACCTACCACCCACTTCCATTTTAGAATTTGATTTCCACAATTTAGCAATACCATTGATTTCTTGAGTTCACCATGTATTCATGATTTCCCAAGGCACTTGTAGAAACATAATGTTAAATGCTTAATTAAATCAATAATTAATCATTTATTTACAACTAAGACATGATGATTGGGTCTTATTTGACTCAATCAATTAGACTTAGTTGATGGTGGTGTCCAAGTTGTACCGTCTCACACGTGGCCCATATCAGGCATGACCCAAAATGAGTCTACATGTATGCGTCGGGACTTTCATGTTTTGCCCATATCAGCTTGACCCTCATGCCTACTGTACATGTCATGACTTTAGGATATCCTTTGATTCTTGATCGTCTTTGTTCTCTTGATTTCGTTTGATCGTTTTAGTTATGCCCATATAGCTTGACTACTAGAGTCTACTATTTATGACGGGACTTTCCGTGTGTTACACGTGGTCTTGATTTACATACAACTGACATCCACCTTAGCTTAAGCATTAATGATTTCATTAAATCTTAATAATTTCATTATTTCATTGATTCACACACGGTTATGATTTACTTAAGTCTCTTGATTCTGATCTTTAGCATTCCATGATTTCCACAATGATTATAGATTCTTGAATAGGATCCTTAGTTTACTGAACCACACACTGAATTAGCTTTCCTTGAATTTGATTCTTAGCTTTAGTTCTCTTGGTTACACTTTGAGTTTATATTCTATGAATTCAAAATTGATGGACTAAGTGTTTGTTTTAGAGTTTTAGAATTAAAGTATTACCCATGAGAGTAATTAATTTATTCTTTTGTTAATTCTGCATAACACATACCTAGACAGGAGTCTAGGAGTATAAACATGTATATATAAAACATACAATAATTAAAAGCATTTACGTAAAACATATTTAAAGAAAAAAAGTTTACTCATGCTTCTCAGCCCCGCGTTTGAAAACAAAATGTTTAGAAAAGGGGCAATGAACTCACCTGTGTTGCTGTGCAACTGAACCACAAAGATATGCGCGCTCGGTGATTGTCGACTATGTATCTTTAGCACCTGAGTTGTTTTAAGAGGATTCGAATACGATAAGTATTTATAATCGTCATATCTAGGGTCTTGGTCTCGGTGTGCAACTAAGTGTCCTATGTTACTAGTGTGTGTCTAGAATTCCTTCTATTTAGGCTAAATGTATTACCCATTAATAACCCTAATCCCACAAATAATCATTTCAAGTCTTTAGTTAAAACGTTTTTAAATTCATTCAATTTAAGTTAAACATTTTAGTTAAAATCTTTTAATTTAATTTAATAAAGTTTACAATTTAATTTCTTTCATTAAAAACATAATTTATTTAAGAGAAAAGTATAATTTAACATGATGGGGTTAATCCCATTGGATTAACCTCGGGCCCATTACTAGCTTTTGTTTGTCCAATAATTATTGATCAACGCTTTAAATAGCTAGTCCTAGATAATTCAAGTGAATCATCTAAGTTAGCTACACGTTTTTATGAAATCTTCTAAGGGTTAAGTGTTAATAACTAAACCAACACTCATAACCTTAGGCCATTGTCTTGATTCTCAATGCATTCTAAGATGCTTTGAACTCAATAATATCAAACCCATGTTTAGTTTGTAGTGTAGTTTATGAAACTTTTGTTAGTGGAACTAAACATTCGATTGTTGGTAGAATTTAAGAAAACCCTTGTCCTTCAAGAAACCTTATTTTATTGCACCATAGTGAAATCCTATCATCCTTTATCTTGTTCGTCTTTATACTCAATTCCATAGATTCCCCAAAGTTGGTGACATGCAAATGAAACCTTACTAAGTTTCCCATGCACACACACACACACACTAAATCCCCATGCATGCATTATGTAACCCCATCATCCACACCTTGATTCCAATTCCACAATCTCAGCCAAATGAGGGTTCAGTCGTGTGAAACTTGGACCGAACCAAGGCTCAAATGAATGAGCAGCTCGGCCGAATGAATGATGGTCGAATGACCGAGGCCTGCGAAAGAGAAAGTACCCGACCGAAGGACTGCTGAATGAGACTTTGGCCGAAGGTGGTTCACCCGAGTGACTCCTGGCCGAATAGAGGAGGGTGTGTATGAAGCCATTCGGTCTGCTGGTTCGGGCGAAGGGCTTAGTCGGCTGTGCTTGGCCATTCGGCCGAAAGTGGCCAGATGGTGCTCATTCGTTGAGCTGGAATTCTTCTTCGGCTGGTCGAGACCCAGCTGGTGAAATCCTATTTTTTCAAGGCAATTGGCTACCCCAAGTACTATCCCGTATTCATGCATCATCCTAGGTGTATTTGGTGTGATTTCCCTAAGTTTGTGAGGGTTTAAAACCGGGTTTCTTGAGAGGTTCAAACTAGGGTTTTGAAAACCCTAAAACCTAACAAAGATCATGGATTTACCTCAAATCTGTCGGTTAAATGCTTAGATCTGTTGTACTTCCGTGATCTACGAGTTGTAGTGGTCGTTTTGACACCAAAAACACTTGATTTCGTGAAGGAACGAGAGATATGGTGTGAGGTTCTAGAGAGAGAAAGTCAAAAGAGAGCTCGAAAATGGGGGGGGGGGTGAAATCTGGTTGGAGAAGGAAGAAAATGGTCATTCAAGACCATTTAATGGTCTTTAATCGTTCGGGTACGTTCGGGTTCGTTCGGTTTAGCTCGGTTTCGCGTAAAACGTCGGTTTCATTTCGTTTTCGAAACAAATCGTTATGATTTTAAAAGTAGAGTTTATAAATTTATTTTAGGTGGTAATTCCTAGTAAATTAGCTAAATATCTTTCATTTATTTATCTATTCTGAAAATTATTTAAATTACAGTTTAAATCGAATCGTACAGTTGTTGCGCGTATTCGTTCGGATCGTCATCCGTACGAATACGACGATAACTACACTTTTCAATTTGGTTTTCTAATTATTTGACGTCATTCAGAACGTTAAACTTTCAGATATATTCGTACAGATCGTCACCTATACGGATAATCCGTCGATTTAACATTCACGTAACGACATCCATTGTTGTTTTGTTCTGTAAAGCCTCACATACGTTTATACATAATAGAATTCTAACTAACAATCACATGATGGTTCTGTATCGCTAGATAATTATCTGACTGATGAACTATGTTTCTGAGTTTTGTTTCTGAAATGATTCTGAAACTGTGCTATGATAACATGAAATGATAATGATATATGAGCAACAATTGAAATGTGTACTTGATTTACTGTTCATTTTATTGTATAGATCACTGTTCCCGTGACATTTCCGGCACTGATGTTACACTACAGTTCCATTGCGTGTGCTCGGGGTAGAAGTTTTGTATAAATGTATCGCCATGCTATTTAGCATTTTGATTTAAGTTCTTTTCTTTCTAAGAGGTGGAATAGAATAACCCGGTTGAAGCGTAATGATCATACGTCTGTAATGCATTGTCTGTCCCATAATGGGTCCCATTCTTCTAGCCTTACCCCGAAGTCGATGACTATTCATCGCGATTACCTTGACACCAAAGAAGAGTTCGACCCAATGCTTTATTTCTGTCCTAGTTGATCCTGATTTGACATTAGAAGTATATTGATTTTTCCCCAATAACCGAATACTTTTGTCTGTAAATACTGCATACCTGATTCCATCCATAAATCGATCTGATTGCCTATGAGTTCTAGTCTCAATAAGACTACTAATGTAGAGGTTGGGGTTTACAGTCTGTTTGATTTTTTGAAGACATTTCAATTAAAAAACTTTTATCCGTCCTGTTTTTGGTGCAGACATGGATCAACCAATTCTTTCCTCTTCTCGCTTCTTCTTCTTCTTCTTCTTCTTCTAGGTTAATACATTCTGAAATTATTGTTCAACAACAATCAAAGTTTGCTCATCGACTTCTTTCTAATCTCTGATGGCCTCCCTCCGAATCATCCCTTTCTCCACTTACACAAAACTCTCTCTATCGGACGTCAACTATTCCGGTTTCGGAAACCTCCATTTGTCCAATGCTCCGTTAGAGACTCTTCGTCAACGTCGGCATCCGATGGTTCTGATTTCAATGCTAAGGTTCCCATCATAACTTGACCATAAGCGAGAATTATGACCGAAAAGGGTTTGCTTATAGGAAGGAGACTCTATTTGTCCGAGGCTCCGCCTGAAATCTACACAAGTTAAATTGTGAGAGCTTGTTCAAATCAATGCTAAACAACTAAAATACTTTCATATTTTAAACACTTTAAAATGTTGTAACTAAAGAATTTATAGTCACACTTCTCTGTGGAAGGTCTTCGACTTCAAATCCTAGTGAAGACATATTTGTTAAGTAACGATCATGAGGTTTATCCAATTATAATGTTCATCCTACGATGAGATCAGATGTATACCCCAGAGTGTTAAATATGAGAGGACCAATGAAATTTTATCTTCAGTGTCTGCCTATTTACTTGTTCATGACGAATAGACTTTTAAAGGTTTTGTTTCTATTTTACCCGTACAACACCACGTTTTCTAGAGAGTGAAAAGAAAGTTCTAATGCTTATGTACTTTTAGTATTTAAATACAGAGACAATTTAGATCTAAAATTTTAAAAAAAACTTTAAACACTTTCATCTTTTGATTTAAAAGCGATTAATTAATTAAATAGATCTAAATTTAAAAAAAAACTTTTAACACTTTCATCTTTTGATTTAAAAGTGATTAATTAATCAATTATGTAATTGCTTAATCCAGTTTATTTAATAGCACTATGTATCTATACTACCTAATAAAAGAGTAACAATTGGCCACATAACATCATACAACACTATGTATCTATACAATTTGTATATTTAGGCTATCCATGGCATCTAGCCTCTCCTTTTTAATGTAAAAAAAAAACGGGCTTATCATTAAGAAAGGAGGCAGAAGAATTTTGTTGTAGTGAATAATCAGGAAGCAAGATCTGGTGTCTGCTGGTGCTTCTAAATGAAAGAGAGGAAATGAGTAAGTATATGTTGTACGTGCTAATTTTATGTAAAGTCTAGTGACTAATTTTTGGTAATTCTGAAACAACCTCTTTCATCCTAAAACATCTAAATTCCTTTCTTCATCCATCAAACGAAACTAAAACCCTAAATCAGATTTATATTTTTAAGAGCCTAATTATAGCAGCTACACACGAATGGAAATAGCAAATAAAATTCCATGAATGCAGCAACATGTTCTTATCCTCACACAATAAGAAATCACAAAAATAGTCGGCTAGATTTCTTAAATTCACCAAATTTCTAAAAAAGAAAAAAAAGGATGAAAGCAGAGCTATAGCACGCGAGAGATTACCTATAGAACCAAATGAGTCGCGATAGCTGGCGAAAATTGAAACGCATATTCATTGTTATGTTTTACGTTTAGGTCATTATGTAATTTGTATTCATTAATGTGTTTTACATTTTAGCTTATTTCATGTTTTTTTTATCATTGTTTTTTATATTAAATAAATTTGTTATTGGTTGATTTTAATATTTTACATATTAAAAGCAATACAAAAAATTTTATTTCATCATTTTATATAATAGAACTCATCAAAAAGTAAAACACAAATTATTTTATTTGATGTTACTTTTTCATTATTTTTTATGCTTAAGTGGATTTTTTTTGTTATTTTATCATCTTATTTTACATAATAAAAGTACACAATTGTGTTTTTAAAGCACATCATTTCAAAAAACCAACAGGAAACAATGATAGCAAGAAGACATGATAACATGGAAGAACACAAAATGATTTTAGAAAACTAGATTAATTTCTCGTATATTACACAAGATTAAATAAAAAGAATATAATAATGTAAATTTAAAGACAATTTTTTATCATAAAATATTATTTAAAATTTTGTATAATTTAATATTTTAAGTAATTAAATAATTATAATATTTTTTAGATACTATTTTTTTAAAGTTTGTTTATTTAAACATTTTGTTTTAAAAAAAACTTGTTTCTATAAATAGTGTTATTTAATATGACATTTTTTTTATTTAAAATTAGAGTTACGCAAGAAATTAAAGTTGAAGGAATATAAAACATGCAAAAAGATATTGCGTTTTATACTTTTATTAGAATTAGAATAACTGAATAGATTTATTTATTTATTTATTTTTTTAACGGCAATTTAGATCACTGATGGATCATAGACCCACCCAATCATATCCACACCCAATAGGAGGAAACCCACCATAGGTGAGAGAAAACCCCTAAGCCCAGCATGAAACCCTTATTTTGTCCATGCCAGAACTTGAACCCGTGTCCTTCCCAATATTGAAGTCACATGGTACCTCCCCTCAACCACTTGAGCTAAGGATCATTGGTAGTAAATAAGCTGAAATATTATATAATTTGTTCATGCCAACAATATTCAACCATACAATTAATACATCGACTAATTATGCTAGCAAATGAATAATGCATATTGACAGTTATAATATTCAGCAAAATTATATTATAGCCAATTTATTAATGAATTCATTTCTCCTTCAATTTATTAAACCCAGCATGAAACCCCTATTTTGTCTATGTCAGAACTTGAACCCGTGTCCTTCCCATTATTGAAGTCACAGGGTACCTCCTCTCAACCACTTGAGCTAAGGATCATTGGTAATAATAAGCTGAAATATTATATAATTTATTCATGCCAACAATATTCAACCATACAATTAATACATCGACTAATTATGCTAGCAAATGAATAATGCATATTGACAGTTATAATATTCAGCAAAATTATATTACAGCCAATTTATTAATGAATTCATTTCTCCTTCAAAATGTCTGCAAACCCTAGAAATTGCATCTTCATAAATTAATAGCTCCATAATTTTTCATCACTGATATTCCTGATATTTATATGTAAGAATTTCATATTTTCCCCAATTTATTTTTGTTTTTTTTTCATGACACTAATTTTGTATTTTCAGTGACTGTAAAATCGTGAAAAAGGATATCATTTTCCGAATTTATCGTCTCTGTCTGCCGTAATTCTTCATTCTTTTTTCTAATTAAAATTAGCTCGATTTGTTCGAGAAGAAGTTCAATTTGAAATTCTAATTTGAAGTTATAAGTTCATACATGATCTTCGGGGCTATTTGGGCTTTTTTGATGTTTGTCATCGCGAATTTGTGTTTTGATCAGTTAATTCAGGAATAAGTTCGAAATTTTTTGGTCGAACAACTGATTTTGATTTGCTAGTTATTCCGATTGCAGGCAATTCCTTTGTCTGTTTCAATTTTCCCAAAAAACAGATAATCCAAAGCTTGTAGACAAATGAACGGATCTGAATCCGGAGAAATCGTCCGCCCATCAATGCCGCCTGTGACGCCTCCGCCACCGGTTAATACCGTCCGTCTGCAATACCCTCCCGGCGTTACAGGTTCTCACACTATCGCCACCGATGTAACCTCTAGCGGCGGCGGCGGCACTGCTGTGTTCCACCGGAATATTAACATCAACGAGCACGTTGATGGTGAAATGATGGTAAAAAAGAGGGGGAGGCCAAGGAAATACGGTCCTAACGGCTCTATGCAACCGCCCGCTGGTGTTGCAGGTGCAGCCATGACAGTAAAGGTGGCACCTGTGAATGCCACCACCGTGCGGGTGGACGGGGCTTTTGAGCAGCAATCACCACATTCTGCTTCTGCTTCGCCTGTGTATGTAGATCCGGTTAGTTCTGTTCCAATGGAGGAAGGATTTGCGTCGGTGAAGAAGGGCAGAGGGAGACCTCCTGGTTCATTAAACAAGAAACGTAAAGGAGAATCTTTAGGTAAATTGAAGTTTATTTTAAGTATTAAGAACAAATAACTATTTTTTTAGATCATTGCAAACATGTTTTGTCAAAAAGCTGGAATCTTTTGCAAGTAAAATCTTTTATATAAGTAATGTTTATATAAAGCTTTAGTATTTTAAAGTTAAAGTTTGGGTCAGTTGAGACCCAAAATTGTTACAACAACAACAAACATTATTAGTTACGTCCCACTAATCAGTAGGTTCTTGGGAGTGGGATGAAGACATTCTTTACACCTATCTCAATGGAATAAAAGGGTGCTTTTAAACGCATAGTCCCAAAATTGTTAGTGCTTGTATAATTGTCTCTTAGCCACGTGATAGCGGAACATGGTATGCTTTTTGTACTTTTATGAATTATATTTGTTGAAGGGTAGGCCTTGAAGAAACTAGTAAGGTTGTTATTTTGTGACCTCAAGGTCGTTCAAACAGTGTGAAATAATCTCTTACGCAAATGTGTAGGATGAAGCTGCATTTGATACTAACCGCAAGCTAAGTCAAGCCATGGACTATGTTTCGCGGGCTCTAATTATAGCTATTGAGTATTTGGTCCGTTGAATGTTTTCAGGAAATAGAATCTGTTGAAGGAATTGGAAACGGTTTTGTATTTGGCAGGCAAAACAAAAATTGAATGTGAATAACATTAAGCGACCTAATTGCTCCTTTAGGTGAGTGGAGCTACAAGGTGATGTTTTTGGGAGCTTCAAGTCAAGTGCTATGAATTCCTTGGAACTCAAACTTTTCGACTAGATAAGGAAGGAATCTTGAATTCCTTTGGCTGAGAGAATATGAAGGAAATAATTTCATTACAACTCCACCCTTTTTCCAATGAATTTATACTCCAATTCCATTGTAATCTTTCAAATTCAATGAATCAACCCGCCCTCACTGTTTTTGTTTAACTCAACTGCATGAAATATCTATCATATATTCTTATATGTGTAGCGTACTATCATGCTCATTTTAGTTTACTTCTGTTTTGATAGTTATTGACACTGGATTGAATTTAGATTATGTTAGTTGAATACTGAGACGAGTGTTAGAGCATCGGTGAGAGATACAGACTTCTTTCTAGTGAATAAAGTCCCTTCTTCATATGAAATTTTGGAAACTGCTCTCGGAACATCCGTTCTTCCTATTGACTTTCCACTATTCTTTTGAAAGCCTCCATAACCCTGAGCACCACTTCTTTGTCATGGTTTGAAGCTTTCCTACGAATTCCTCGTGGAGCTAGCATACGAAGGTAATTTGAGTCGTAGAATCGTGGTGACAAAGCAAAACCCAAACAATGTAAAGGAATTGTCATCTTCTCCCACCTAGTAAGCACGATGGATTCTACTTGA
This sequence comes from Mikania micrantha, assembly GCA_009363875.1. Lineage (NCBI taxonomy): Eukaryota > Viridiplantae > Streptophyta > Magnoliopsida > Asterales > Asteraceae > Mikania > Mikania micrantha. The sequence continues at coordinate 32,142,468 of CM018698.1, read as the reverse complement.
GGGTAATAAGATGCATACTTACTTTGCAACATCTTGTCTTTGATTTCACCTAACATTATGGTTGTAAAAGTCGCTAGGAGCTAGTCGGCCGGCGAGGTACCGCCTAGGGATTAATGAGGATTAATCGGCGCTAGGCGGATTGGAATTTTTATATGTAATTTTACAAATATATATTATATACACACATCAATATCAATAATTTAATATAATACTTCAAATATTTTATAAAATAAACTTAAATATATTAAGTCAAGTACTTCAAAATTCAAACTTAAACACCGAGTTCAAAGTTTAGAGATGGATTTCGATCTTAAGTGACTGTATTCGATGTTTCAGAGACATATTAAGGATTTTGGGTTGAGAAACGTCTAAATAATCATAGAATTGGTCCTTTTTTACCATAAAAAAGTCAAAAAAAATAAAAATTTGACTAGGCTGCCTAGTCACCTCCTAGCGCCTAGGCACCGCCTAGGCCAAAATCGAGACAGTTGACGGGGGCCTAGGCGCCGCCTAGGCCGGTTTTTACAATTGTGCCTAACATATTATCCATTTTTTCATAAATTTCTCCCATCTTTGAACCTTCACCATCACAAAACTTGATCATCAAGAAAATAGGTTTAGTAATAGACAATTTATTCTCAACATCATCCCAAAAGTCTTCAGTCCTAATTGTGTCGACAACTGTTGCACCTGTAATTCTTGTGTTTTCATCTCCATGTCTAACCCAATCCCTCCATGAATTTAATGAAATGGTTGTTGCAAGTGATCCTCTACAATCCATAAACCTTTTCAACAAAATATAATGAGAAGCAAATCTTGTTTTTGCCACTTTTAACAACTCAAGCTTTGAGTTATCTCTAAAAATTGACAATACTTGAGTATGATTAAGAAAGTATTTGACAATCACTTTCCCTTTTCTGTATGTGCTCATCAACCAATCAAATTCTTTCCCAAGATCTTTAAAAACAAGATTTAAGGTATGAACACAACAAGGAAACCAAAAAATGTGACCATGTACCTTTTTGATCTCCTTTCCGGCTGCCTTGCAATTCGCTGCATTGTAGGTGATTACTTGTAGGACATTGCTTGGCCCTACCTTTTCAATGGCAGTAAGCAAATAATTTGCTATTGCTACCCCTGTTTTTTTCCAAACCAGAAAAGTCCTCAGCACATAAACATTGCTCCTCAGCTATTCACTACAAGAACATTGATCAACGGTTTGTGCCTCATGTTAGACCAGCCATCAAAAACAATAGAAACACCTTGAGAATACCATGTGTCCTTAACAAGAGTTAGTTCTTTCTCAACTTCTCTAACACATTCATCTAGCAACATAGTTCTAGCTTTTTCACTAGATGGGGGTCTGTAACCTAGTGGAGCTTTGTTGATTGCACTTATCATCTCTAAAAATTGTGGATTGCGCAAAACATTAAATGGAATTCCATTTGCACATAAACCTCTCATTATCTTCATATCAACTTGGTTTCTCTCCATTGCACCAAAAGCTTGTTCAATTGGTTTTTTGGAAGACAGAACCTTCTGTTTAGTAGTACTAAGTATTAACCCAGCTGTATATTAGCTGTGCTAGCTGTACCATAATTAGCATAATCATAGGAGTATATTTTTGGAATAAATATCTTGTATTCAAAGTAGGTGATATGTTCTAATGTGTATATATTCTAGGCTAGTATGTAATGAAAGGGACAGATTGGTTGTGCAGAATTATATCTTGTTACATGGTATTAGAGCCTGTGCTCTGATCTCAACAGCGTTTCTTCTCCATTCTTCGTTCTGCTCTTCGTTCTTCATTTCTTCCTACTATGGATAATTACATCCTGCTACTATTGTCTCAAATATTAAAAATTTCATTCCTTTCACTCTTGAAATGGAAGGTGGTCACTACAATTCCTGGGCAGTGCTTTTACGAATTCATTGTAGAGCCTTTGAGATTCATGATCATATTGATCCCACGGCTATTCCCTTATATCTCCTACACCTCTCGCCGCCTCTACTTCTGCTACCGTAAAGACAAGCATCAACAATCACTCAATGCTGTCCAACTCTGGTCTCACTTAGATGCCATCGTCCTCCAATGGATTTATTCCACCATCTCCACTGATCTTCTCCACACAATCCTCTCCACAAAAACTATAGCATGTAAGGCTTGGGTTGCCTTGGAAAATATTTTTCAGGACAATCAAAGCTCTCGGGAGATATATTTGGAGCATAAGTTTGTAACCACCAAATTGGCCAATCATCCCAATATGTCTGCCTACTGCCAAACCCTAAAAATGTTGGCTGACCAACTTGCAGCCGTCAAAGCTCCAGTTAATAACTAGAGGTTAGTTCTTCAATTGATTGCAGGATTGAATGATAGCTATGAAGCTGTCACGATGATGATTTGGCAGTCAACCCGTCTTCCAGATTTCTACGAGGCACGATCCAGACTCATCCTGGAAGAAACACGAAAAGCTCACCAGGCAGCCTCCTCAGCAACAAACACAACTGACTCGGCCTTGCTAACAACCAATCCCCCACCTCCTCATACTCGATCTGATTCACATCAACTCTACACCCACGCAACACTACAACCATCAACACAACAGTCCCAGAGGACGAGGCTGCAGCCGTGGCATAGGCCATGGAAGGAACAAAACATACACTAGACGCGGCCGTAGCTCACCGTTCTATGGAGTAGGAAATTACAACACTCCAAGGAACACTAATCATTGGCATAACCCACCTCCTTGGGGCCAATACCAGCATTGGACATATCCTCCATGCCCACATCCAACTCAACCCCACGGCCCATCTAATCAGCCTCCTAGCCCTGGACCAGGCATTCTAGGCAGCAGACCCTCTCAGGCCTATGCAGCATCAGAGTTAGCTTACACACTCACTGATCTTAAACAAGCATTTCACACCTTGACAATGCATCCATCAGACCGTATATGGACACCGGGGCAACATCTCACATGACAAACTCCACAGGTAACTTCACTTCTTATTGTAATAAGAGTCTTTTCAGGAATATTATCGTTGGGAATGGATCTACAATTCCAATTCAAGGTACATGACATCACACTCTAACCCACCCATATCCACCCTTAATACTTCGTGATATCTTACATGTTCCAAACATAATCAAAAATCTCATATCTGTGTGTAAATTAACAACTGACAATAGTATTACTATTGAATTTGACCCGTTTGGTTTTAATGTGAAGGAATTCAAGACACGAACATCAATCCTTAGATGCTAGAGTGCCGGGGACCTCTACCCACTCACCTTCAACTCATCATTGCGGCTCACTCCACCTTCTGCCTTTGCTGCCATCACTCAAGACATGTGGCATCATCGTATAGGACACCCCGGCGCATCTATTTTAAATTTATTAATGCCTTGTTTGTGTTTTGATTCAGTTTCAAAACCTTTGAATTCTGCTTGTTCATCATGTGTGTTTGGAAAACAAATTAAGTTACCATTTTCTACATCACATTCATTTACATATTTGCCATTTGACATTGTGCATAGTGACCTATGGACCTCCCATGTCTTGAGTTCAGCAGGTCATCGGCATTACATCTTATTTTTAGATGACAAAACCAATTATCTTTGGACTTACCCCCTAGCTAAAAAGTCCCAAGTGTTTCAAATTTTCTCTCACTTTCATGCTCTAATCAAAACACAATTCAACCACAACATAAAAACCATCCAATGTGGCAATGGAGGGGAATGTAACAATACCCAATTTCACAATTGTGCCAATAATGGACTTCAATTGCGATTTTCCTGCCCTCATACCTCCCCTCAAAATGGAAAAGCCGAACGTAAAATATGCTCCATTAACAATATTATTCGAACAATTTTGGCCCATTCATCTGTCCCTACCAAATTTTGGCACCATGCCCTTCAGCATGCCACTTACCTCCTTAACATACTTCCAAGCAAACTCTTAAATAATCTCACACCTACTCACCTTCTCTACAATCGGTCACCCTCTTATACCTCACTCCGCATATTTGGTTGCCTTTGCTACCCCTTGTTCCCTTCTACTACTATTCACAAACTTCAAAATCACTCTACTCCATGTGTTTTCTTAGGATACCATCCAACCATCGGGGGTATAAGTGTTACAACCTTACAACAAAACAAATTCTTATCTCAAGACATGTCATCTTCGATGAAACAAGCTTCCCCTTCTCACACACACAAACAACCAATACCTCCACATACAAACCCTTTACTGAGTCAACCAACATTCATCCCTATTTCTACACCACCACCTCCGAATCCCCTTCATCTACAGTCTCAAATACAGCCCACACAGACTCCTCTTTCCCAAAAAACCGGCCTGCGCCACCAGCCCCTACAACAGAACCCTCTATACCACCTTATGAAGGTATACATCCATCTGTTACCCCTCATGTACATGAACAACCATCTCCACCATTAAAAACCTACTCCAAACGCAACCAGCGCACTCAAACAGCTCCGACACCCGCCTATGATTCCTATAGTTCTCTCCCAACAAACCCAATTACAACCTACAACCGACAATCCGATACCTCACAAACAAATCAGTCCAAACAGTCAGCCTATGAATCATACCAATCACACTCGTAATCACACTCATCCACTCACCAGCCGGCTCCTATACCCAAGCCCTCTCCCTTGCCACCCCACATAACTATTCAGACCCGCAGCGTGACTGCAAAAACCCAAAATCCTATAAACCTAAACACTCACACTGCACCTTCGCCTCTGCCTCGCAGCCCACTAGATGCTCTTCGTAACCCTGATTGGAATAAGGCCATGACCGACGAATTCCTAGCTCTTCTTGATAATAACACGTGGGAGTTAGTCCCCAGACATAATCAAATGAATGTTGTATGAAGCATGTGGATATTTAAACATAAGCTTAACTCTAATGGCAGTTTGGAGCGATACAAAGAATGCCTTCTTACTGTGATAGCAGGTCTTAGCAAGTTGGAATTAACTGGGGAGATACTTTCAGCCCCATGATAAACCAGCCACGATCAGAACAGTCCTCTCTATCGCCATTTCTCACTCCTGGTCAATACATCACCTAGATGTAAAGAATGCCTTCTTACATGGAGATCTTCGTGAGACTGTTTACATGCACTAGCCCCTCGATTTCGTGATAAAGCCTTTCCAAACCATGTTTGCTTATTAAAGAAGTCGCTATATGGGTTGAAACAAGCACCAAGGGCTTGGTACCAAACGTTCACAGATTTTGTTTTAACCATAGGATTTCAGCATAGCAAAAGTGACCATTCCGTCTTCATTTACAAAAATGGAAGTAACATTTCTTACATTTTGCTCTACGTGGATGACATAATCCTCATCACCTCCACGCAGGATCTTCACAACTTCATTACTCTCTTGGCCAACGAGTTCACAATGAAGGACTTGGGTCCCCTAACTTACTTTCTTGGCATATCTGTTGTAAGGCGTCGTGGTTCTCTATTCCTATCACAACAAAAATATGCTGGGGAATTACTTGAAAGGGCTGGCATGACCATTTGCAAACCTGCACATATACCTATTGACACAAAATCCAAACTCAGTGCCACTTTCGGTTCTCTTCTTGAAGATGGGCACTTGTTATTGACAGCTTGCAGGTGCACTTCAATACCTTACCTTCACTTGACCCGACATTAGCTACGCGGTTTAGCAAGCTTGCATGCACATGCATGCCCCATGTACATCCCACTTGACTGCCTTAAAACGCATCATGCGATATGTAGAAGGAACCATATCCCACGGTCTCCATCTGACAGCCTCTTCGGGAACTTCCTTACTTTCATGCGTTCTACTTCAAGATATTGCGTGTATTTGGGAGACAATCTAATTTCATGGTCCTCCAAACGACAACCAATCATCTCACGCTCAAGTGCCGAGGCCGAATATCGTGGGGTTGCCAATGTCGTCTCAAAAACCTGCTGGCTACGGAACTTGTTATTGGAACTTCATCACTCCCCAACTCATGCTACTCTTGTATATTGTGATAATGTTAGTGCAATTTACCTCTCTAGAAATCCCGTTCAGCACCAACGCACAAAACACATAGAGTTGGATATCCATTTCGTTCGAGAAAAGGTTGCTCAAGGACAAGTTCGAGTTCTTCATGTCCCTTCACGTTTTCAAATGCTGACATCTTTACAAAAGGCCTACCAAAATTTCTTTTTGACGATTTTAGAGACAATCTCAACATCCGAAAACCTCCTGATTCGACTGCGGGGGTATATTAACCTGGCTGTATACACAACTGTATATTAGCTGTGCTAGCTGTACCATAATTAGCATAATCATAGTTCTATATTTTTGGAATAAATATCTTGCATTCAAAGTAGGTGATATGTTCTAATGTGTATATATTCTCGACTAGTATGTAATGAAAGGGACAGATGGGTTGTGCAGAATTATACCTTGTTACACTAAGTACTGAATTTTTTAAAGAACGGGATATATTTTCCTTTTCTACATCCTTAACTTTCTTCATAAGTCTTTCATACTTCTCGCAATCTTGTAGTAGGGCTGGACAACGCTTGATCTCTGCTTTCTTTCCCGCAGGAGCACCAAAAAAATGAACATGAATACGTGTATAAAAGCTTGTAAATTTCTATTTGCAATGCTTGCAAATCCACACTTTTGAACCACCGGCATTCTTGCTATTTCCAGAACTTACAAAATCAACTTCTTGCATCAATGGTTTGTCATCCTTCACCTTGCTTTGAATTTCTGTCCCGGCTTCTTGTGTAGATTATGTGCCTGTTTCTTCAATTCTGATATTAGGAATTTCTTCAACATCATCGTCACTTCCATAATTGTGATCTTTAGATTGTTGGGTATCTTGTCTTGAGCTTGAAACTTTCTTTCCAAAAGCCATTTCTTATATTTTCGTTTGAAGTAATTTGAAATGAGGTGTACGTACCCGATTGTATGGTAATTTTATAAGAAAATTCAACTGGGGAGGGGATATGTAGAAATCGGAATACCAATTGACACAAATTGTCGACTGTGAAGCTTCGATCGGCGATTTAGCATCAAATTCGACGAATTCGTCTATTAGGAACGCGAATTGAATAGTTCTGGTACGCGATTCAGCATCCAATTTGACGACAATAGCTTGAATCGGGAACGTATCTTCATCACGATCCAGATCGCGTATCGTAGGCGATTGCCGATCGGTACGATTGTACCGCGATCTGGTATGCACGATCGGGATCACGGTTCGCGAGTGTTTGAGCTTTTCCTGTGACTATGGTTCGTACAAAGTGACGGAGACATTGATAATGATGTAGCTCACCGGGTTCAGGCGGGCTGGAATAAGTGGCGAGCCGCAACAAGCATCTTATGCGAGATGAGGATGCTAAGATGGATGTGTAGGCACACAAGGCTTGATCGGATAAAGAACGAGGTCATCAGAGGGAGATTAAGGGTAGCAAACATCTCGGACAGAGTAAGGGAAGGAAGATTGAGATGATTCGGCCATGTGAAGAGAAGAGGGTGACCAAGGTTGACACGGAATGGGCAGATCCGACAGGATTTGACACAGTTGCACCTCTCTCAGGACATGATCAGTGATAGGAGTTTATGGAGGCGTAGAATAAATGTGAGGGATATATAGATAAGTTTTGGAGAATATGTAGGTGTGATTTCAGATATAGGAGCTCCTCTTTCTGTATATAGTACGTGTGTCTACTATGCTGTTATGTTTGCTGCCTCGAAATGTATGATTTAAGCTTATATGATAATATGCTTGGTTGCGGGACGAGGATATTATACTTTTTAGACTTATATCATGTCTTATTTGGTTTGGTATATATTTGTCTAGACTAACCTATTGTGCAACATGGTTATGTGTTTATATGATATGATGAGGCAGTTTTCTTGGGATGTATTTGGAAGCAAGATGTCTGCATGTATGAAAAAAACATTATAAATATATATATGTTATAAATAAAGATTTAAAAAGGCGGAGTTATGAGCCAGGAGACTCCCACGAAGCAGCTTCTTTGTCCTATTTTAGGTAGAGTTAAGGTGTGTCCCCCCCCCTCCCCACCACTAAAAAAAAAAAAAGACCCCACTCAAGGTGTGATTTAACTGGGTAGGTTTGTTGTTAGTTTAACACTGAAACAATGAGTGTAAAAAGTAGGCATATATTTTTCATAAAACCAAAGATATGGTCTACTTTACTAGTAAGAATTTAAAGCTTGTGTATGACCTAGGATCTTTTGACTTCATTGATGTGTGTGTTACCTGCTTGCAGTACTGTAGATTACTTTGGTTTTGCATTGCATTAGTTGCTTTGGTTTCATTACTGCTTCGCTATTTTGACATTTCGTGGGTCCTGCCTAGGCTGATTAGTTTGCTATATATCGTTATGTACTGTTGTATGCTTGCCTATGCTTATGCTTGTCCTATGCATGTTTTTATTTACATAAGTTTGTGTGTCATGCTATATTGATTTTTGCCTCTCTGTTTGATATTGGAAAAATTAAATAAATATTATATATATGTATACAATATATATAAAAAAATATAAAACAAAAATAAAAATAAATAAATAAAATGGAAAAATATCTCTAGAAAATTTGTTTTTTGAGCTGGGGGTCTACCATGAAGCAGCCTCTCTACCAATTTAGGGTAGGGGTAAGTTTGTCTTCATCTCTTTCCAGTGTTGTAAAAATCGCGATTAGGCGGCCGATTAATCGGGATTAACCGGCAATCAGCCCTTAGCCGATTAATTTTAGCCTAGTCGCTCCATTAATCGGTAGCCGGTCCTAGTCGGTCAAAATCGGACCTAGTCGGCCTAATCGGCTCTAGTCGGTTGATCGAATTGATCGGTTTTAATGTAAAAAATCGGTCAAAGCACTACAAAATTGAGGTTTTCAACGATCCAGACTCCAAAATCACACCGGCTACAACGATCGACCACACAATTGACCAAGAAAACTCACCTGCACGCAGACTCCATCGTCAAGTCGCCCCTGCTTCTCACAATCTTCACGATCGAGCTTCATCATTGTTGAGAACGGCATGGATGTGTGCCGATTGTGGATTGCCCGTGTTTGCCCTAACCGAGAACGGGAGTACGGGACGAAGAAGTGAAGAACGGACAAAGATCGGGAGATGATTTAATGCTTAGGGGCTATGTTGGGTTTCTTATTTATGGGCTTTTATATTTTTTTTGGGTTTTTAGAAGGTAGAAAATTGATACTTTTATTATTTATGGGCTTTTTTATTATTTTTTGTTTTTTAAAAGGAAAAGAATTTGAAGTAGGTATTTATTACCCCTATAAATCATGAATTATTTGGTTAAATTATGTAGGTATTTAAAAAATTATATATAAAAAAATTGTATATATGTATATAATTTTGAAAATTACATATAAAATTCCAATCCGATTAATCCCGATTAATTCCGATTAATCCCTAGTCCCTACCTCGCCGACCGACTATCGACTAGCGATTTTTCTAACACTGTCTCTTCCCCTAGACCCTACAAAGTGGGACTACACTTGGTACGTGTTGTTGTTATTCTTGCATATGGAGTATTTTGTAAACCTTGAGTTCAACTTACATGTTTAGTATAACAAGTCAAGAATAGGTGTTTATTAATGGATACTGCTTATAGAAAATAGTTGCTTATCACTGGATAGCTCATTACTGCTTATAGAATTTTATATGGAGAGCTTGATATTGAATTCTTGATTTAGTTGAACAGCCTTAATATAACAACAATATTTGATATTTCTCTTATATTAATGAGAAGTTTACTTTTGTAGGATCGACGGGATTTGGTTTTACTCCACATATCATTATGGTGCAGCCTGGAGAGGTTGGTTTTTTTCTGTTGTTACTGTCTTGATGATATGAAATAGCTTTTCCTAGAGTTTGCTTTCGTATTTTTTTTATTAAAATTTTAGAATAAATTACAAAAATCGTCCGATCTGAAATTTTAAAATTGTCCGCTGAGGGTTGGGCAAATAATCACCCTTTCATCCAATTTGAAGTTTTTTGTTACGTCAAGCTACCCTTGTTTACAATTTTAACATCCTTCGTCTGAATGTGTAACACTCGTCAACGAGTTTGTGAAGTTTTAGTAAAATGACGTTTATACGCTTCTACTAGCAATTTTCATTCCTTTGGTTTGGGTCAAAAATCAGGTTTCATCTATTTATGTATCTTATTCCATGAGTTCATCTGTGATTTCCACTCCACCCACCACCCAATTCAAAGTTCAAATGCTATCCACCTCCACCTCCAAATGCTATTCACAGGCCTAGAAACACCATCACTTACAAGAGGAGAGAATTAAATTTGATGAGAGGGCACCTCCACTTTCTTAAATACACACACATGGTTGTATAAATCTTTAAGCGCTAGTCAGGCGGTGAGGTTGGGACTAAGAATTAATCGGATTATAATTTTAAATGTAATTTTTCAAAACTATATACATATATACAAAATTTTATGCATAATTCTTCAAACTAAGTAGAGTTTTTCAAATAAGTCAAAGATTTTATCTAACTAATATATGATTTATGGGCCTATTAATATAAATTTTATTAAAAAATCCATAGTTCTTGAGCCCATCTAACATAAGCCCATAAACAAAATATACAAGACACCTATCATCATTCACACCAGACCTTCCACACCACCAGATTAGGTTACGCTTAGGGATCGTTGGCATCGTAGGATCGTTCACACCTTTCTTGCCAACCCATCTCGGATTCATCGGAATCGCTGAGGGATACCAACAGTCACCATCGTCCGAAGATTTGTTTACGTATCTTCTTCTTGGGATACCATCAGTCGGCCGCCTAGGCGCTAGGTGCCCTCCAACTGTGTCAATTTGGCCCTGGGCGGTGCCTAGGTGGCCTAGTGAGTTTTTACTTGACTTTATTCGGTTAAATTGGACTAGATCCATGATTAATCGAGACATTTCTCAACCCAAAATTCTTAATATGTCTCTAAAACATTGGATTCAACATCTGAAACATCGAATCTAGCCACTAAACATTGAAATCCATCTCTAAACTTTGAACTTAGTGTTTAAGTTTAAACTTTGAAGTACTTGACTTATTTAAGTTTATTTTTTAAATTATTTGAAGTATTATATTGATTTATTGATATCGATGTGTGTATATAATATATAATTGTAAAACTACATATAAAAATTCCAATCCGCCTAGCGCCGATTAATCCCTAGGCAGTAACTCACCGCCCGACTAGCGCCCAACGACTTATACAACCATGACACACACACACACACACGGCCTTGAATTGTTGCCAATTCATATTAAATATGTAACCCATTAACCAATTTTGATTGATTGATTTAAATAAAGCAATTTGAAATGAATGGTCCATATTAATTCTAAGAAATGAGTGGTTGAGATTTCTTGAAGGGTATTTTGTACATTTCTAAACTAAACACAATTTCATTCCAAAAATGAAGTTTACCCCGTATTTTTATAACCTTTATAAATTTTATTTACATGGTTAATTTTTTTATAAAAGTTACACTATTAAGCTCGTCTCATTTTAATATTTAGTTAATGTATAATTTTGTCAAATTTTTTTAAAGTATTCGTAATTACACTACTGTAAATGAGTTGTAACATTAAATACATATCATTACATTGGTGTAATTACAACTCGTTACGAAATAAAAGTTTAACCTCTTATTTTTAAAACCTTTATAATTTTTATATAAATTGTTATTTTTTTATAAAAATTATACTATTAAACTCATCACATTTTTATATTTAATTCAAGTATAGTCTCATCAAATTTTTTTTAAATTATTCGTGATTACAGTAATATAAATGAGCTGTAACATTAATGTTATAAGTTTTTATTATTTTTCAAAAAAGCATTTTTCCTTTTATTTTAAAAAGCACCTCATTTAAAAAAATCACGCATTTTTAAAAATCCTCTTATTTAATTTTTTTTGATGGTCTAATTTTTTTAGAAAAAGTAACACTGTAATTTATATTCAAGATGAGGTGGAAATTCAAAAAAAAAGATTGTTAGTTTATTGAAAAGTAAGGAAATTAGTGTAGCAATATTCCTGCTTGATACATTGGTGTAATTACGAACATTTTAGAAAAAAATTAGCACGACTATAATGTAACTAAAGAGAATTACGAGTTTAATGATGTAGTTTTCATAAAAAAATAACATCATATACAAAAGTTATAAGTGTATAAAATTAAAGGAGGAATTTTTGATTAAAAAATAGGAAAATGGAGAGATTTTTAGAAGGGTGTCTAGATGTTAAATTGTTATTAGTTAAAATGAGTTATTTAGTTGTTGCAAATAATATGGGTTATATTTTATTCTCTATCCTATATATATATATACACACATACATAGATATAGAATTGGATTAGGTTAAAACAAGGATTTTGCTTAAAAAAATGTAAGAATCAAATAGTGTTTTGCATTTTAGGCATGGTGTCTTAGGTGAATTTAATTTTTGGTAGAATTGGAATCAAACTTAAAATAAATATCACCATTCCTAAAATGTAAAAACACCTTTTGATTCTTGCATTTTATAGACAAAATTCATTTTTTAATATAACTCATGTATATATTATACAGGGCAGTGCTTTAATAATAACCCACAAATACTACAATAACTTTTGATAACCCACCAATATCAGTCCAAATCTTTGTTTTTTTAATATCATGTTTACGCAAGTACAACACTTTATTGTTTTATGTGGATGTGTAAATTCACGTACGTTTAGGAGTTAACATCGGTGTAGCTTTTTCATCTAAAAACTTACATTGGTGTAAGATCTAAACCCTTACACTGGTGTTAACTCCTACATGCACATAAATTTACACATACACATAAAAGAAGAAATTGATGTATAATGATAATTGGAAAAAAAATTTAAAGATGTATAATCCTTCGACCAACCGACGCATACACATATTGAAACATCTCTTCCTTTGATCAGTGGTTTCTAATTTTGATCTGGGACCCATAACCTTACATATTTACATTTGACTTTAAACTTAAGTTTGACCTTTTTACGTAAACGACCCTTTATGTATCGACTTACGTTATTGATCAAGATCACCCTTTAAATCAAGATCATTGTTAATGCAGACGCCAAGTAGCTACCTCATGGTGATGAACTTGACCCTTGCTAGCGCTTTCGTCATTATATTTGCCCTTATAAAATGATAGTGTGTCTATATGTTTGCTCCTTCCATGAAATATTGGATTCTTCATTAATCCAATTACCGAAACGCTACCAACCAATGTTGTAAAACGGCCTAGTTGTCTGATTAATCGGTAGTTGGCTAGGCATTGATTAATTTTTAGGCAATCAGACAAAAAATGGTAATCGATCAAAATTGGTCAAAGTTGGCTAGGTGGACAAAATCTGCCGGAATTCATGAAAGTCCGACGACTTTTGAAATTCCGATGACAATTTCCGGCAACTTTTGAAATTCCGGTGACATTTTCCGGAAACTTTTGGAATTCTGTAGATATACTCTGACGACTTTTGGAATTACGGCAAGATTTCCGCCAACTATTAATATTCCAGCTAAAACTCCGGCGATTTTTTAAAATTCCGGCAATTTATTTGGTAAAATTATATATATATATATATATATATATAAATATAATTTAACATTTTTTAAAAATTCTATAGAAAATTTGGATGTATATATATAATCATGGTTTAAAAAAACTTTCGGAGGCTCGCCTTGAGGCTTACGCCTCGGCTGAGGTGCTAGAAAAAGGCTTATGAGGCTTAGCCTCATGGGGTAGCTGGTGTCTTGGTTTTAAAAAGCGAGAAGCGCGGTCTAAAACCGAAGCGCCAAGCGCAAAAGCGGCGGGATTTTCGTATGCGAAGCGCCATGTATTTATGTATATATATTTCTCATACGTTTTTATTATTAGTTGTCTAATTTTAAACAAAAATAAGCTTCATATATAGTTTAATAAAACAAAAAAATCTATATGTACAACTTAAAATAACACAAAATCTATAAGATACACTTAATATAGAACTAACCTAGCTATAAGTACAATACATTGAACTTAAAAAACAAAGAAAACAAATTAGAAAAAATTTAAGGTCAAATTTGATAAAACTATAACATTATGAATCAAAATGTAAATTAGTTGCAAATAAAAGGTAAGACACAAAGGAGTGTAAGTTTTCCACCCTAATTCCAAAAATGCCGTCACTTTTTTTTTCTCCTGCGGTTCTACATCTAAGACTACAGCAATCCTCCATCCTCGTCTCCTTCATGCATCAAACTTTGAATCTCGATCTCTTTGATGCACCAGCCTCCCAAGGTTGTCTTTTCCATCTCCATCTAGATCTCTTTGATGCACAAACTTCCCAGCTACGTCGTTCCCATCTCCTCCCAGGTTTGCTTTTATGCTTGTTGTACGTAAAGCGCAGCTTCTTCTTGCTTCAAGCTTCCACAAAAATCGCACGAAGCCCGCGCTTCTTGTACAGATCTCGCCTTGTGTTACATAAAGCGCATGGGGGTGTGCCTAGATGCGCTTTGCGCTTAATCGCGCCTAGAGCGCGCTTTTTTAAACCATGGCTGGTGTTAGGAATCAAAGAGGTGCAACGGAAACCGATTAACTCATACACGCACACGAAAGCAAAGAAAATAAACAGGTCACATCGACGGGTTCCAACTAGGGATTCTTTTTTTGATTAGGTGTTAAAGATTACAATTAGATAACAATGCTTTATATAGAAAACTAACTAGGTTAAAGGTCTAAATGGGCGAGGATTAGGGCCGGCTGCCCTAAACATCCCAAAGGCCTACGTAACCTAACAATCTCCCACTCGGAGGCCTTGCGATAGAATCAAGCCCGGCATCCAACATAAGCAATCCAGTCATCCAGTAAATCCAGTAATCTTCAATAACAAGTCTTCCAAGCCTCAATTCCCAAGAATAAACTAAGACTTCATCATATCCAGACAAACCCCCTAGTTGCAAACCGCCCCTCAATCATCAAGTACAAGGGCCAGTTGAAGCTCCCCCAAGCTCCAACTCAGTCGTGACAGATCCCGTCAACTACTCATCCTCTATCTCAACTGGTATGGACACTCCACCAGATCCATAGATACACCGAGGACCACCAACACTCTCCAATCACAACAAACTACCAACAGGAGAGATTTCTTCGGTTCTAGTCTTCAAAACCCAACAGCTCTTCGTAACTGTACCCCGGACACAACCCTTGCTCCCACTGTCACCGAATCCCCTGAATGGTTTAGACTTCTGAACACGTTCAGCTAACATCTCCTTGGCTCCAGACTTCACGTTTGCAAAATGAACTCTCTTAGCACGAGATTTAGTGAACCAGATTTTGTTTCGCTTAACCGGGACGGTCATACATCCTCAGCAGGTTCGTCAACTAAATACAACGACCCATGCTTCATACCACGAGCAATCACGAGATTTCCCTTGACCACCTTCCATTCATTGCTACCAAGCCTTACTTCCATTCCCTGTTTATCCAGCTGACCCACATAAATCAATTTCCTATTCAGCCCTGAAATAACCCTGACATTCTTCAGGTTCTATGTAGTTCCTAATGAAGTAACTAGATCAACATCCCCCATGCCCGTGACTTTAAGCAACTCGTCATTAGCAAGTCGAACCTTCGCAAAATCTCCTTTCTTCAGATTTAGCATTGTTTTCCCGCTGTCCATGTCATGAAACGAAGATCCTGAATCCATGACCCAAGAGTCCACACAGCTTTTAGTGCTGCATACCAAAGCATCATCATCATAAACGCCCTCAGTGGCGTTTACTTGCTTCGAAGTACCAAGGCATTGACTCTTAACATGCCCTACTTCATTATAGCTACAACACTTCACAGTCTTCCGAGTCTTAGACGGACTTCTTCCCTGACTCCCACTGCTTCTGTTATTCCCTCTTCCCCTACCAACATGTAACATCTCAGAAGATGATCCTGCACCAGTACTCTTCCGGCAAACGTCTTCACCTAGCACAATATCACGGATCCCCTCAAATGTTATATCAGTGGTCCCAACAGAACTTGTAACAACAGTCACTGTCCCAGACCAACTATCAGGTAGTGAAGACAACAACAACACAACTTTAGTCTCATCATCAAACTTGATTCCCACAGATGATAATCTGGACATAATCGAATTCAGATTATTGATGTAAACTGTAACCGAGCTTCCTTCGTTCATTCTTGTGATGAACAACTCCCTCATCAAGAACACCTTGTTAGCAACAGAAGGCTTCTCATACATATTTGACAGAGCCAACATCATTCCCCGAGCATTAGTCTCGTGCATGATGTTAAATGCAATGCTCCTCATCAAAGCCAATGTAATAGCTCCTCTGGCTTTCTTGTCCTTTGAGTTCCATGCAGATTCAGCAGCTGCATCCATCTTCTCTGGTTTATCCTCCAGCACCATATCCAAATCCTTCTGACTGGGCAATGCTTCCATTTGCATTTTTCACCGGACGAAATCAGTTCCATTGAACTTCTCGATCTGAATCTTTCCCCTCATCAGCCATTTGAACCCGGTAACAAGATAAAACCAACTGAAAATACCCAACACCTTCTTAATCAATATGTCCGGCGAATACTCCAACCAATCCCAACTGATTAGAAACCCACGATCAAAAAAGAGCTGCAACAGACCTGAAAAACCCGCTGAAAATCGACAAAGACGACTCAAGGGTTCAATTTTGTAACCCTAATCGTTCAATTACAGTCAACAATAATAGCAAACACGATCCCAAACTCAGTAGCAACAATCCTAGGCTCAACTGAACCCTAATCAGCCTCTAATCATGAAATTCGAACCAATCTTGTGTCTGAAACAGGTTCAATCGACGAATCCAAGGTTGAAACAACCTAATCGTGAAATGAAACCTCAAAATCGGCCAGAAACCGGCGACGGCGGCCGAAGCAGGAGGCGGCGGCTGTCGAAACAAACAACAGCGGCTACGATGACTCAAGGGAAAAACCCTAATCGCGATTTCGGCGGCTGACGAATCAAGGTGATGGCTCAGATCTGCAATGACGAACACCAAGGGTTTGGAAACCCTAATTCGTGAATCAGCAGACGACAACAGCCCCCCTCTATCTGATTTTCTTTTCTTTTTTCTTTTTAGCAATTGTCCAGTACATTCGTATATTAATCAATAACGAGCCAAGCTCTGATGCCACTTGTTAGGAATCAAAGAGGTGCAGCGGAAACCGATTAACTCATACACGCACACGAAAGCAAAGAAAATAAATAGACACACGATATAACGTGGTTCGGTCGATGTGACTTACGTCCACGGGTTGCAACTAGGGATTCTTTTATTGATTAGATGTTAAAGATTACAATTACATGACAATGTTTTATATAGAAAACTAACTAGGTTAAAAGTCTAAATGGGCCAGGATTAGGGCCGGCTACTCTAAACTCCCAAAGGCCTACGTAACCTAACAGCTGGAACCTACGCCTCGGTCTGTCTGAGGCGGTCCGAGGCGGTGGGGCGGTTTGAGGTTGTGAGGCGAGGCTTTGAGGCTTAAGCCTCACTAAACAAGCCTTTTATTTTCCGTGCAATATAACAACAACAACCTTACCCAGTATATTCATACTTTTCAGTAGGGTCTGGGGGAAGGATAGATACAAACTTTACCCCTATCCCAATTGGGATAGAGAGGCTGCTCTGATGAATACGTTGGTGTAAATTATATACACTAAGAAACTAAAAAAAGTTTATAAGAAAGACTAATCTAAAAGATAATGAGGATCTGATAGTTCGCGAGGAGGTTTTGTCAGATGATTGAGTGGATAGTCAACCCAAGTTTTGATGAAGATGACATTAGTGGAGTTGGCGGGTCAAATAGGGAAGAAGTTAGAGTTCATTATTTAGGAAAAGAAAAAGCGTTGAAGTTAATTTTGGTTGATGAAGATGAGGAACTAAATTTGGTTGATAAAAACATTGAGAATGATCGCAGAAGAAAAAGAGTTTTATAATATTTAAATCTCATAACATTATTAAATTAGGTTATTGAAGTATTTTTGCTTAAATTGTGATACTTATGACGTATGTTTTATATTAAATTGTGATTTTTATGAGGTGTATCTATTATTTTAATTATTTTTTAGTAATGTTTCCAGGCTTAAGCCTCGGTCCGCCTTAAGGCTCATTTCCATTCTTTTAAACCGGTATATAATTTTGAAAAATTTTACAAAATTTTACAATCCGATTAATTCCAATTAATCCCGACTTATTCTTATGTATCCGTAGTCCCTACCCCACCACCTGATTTGCGATTTCTACAACCATGCTATCAACAATAAGGTTATCGTTTTTGTTTTCATCCTGTTATTACACTTAGCAATCTTTTATGCCATAAGGTCTGCTGTTGCAGCCATAATCTCAAATTTGCATGAATATAATGCTATTGTTTGTTGTTTTTGAGTACACTAAGTTAGAGGTTCCAACGTAGAACAACAAAAAGCTTGTAGTGCCTTTCCCTTCTTCTGTATTAATCACATAAATACTATCACTACAATGAGTAATCTTGTAGCCTTTGTTTTTTCTATAAAACAAACAAACATACCGAGTGAAATCCCACTTTGTGGGATTTGTTAGGGGATAGATGAAGGCAAACCTTACCCCTCCACAATAATGTGGTAGAGAGGTGCTTTGTGTTGGGTCAATCTTGATTAAATATAGTAGACAAGGGTTTATTATGTAATATTTGGTTTAAATTGTAATTGCTGAATTGAAGGGATTAATTTGGTAGGATATTTATAAAGGATAAGTCTCATATGGTATTGAGTTTATCCAATATTTGTTTTTAGGATTAATTCAAGATTAAATAGGGATAGTGTTTCTTATTTGATTGTAAGTTTTTTCCATCAGTTTTATTGGAGGAGTTCTATTATTGTGTGCTGTTTTTGTTTGTGTTTATGGTGTATTCGATCTGGTACCAATAGCTTCAATTGGTATCAGAGCTACGTTCGAGGGACCGAACCCTGATCCAACAAGCTGGATCAAGCGCCAGAGTCGAAGACCCCACCATCAAGATTTTCACAAACATACAAGCGACAAGGGAAATCAAGAACAATAGCTGATAAGGAAAACCCACCGAATCAACTGGCCGTAGTTGATAGGAATATCAACATCCCATTCCAGTGCCCGATTCTAACGGACACAAATTATACAATTTGGTCGTTTAGAATTAAGGCAATCCTCAAGGCACATGGAATCAGGGAAGTCAATCGAACCAGGAACTGCTGTCGATCCAAAGAAAGATAACGCAGCCATTGCATTATTATATCAGGCACTGCCGGAGGACCTGGTTATACAAATAGCCTACTGTGAACATACAGCAGAAATCTAGGAAACAATTAAGACTCGCCATGTTGGAGTAGAACGCGTCATGGAGTTCCTGCCATTGAACATCCTTCACAGTTATGTGAAGCCTGTTTAGCAGGAAAACACACGAGACAATGTTTTCCAAATCAGAGTAGCTTAAGAGCTGAAACACCTCTGGAACAGGTCTATGCAGACCTGTGTGGACCTATAACACCTGCCACAAATGCTGGAAACAGGTATATTCTGCTGTTTGTTGATGATCATAGCAGATTTGTGTGGCCCTACATACTGAAGACAAAGGATGAGGCACTAGAGCGATTTAAAGCATTGGTTGAAAACCAATATGGTAGGAAAATAAAGGTGCCCAGAACAGATCGGGGTGGAGAGTTCACTTCTAACGAATTCAAATCGTTTTGTGAACAATCTGGGATCACAAGGCAGCTAACTGCTCCTTACACCCCTCAACAAGGTACATTCAACAATATGGTGTGGATTATGATGAGGTATTTGCGCCCGTGGCTAGATTGGAAACAATTAGACTTATTCTAGCATTGGGAGCACAAAGAGGGTGGAGTGTTCATCATCTTGACGTGAAGACCGCATTTCTTCATGGGGAGCTAAAGAAAAAGTACTTGTCACAGCCGGAAGGATTTATTAAGAAAGGAAAAGAGAAGATGGTGTACAAATTAAGCAAGGCTCTCTATGGCTTGAAGCAGGCTCCACGGGCCTGGAATATGAAACTGGATGGAGTGTTAAAAGAATATGGCTTCCAGTCTTCCAGAGATGCAAGTTGGAACAGGCAGTATATACAAAAAGATCTCAAGAAGGATCGCTGCTGGTAGGCATAGTAGATGGCCTAATTGTTACTGGGAATAATGCTGAGAAGATTGTGCAATTTAAAAGACAAATGAAAGGTAATTTTGAGATGAGGGATTTGGGCCTATTATCTTACTATCTCGGATTGGACGTACTGCAAAGAAAGGATGGAATTAAAATCAAACAGTCCAGTTATGCTAAAATGATTTTGCAGCAAACTGGAATGTGGAAATGTAATCCCACAAAATATCCATTGGAAGCTGGTCTTAAACTCACCAAGGATAATGGTGGTAGCCTTGTTGATGCAACTGCATATCGAAGAACAGTTGGGTGCCTTTGGTATGTAACACACACGTGTCTAGATCTTGCATATTCTGTAGGATACACAAGCAGATATATGCAAACTCCCAGAACTACACATTTTCAAGCAGTTAAACAGATCCTTTGGTATGTGAAAGGAACTATAGATCTGGGTATTCATTATAAAAGAAATGGGAGTAATAATCTGCTCGGTTTCAGTGATAGTAGCCTGTTAGCAGACACTGATGATGGAAAGGGAACAACAGGGCTGGTGTTCTACTTTGATGATGGACCTGTTAGTTGGTGTTCACAAAAACAACTAACTGTTGCTTTGTCCTCTTGTGAATCGGAATTCATGGCTGCTACATTGGCAGCATGTCAAGCAATATGGTTGAGGGGATTGTTGGCTGAAATTACTGTAAGAAGGGAAGAAACTATTGTCATACGGGTGGACAATAAATCAGCTATTGACGTAATGAAGAATCCGGTCTTCCATGGAAGGAGCAAACACATAGACAGGCGTTATCATTTTATTCGAGAATGTGTAGAGAAGAATCAAATAAAGGTTGAATTTGTTAGTGGTGATCAGCAGGTTGCTGATATCCTAACCAAAGCCTGCCAAAGATCAAGTTTGCAGAAATGAGAGAAGTTTTGGGAGTAAGACTGGTGGACAGTAATTGAAGACTCAAGATTCAATATTGAGAGGGTAATTGTTGGGTCAATCTTGATTAAATATAGTAGACAAGGGTTTATTATGTAATATTTGGTTTAAATTGTAATTGCTGAATTGAAGGGGATTAATTTGGTAGGATATTTATGAAGGATAAATCTCAGATGGTATTGAGTTTATCCAATACTTGTTTTTAGGATTAATTCAAGTATAAATAGGGATAGTTTTTCTTATTTGATTTTAAGTTTTTTCTATCAGTTTTATTAGAGAAGGAGTTCCATTATGGTGTGCTGTTTTTGTTTGCGTGTTTTATGGTGTATTCGATCTGGTACCAATAGCTTCACTTTGATGGAGTCCCTGACTCAACTTTTTTTTTTTTTTTTAATATTTTCGAAACATATGATGACACTAAACATATAACCATATAAACACATAACCATAAACCACAGAACTGCATAACACATGCACACGAATGCATAGAGAAACATGGGTAAACAAGGTAGGTAGCATAGGCATAATAAGCAAAATACGAAGTTAATAGACTACTTATACTAATAACAATGTATTGCAAATGCAAAATATAACCTACGGCACACACCACACAATACAAGCAGATATCATACATATCAAACATACCAAGGTAATAAACATATATTTTCTAGTAATAAGGTCCTACCTAAAAACTACAATTACTTACCTATTTCCTAAACAATCTAGAAATATCTCGCTTTTATACTACGCCTCTAGGAACTCCTATCATTAATCATGTCACGAGAGAGGTGCAACTCAAACAAATACCGGCGAATCTTCTCGTCCCATTCAAGGTTTAAAAAAACGACAACGAGCCTCAAGGCGTTTTCTAGTTAGACTCACGAGGCGTAAACCTTGAAACAATATTGAAAAATAATTAAAATTACAGATATATTTTATAAAAGTCACAATTTAACATAAAACAAATGATAAAAGTATCACAAGGTATAATATAATTGAAAAAGAGAGCAAATCAAATTCTAATATGCATTGTATAATGAAATAAGTGCCACTAGAAGCTAATTGAATTAAAGAGTATGTTGTATATTTTAGTGTAAAATGGATGCAAAGGAATCTCAAAAAGTTTGGAGGTGTGGATTACACGCTTATTAAGATTTCTGAGCTCCTGACCAATCGGGGGTCAAGAGGGCCACGCCCTCTTGCACAGTCCTAGGGGCAGCGTCCCTGGCGAGGTCTTAAGTTAATATGTTCGGGATTAACTTCCTTATGCTTGGTTTATTGCATACGTGTGCTTTAGTTCAATTACGTTTCTTATTTTCCCTAAACGGGTGAAATAAGGGTCAAAACAGGTCAAAAAAAAAACAATCCAAAATAAAAAAAATGCCATCTTTAGTGAGGCGTCCGCCTCGCCTCGACGCCTTGAACCGCCTCGATCCACCCGAGGCTTACGTTCCGCTTCCCCCACTAAGGCTACTCCTCTTAGGCTATTTCTGGACACCTTGGCCGAGGCGTACACCTCGAGGTGCGCCTCGGAACGCCTTTTTAAAACGTGATCCCATGTCAACCTCGGTCGGCCCTTGCACTTCTTCCCTTCCACAGTGAGGTTCTCTACTCTTCGTACATGTGCCAATATGTTTCTTCTCCTCACATGACCGAAGCATCTCAATCTTCCTTCTTTTACTTTGTCGGAGATGCACGCTACACCCAACCTTTCCCTGATGGCTTTGTTTCTTATTCTGTCAAACCTTGTGTGCTCACACATCCATCTTAGAATCCCTATCTATGTGGTCTCCAACTTTCTTGCCTGGATCTTTTTGATTGGCCAACAATCACCTCCATACATCATGGCTGGTCTAACTGCAACCCTATTTTTTTCTATAAGTTATACCATATTCCATTGTTCCTTTGATATAACGTATCAGTTGTTCAACAACTTTCAAATGATGCTCCTTTGAATCTTGCATAAACCAGCTAAGTAATCCTACTAATTAACATAGATCCGATCTTGCATGCCGATCTTGCATGCAGTAAGTATTTTAAACATCCTATCAAACATTTGTACTGTGTAGCATCAACTGAATATCCTTTGTCAGCTTTTTCCAGTTTTGACCCCGGGTCCATTGATATTTTGGTTTCATTACTATCTAGCATACTGGCATCTTTGAGAATTTTGTTGACATAACGTGTTTGTTTAATGGATATCTCACTCCCTGTTTGGTGACCTCTATACCCAAATAGTATGCTAATAAACCTAAGTCTTTTCAAATTTCTCCTTGAACTGAAATTTTAAATGAGCAATTTCTTTTCATGGAGTTCCTGCTATAATCAGATCATCTAAATAAATTCCGACTAACAAGGTATAGTCTTTATTTCTTCTAGTATAGACTGCGTGTTCTAATATGCAGTTCTTGAATTCTAGTGACTTTAGAATGCGATCTAACTTCGTATATCACACATGTGGTGCTTGCCTTAGTTCATACAGAACCTTTGAAAGTGTATATACTTTCCTTTAATGCCTGATTTCACAACCCAACCCCTTCAGTTGTGAAACATAGATCTTTTCCTTGAGTTTGTGTTGTGAACCGATTTTGACATTGTAGGTATTAGAATCAATTCAAAAGTAACCTGTGTGATTTTTGTTAATGATTCTCCTATTGATTACAAGGCAGTGAGTACGAAACAGAAGGGGATGGGAAGCTCAGAGAAAGATAGGAAAAAGAAGACCAGACAATTATAACATTTTCTATCTCCTAGTTGTTTCACAGTTAAACAGAGAATACGTATAATTGTTGTTGTATATTATCAATTGAGGAATACAATGTATAAATATAGTGTACAGCCGACCCTTGAGATACTAGAATACATAACAGCCCTTAAACAATAACTATCTAATTAATTACGGAACCCTTGAGATACTAGAATACATAACAGCCCTTAAACAATAACTATCTAATTAATTATTAGACTAATAGTTGTCTAATATCCCCCCTCAAGCTAAGGCCGGGAAGCGACTCTTAGCTTGGACCGTAAGTTCAGGAATCTCTGAGAAGGCAGCGGCTTTGTGAAGACATCTGCGATCTGGTCATCTGTAGAGATGAATTGGACAGACAAATGACGTTTGGCAACTTTTTCTCGAACAAAATGGAAGTCAACTTCAACATGCTTTGTACGCGCATGGAAGACTGGATTGGCTGATAAGTACGTAGCACCCAAATTATCACACCATAAGGTAGGTACGGTCTGGATTGGAACATGTAACTCCTGCAGAAGTGTTTGTAACCATGTGAGCTCAGCGACAGCATCAGCTAGAGCTTTGTATTCGGATTCTGTAGATGACCGAGAGACGGTTTTCTGTTTTCGTGCAGACCAGGATACAAGATTCGTTCCTAGGTAGATAGCATAGCCCCCGGTGGATCGAGGCACCGATAACCATGATGTTGGGAACTGTACCCAAGAAATACACAAGGAGTGGAGCGAAACTCCATTTTGTGAGCATTGTAAGGACGTAAGTGAGGAAAACATTGGGAGCCAAAGACACGTAAGAAGGAATAGTTGGGTGGGTGTTTGAAAAGGTGTTGAAAGGGAGAAAGGGAGGAATTTGAGCGGGAAGGCATTCGGTTGATAAGGTACACCGCCGTGTCGTAGGCAAACTGCCAGAAGTGTGGTGGAACGTGCGATTGGGCAAGTAAGGTAAGACCAGTTTCGACCACGTGTCGGTGACGCCGTTCGACCACACCGTTTTGTTCACTGGTGTGTGGGCACGAGAGGCGATGAAGAATGCCCAAGGATTGGAAAAAGGAGGATAGAGAGCGAAACTCTCCACCCCAGTCGGTTTGGACCTGTTTAAGTTTGGTGTTGAATTGTCGTTCAACCATGACAAGAAATTGTTTAAAGGTGGGGAACACATCAGACTTACGTTTGAGGGGAAAAATCCACATAAATTTAGAAAAGTGGTCCACACATAACAAAAAATAATTGTGGCCCTCACTCGAGGGAACTGGTGAGGACCCCAGACATCAGAAATAATTAAATCCAAAACATTAGAACTTGTAAAAGCAGATGATAACAAATGTAATTTAGATGATTTGCCAATGGCACAAGGTTCACAAAAAGAAACAGAACAAGAACTACTAGTTACAGGTAATTGAAAAAGAGATAACATGGACTTCAGCAGTTGAGGATGTGGATGCCCCAAACGTTGATGCCAAACATCCCAAAGATTATGTCCGAACATGTCCATGACCAATTGACCATAATGTAAAAGCACATTGTCTGCCCTTGAAAATGTGCCACTCATAAGGAAGGCCATACTGGAAACCCATGCGAATACGGTGTTCACATTGTAATGCTAGCTCAATTGCATCAGGTGGATGAACAATAAGTATTAGATTTCACACAAGAGAGAAGTTTTCGGTCTGAACCCGTCAATAAGCACCTTTGAGTCAGCAAATAAGCCATGTACGGATGTGTATTCACAACTTTTAAGGTGTGGTAAATCAAAAAAGAGCTGCAATTGGGTGGCGTTTAAAGAGTTGACTTGAAACAATTTGAAAAATGTCACCTGAAAGGTGGAATGTTGCATCCAACCTTGCATCTGGTACATTTGGTACATAACCGAATAGAAGTAGATAGAGCCTTACTTAGAAGAGTGTCCAAATATGGAATTTGCATCAAGGAATGTTCACCCAATATTAAAAGATTTGCATGATGTCAGTAAGGTGTTCCAAATAATTGCATTGGGTTTTATAGGCAATTTTGTAGAAACATATAAACAGGCTCTAAGAATCCATTCCCCACATGTTGTGTACATATCAAAAACAACAAAGAGAAAGGATAGATTTCTTTGAAGTCAATTGATTCTATATTCTCTTTGACCCATTCTCTTAATGCAAAAACCCCAATGTAAGCAAGGTCAAGCCTAAGGGTGAACTCAAAAAATTATGAGGCCTTTTCACAGCTACTAGAATTACTAGTTGGATGAATGCTTATCAAATCAAGCACCAACTTGTTTAACTGTAGTGGATCGGATGTAAGCTCTAAAAACAAAGCATATTCATCCATATTGGTGACCAACAAAGGATCAATCGATAGAACCTGCTCAAAGTGCAGAATGGCTTCGTTGTTTTGTTCAATAATAGTGTCTGCCTTTGTCATTTCAAGAAGTATGTGCACATTATGAGTATAACATTGAAGAAGTGTTGAAGAGATCTAAACAACGTTGAGAATCATGGACTTGAGGCTTTGATGAATCTTTCAGATGTAGCAAATAAAGATCATAGCAGTTTCATTTTAAAGGCTAATTGCTAACATCCAAAGATGCAAGGCTGAATTCCCGATGGTTTGTAATATCTAAACTACACGAGTCTAGCAACCTATGGGACACCACAATCTGTTGAGTTTGGACAACATCAATAGCAACACTAAGCCATGGTATCATCCAAGCATAATGCGGAGAAACTAAATGTATTTTCAATCGAATATCATAAATAAATATGTTTTCCTTAAAAGTAGAAACAAAACGCATAACTATATTTGGTGCAAAAACATCCAATTTAATAATCAAAGGATGAATCGGGTCCAAAATCAAAGAAGGAGACTCACGAATATCCTTATTGATTGGGCCAGTAACAAAACCTAAATCTGTTGACTAGAGAAGTAATTGAAGTGCAAAACTGAATCGAACTTCAATGGTGATGCTTGGTAGTTGATACCACCAGCTTCATCGACATATTGGTGTGGATATCCCCTCTTTGATGAGAAACAATTGGTATGAGCAGGGAATTCCAAAACTGAATTGAACTTCAAATTTGCATCAAAGCGATTGACTACAAGCGAGCCAGCTTCATCCATAACCACTTAGGATTAACATCCGCATCTAGGGGTGTTCATAAGCTAACCAACCGTCTAAACCAGACCGAACCGAAGACAATTGATCGGTTTTAAAACTTGATGGTTCTGTTTATAGTTTGAGTATATTAAAAACCGAATGGTTTGGTGTGGTTTACGGTTTGCATTTTCACTAAATCGAATAAACCGCAACAACCGTATATAAATAGGGGTTGTACCCTGTGAAAACCCGATCTTAGAGAGAAAACCTTTAAACTCTTTCTGGGCCATTGATTTGGAATCTTGAAAATAAATATGTGGTCCACATTAACCCATATTAAATTGATTTGTTTATTCAAAACCCAATTTTTTATTTAGGTTTAATGTGGACCACATATTATTCAATGGTTAATTTAAAAAGGAAGTGCATAAGATCATGCCACGTGTCATTTTTCATTTATTAATATGGGAGGGCATTTTGGACATTTTTGAAACCACTCAAAAAGCTAGATTTAATATGGTGGTGACAACTGTCACCATCTAATATATTTTAATAAATATAATTTTTTATATAAACTTTACCCCATTTTTTTTAAATATTCATAACTTTTTTATACTATATTATTTTTTTAAAAAATTGCACCATTATACTCATCTCATTGTTCTCTTTAATTCTGTTATAGTCTTGACTAGGTTTTTTTTGGATGCTCCGTATTTACGTCATTGTAACTTGGTGTGTGCTCGGTCCGGTTCAATTTTTGGCAAAAACAGATACCGACATAGTCGCTTTTTAGTTATTATGAACCATTCGGTTTTCGAATTCGCCACTGGTCTATCAAGAGGGAACGAGGAAGTAGACTATGACAAAAAAACGTAGTGATTCCCCCTTTCCGGTTTTCGGTTTTTTAGGTTTCGGTTTCGGTTTGGTTTTGGTTTTTTTTTTTTTTTGTTTTTGTTTTTGTTTTGATTTTTGTTCTCTCTCACTCAATATTGAAATTACAAACTTGTTTAACAATGAATAATTCATAAATTAATTGATCAAACACCAACTATATATATTAACTTTTAAACAAGATTAAAAATCGGTTTCGTTCGGTTTTTTGGGTTTTTAGAATATGGAAAACCGAAACCGAACCGAAAAATTTTTCAGTTATTCGTTCAGTTCGGTTTTTTCGGTTGATTCGGTTCAGGTTTGGTTTTTTCTACTTTTTGCTCACCCCTAATTGTAATGAGCCTAAATACAACAAATTAATTTGAATTTTTTTTAACAATGGTAAATTACATAGTAAATTACATCATATATTACACCACTGTAATTATCATTGTTAGAAAAAAAATAAAAATAATGTGTTAATATTACATCACTGTAATTTACCATTGTTAGAAAAAAAAATTCAAAGTAATGTGTTATATTTATGCTCATTACTTCTATGTAAATAAATGACATGGGAAAAAATTAAAAAAACTAGTCAAGATAATAACGAAATTAAAGAGAAATTTACATCACTATAAAAATGTGTTACATCACCGTAAATTATATCATTGTATATTACTTCATTTTGTATTACATTTCTTTAATTTACCGTTGTTAGAAAAACAAATTAAAATAATGTGTTATATTTGTGTTCATTACATCGATGAAAAACAGGATAATTGGAAAAAAAATTTAAAAACTGGTTTAGATTAAAATGGAATTAGAGAGAAAAATTACATCACTATAAATAATAAGTTACATCTCTGCAAATAATGAGTTACATCACTGTAATTTACCATTGTTATAAAAAATTTCAAATTAATTTGTTATTTTTAAGCTCGTTACAATGATGTAAATATAGTGCTTCTAAAAAAATTAAAAAAAATTAGTCGAGACTAACGAAATTAAAGAGAAAAATGAGACGAGTATAATGGTGCAATTTTTTTAAAAATAATAACATAGAATAAAAAAGTTATGAATGTTTAAAAAAAGAGGGGGTAAACTTTATATAAGAAATTAGAATTATTAAAATATATTAGATGGCGACACTTGTCACCACCGTATTAAATCTAGCTTTTTGAATGTTCACAAAATGTCCTAAATACTATCCCATATTGAAAAATGACACGTGACAATACCCATGCATTTACTTTTAAATTAACCATTGGATGTTAGTTAATAGGTCGTAGCAAATTTTATGAATTATGCATACTTCCATTCCCTATATATATATATATATATATATATATAGGGTAAAGATCCTATAATAACCCTCTCTTATTGCATAACCCGAAATAACCCTGCAAGATGAACCCGAATCTTTGGTTTTTTTCTTTTCAAAATCTTAGTTTTACATGTACAAGAATATGTTCTTTTATGTGTTTGAGCTAATTCTTTTTCGTTTGTGATCCTACATCAATGTAATTTGCCTTACATTGATGCGGATCCTATATATATATATATATATATATATATATATGATTATTTGTTTATGAAAAGCATATATATATGAAATGAAGCTCGAAAGCTATGAAAACCAGAAGCATTTGAAATGGAGTATGACTTTGAAATTTATCATAGACCATTGTAATGGATCATGACTTTGTCTAACATATCATCACTCTGTTGGACTAGTTTTGTTATTTTGATAATGATTCGCTTTTGGATTATGGTTTCGGCTTTTGAAATGGATTATGATCTTTTGCATCATTATAATAACCGTTCTCTATTTTTTTTTTATAAAATGTGAAATCATAAAAACCAAACCGCGAAACCATCAATACCGGTCGGTTTGGTTTACCCAACTTACTTGGTCGGTTTGGTTTGTCATTTTTGAATCCGTAGTTTGTGGTTTGGTTCAGAAAGTTTTGCAAAACTGACCAAACCGCACCGCAGACATCCCTAAGTCCGCATCCCAGACGCAAACGAATCAGAGATGATTGAAGCAGCATGTATGTAATCGTTCATAGTTTCTGATAGATAACTAACACCAAAGTGAAAAGTAAGCTGGTGACGAATGCCTGGTGCATCTAACACGTGAGAGCCAAAATCAATGATTACCTAGTGTGGGTGTGAATCACCAATGGAAGGCATTGACGTGGGGTATAGATCAGAATCATCACCCCGAAAACATGTATTTTGCCTCTTATCGCACTGTGAAAGTGCATCCCTGGTGAAATCTTGCAGTTGGAGAAGTAGCATTGATTGTTTATCCATCTTTTCAGATATTTGCTTCAGATTATGTTGCATCTGATCATTAAGCTTGAGAAGGGCGTTGAGATTATCAATTAGGTTACTGAGTAGTGTTTCGTCCGCCATTGATGCAGACGAATCAATGAAAGAACCAATGTTGTTACCTGATTTTGACATGGTAGAAATTAGAATCAATTCAAAAGTAACCTGTGTGATTTTTGTTAATGATTCTCGAATTGATTACAAGGCAGTGAGTACGAAACAGAAGGGGATGGGAAACTCAGTGACAGATAGGAAAAAGAAGACCAGACAATTATAATCTATCTGCTAATTGTTTCACTCTTCCTCTTTATATATGGGTTTGGAATTTCCATGCATTTGGGTTGGGTTAGATACTTGGGCCTGTGGATGTTTATGCTATTCATAACAGTTTGTCATGCAATTTTTCCAAAGTCTATCCCATGTTATTGCACATATCCTTTTGCGACAAGTCGAGCTTTGTGCTTTTGATAGGTATTGAATTACACGTAATAAAAATGATGAAATCAAAAGGCTAATTATATTGAATATGAAGAAGATGATCGCAAGGATCTGCAATGGATATATACAACCACCTAAATGGTCCCAGGGTTGTGCCCTTCTCATGCAAATGCAATGAGCCTTAAATCCTAACAATATATCTCTTCCCCCCACTAACATGACTAATGATCCATATTTATAGAAATAAATTTACTCTTACCCCCTCCCACAAATACAAATTACGATTAATTAACCAACTAGAATAAGATCTCTATCAATACTGCCCCCATAACCCAAGACTTGATAGAAGATCCCACAACCCTCTGAATAACCCCATCGGAATGAAAATTGTCCATATGCTCTAATTGAAAATGCAGCCCTTCTGGTCCATCTGATTCATCATCCCCAAGCAACAACACCCTAAGTTTACCCTCCGGGAACTTATGTGCTGGACTAAATGGTTGTCCACACTTGTAGCATAATCCTTTCTTCCTGCGGTTCTCCCACTCTGTGCGAGATAAAGAACGAGCACCTCGATCACGACAATTTGCTTGCCCACTGGCAGGTCCACAAGTCCCAATAGTTGTGGACATCCTATTGCTCAACAGACGATGCCCAATTCCACAATCCAACATCTGCAGCCCCGCCTGTGGAGAATATCTAAAACGTGCTACGAGTTGGAATCCGATCGCCGAAACATCAACTCGACATCCTTAGCCAAATACATCGCATCAATACAAGAAGTTGGTCGGTGTAAACGAACCCTCTGTTTGACATCATCCTTTAAACCAACGATAAAATAACCGAGAGTTTGAGACACTGGTAAGTGAGGAACCATTGAGAACAGATACTCAAAATCATCAATATAATCAAAGATGGAATTGGATTGCCGAACAGTGGCTAATTGTTATACGGATTCTGAATTTCCAAACCACTAAAATGTTGTAGCAATTCTGATTGAAATTCAATCCAAGTCAAGGAATGACGAACCTGAGTGAGGATTGTAAACCAGTATTGGGCAACACCAATCATGCTCAATCGAACAAGATGCAAACGGATATCATCAGCAACATTATTGATATCAAAATACAAATTAGCCTTTTGGATCCAACCTTGCGGATCAAAACCAGAGAACTCAGGCAATTTGACCTTCTTCACAGCCCATGGTAATCCAGAAGGAGGATCAAAGGAACCCGATTTGGTGCCGGACGTCGAGAACATGATACCCGTGACGCCTGATGAATCATCCACAGGTTTCTTCTCCTGCGATTTCATCCAATTCATAACCACCTTACGGAATTCAGTGGATTCCGCACGATCTTCATTCAACACCAATAGAGACGCTTTAATTTCCGCAACATCAGCTTGTAATTGCAGGATTTGCTGCTCCTGAGTTTCCAAACGAGAGGTTTGATTCACCATGATTGAATCTGAAATTGGAAGCGCTAATGAGTGTGGAAAGTAAGAAGGAAAAGAGATACCGTAAATCGAAGCAGGAGCTGAAAAGGAGAAATCAGAATTGATATGGAATTGAGAATCGACAGAAATTGAACGTGATTTGAATGAGACGAGTTCAATCAAATCAGAAATACGAAGATGAAATTGAAATCGGAGTTGAAATTGAAATTGTGAAATGAAGGAAAGGAAAACTGCGTAACCTGAAATCGGCGGCTAATTGGGACAAGGAAGCTGGAAAAAATCAAGCGACAATCGACGGAACTTGGGGAGCGACGACGGCGATTTGAGCCAGCAATGATGAAATTGAAATCGAATTGAAGGTGAAGAACGGCAGGTCTGAGGCAGGTCGGACCAATGGTAGGTATTGAATTACAGGTAATAAAAATGATGAAATCAAAAGGCTAATTATATTGAATATGAAGAAGATGATCACAAGGATCTACAATGGATATATATAACCACCTAAATGGTCCCAGGGCTGTGCCCTTCTCATGCAAATGCAATGAGCCTTAAATCCTAACAATATATCTCCTTCCCCCACTAACATGACTAATGATCCTTATTTATAGAAGTAGAAATTACTCTTACCCCCTCCCACATATACAAATTACTATTAATTAACCAACTAGAATAAGATTTCTATCAGCTTTACAATCTTTCCATTTTCAACCCTTTTGCTTTTGAATACCCATTTTAAACTGATTGCCTTGTGGGCACCTGATAGATCTGTCAACTTTTAAGTCTTATTCTTGTTGATGGATTTTAGTTCTGTTTTCAGAGCCTCTGTTCATCTACCATCTTCTGTTGCGTCCTTGTAGTTTCTTGATGCTTCTTCAGCAAAGAGCAGTGCAGTTACATCTACTTTTATTGCTCGTTCATTTACCCCTTTTAGGGCTCTAAAACCTTACAAAGGATAAAATTTCAGAAGATGATGGGTTTTCAGTGAATTTTGCCAAGCTGGGTTCATATAGATATATACTGGTGGAGTGATTGGTGTTGTTGGTGAGTTTATGGGTGTCTGAACAAATCTTTGTACATAATTGTCTTATGTGAGCTCACCTTCTAGATTCTCAAAGTTTGTTCTTTAATTATTTATTAGATTCTCAAAGTTTGTTAATTAATTATTTGTTAGATTCTCAAAGTTCGTTTCATTAGTTATTTATGAACTTGAAAATTCTGTCCTTGATAATGAAATCGTTCATGAAATCATTACATAAATCCATAAATCCTTTTCTATGAACTTCACATCCCGACTAATGCAAATTCTTTTCTCCTTGGGATCAAATAATCTCGATGCTTTTGATCATTCTTTAACTCCTAGGTATACCATTGGAATACTCACGTCATCGTAAATGCCTTGCCTTGCCTTCTCTAAAGTGCTGCCACCTGCCTTCATCTTGTGTTCTTTTTAAACAATATTTATGACTAATCAACTGTCTACATTTTAAAGTTTCTTCCATAACCGTGTTCAAATTCTATGGGTTTTCAGGATGTCCTAAACAAGATCATGGCATTCTCTCAGAATGGTCCAAGGGCTGTATGCATTATGTCTGGCATTGGTGTCATCAATAATGTTACACTTCGTGAAGCTTCAACTTCTGGTGGAACTGCAACATATGAGGTTTGTCTGATTTTCATTTCAATGCTTTAATTATTGTCCAGTGCATAGTTATCAAAGGCACAAGGCGCATAAGCCACGCTCGGAGCCTAGGCGTAAGGCGCAAAAACAAGCGAGGGCTTTTTTAAAGTAGGCGCATAGTATTAAGTTACTATTTTTAGATGTTTGACATGTTTTAAGCTTAAAAATTATAAAAAAAAATATATAAAGTCTATCTATAAAACAATTAATAATCTAGTTGTATAGAGTTTTTAAAATATAAAACCTTTTTATGGTTGTTTTAAACTGGTTTATGGTTGGATTTTTTTGAACTTTGCCAGATATTCCAAAATTTTGACGAAATCTAGCCGGAAAGTCACCGGAGTGTGCCTAAGCTGCCACCAGGCGCCTGGCTTTTTTTTGGGGCCTAGACGGGTGCCGGGCTTTGACAACTATGGTCCAGTGAAACTATAAAAAATAGACTAATTATGTATCCATATTTATAATTTTTATATACATCTGAGCGTATATATTTATAAATTCTCCAGGGGAGATTTGACATATTGGCCCTTTCTGGTTCATTTGTGCTAGCAGAGGTGTATGGTCAACGCACCAGAGCAGGTGGACTAAGCATCACATTATCTGGACCAGATGGTCGGGTTATTGGTGGTGTTGTAGCTGGACTCTTAACAGCTGCATGTCCTGTACAGGTCATCCCTAATTTCTTGAAACCTTTTTTACTTTACTCAAAGGCAACATGGTCAAAGTTACATATGTGTCAGCCTATGGCGCCATGTCGTTGTTTTGACCGGCTAATTGGGTCGGGTAATCCAAAATCAGAACTTTATAAAGTTATTTGCCTTGTATCTAAATCTTTTCAGAATCTTTTGCTGCAGGTTATCGTTGGAAGTTTTCTTCCTGAAAACTGTAAAGAACCTGTGTGGCCAAACCATGTTGAACCGTTGAGTTTCACTCCAAAGGTCATACCGGCTAACCATGGTACTGGACCAAGTAGTCCACTGTCTCATGGGACCCTGAGTGAGTCATCAGGTGGGCCCTGGACTCCACGGAAGGGAGATAATGAAAGTAACCCTCAGGACATGGCAAGTATGCCATGGAAATGATCTTTTCTGTAGCTCAAAATATGTGGACTAGTCATTGAGGACATTATTGTGTAGTCTTTGGTTTAGATTTAAGACACCATGCCAAGTATATCCAAGCAGAGCTTTAATTTTTGGTGGCTAAGGTTGTATAGCATTGAGTAGCAATGTAGGCGAGCCCATGCTTGGATATGACTTGTTTTGTATTAGAGTTCTACCTGTTTCGATCTTTATTTTTGAGATTGAGCTTGGTTTATTAATTGATCTTTAAGCTCAAGCTCAAGCTCAAGCTCAAGCTTGGGCTAGTCTCAACTTGTTGATTATCTATCAAATTATATATATATATATATATATATATATATATATATATATATATATATATATATATATAGGATTTGGTTCAAATGAGAACCCTGCTTAATTGTGGTAACCCATATAACCCTGCAAAAAATGTCCGAATCTTTGATTTTTTTCATTGTCTTTATTATACATATTTAGGGAGGGATTTTTTTTTTGGGTAATTCGCAAGCAAATCGAATTTGCATCGGTGTAAAAGTTTTGCACTTTTCTAAATGTTTCTAAATGCAAATTGAATTTACACCGATGCAAATTCGATTTGCCTTGCGAATTAGCCAAAACACATAAAAGAAACCCTCCCTAAATATGTATAATAAAGACCATAAAAAAAAATCAAAGATTCGGTCATTTTTTGCAAGGTTATTTGGGTTACCGCAATTACAGTGGGTTAACAATGGAACATTCTCATACATATATATATATATATATATATATATATATAGGGGATGGTTCCATTGTTAACACTCCCTTATAGCGTTAACTCTGGCGTTTTTTATGTATAATAAAACCATGACAAAAAAAAAACAACAAAGATTCGGGTAAAAAACGCCAGGGTTAACGCTATAAGGGAGGGTTAACATTTGAACCTCTCCCTATATATATATATATAT
The DNA here is from genome assembly GCA_009363875.1 of Mikania micrantha. Lineage (NCBI taxonomy): Eukaryota > Viridiplantae > Streptophyta > Magnoliopsida > Asterales > Asteraceae > Mikania > Mikania micrantha. Next base: position 32,106,652 of record CM018698.1, on the reverse strand, counting down.
ATTTTCTATGTAGTTATAATGATAATTTTTTATATTTTTATAACTTTATGTTAATTATATTTATTATGTAATTATATCAAATAAAAACTTATCTCTTGTAGTTCAAAAATAATATAAAATTATAAACAGACAAATTTTTAATTAAGAATAAATATTAGTTAAGGAATAAAATAACTATTTATGGCTAAAAGTTTTATATCTTTTAAATTAGAGTATACGTAAGTTACTTTTATATTCACTAAATTATTTGGTTATAAATGATTTTTATGTTCTTAACAGTTCATTAGTTTTATTTGAATGTTCATGCATAAAGAGCCTGCGTATATATCATTTATTATATGAGATCAAATACAGTTGTACACGTAGGAGTACATTTAAACTTGGCTTGATTCAAGCATGTATAAAACCGATCTTGAATGGCATAATTGAAATTTTATACAGTATAATATGATTTTTAATAAAAAAATATGATTAAAATTTCATATAATTTAATATTTTAATTAAATAATTATATTATTTCTTTAAAAAATTATGTTTTCAAAGTTTGTTTAAACATTTTGTTTAAATTTTATATTTAAGAATATTTTTTTTAAAAAAAAGCTATCTTCTAATATTAAATATATTTTTAATGTATTAAAAATCTTTTCTTTAATTTAAAATTTTATAAAAAGTATATTTAATTTATAATATTATTATTTAATAAGATTTATTTAATAGACGGGAGAGACAAGAAAGCAAGCTTACGTTGTATGATTACACGTGTAAGTATATTTTTGCATCTATATCAATCATAATTGAGCAATATTTATTGTATTTTTTGTTTTAGAACTATGGTGTTCTTGTATATTTTGTCATGGCACTTCAGCTAAACGTATTACAAGGTATAATTCCTAATGAAATTAGTCAATGTGTTGAATTTAAAGTTATGTAAGTTAAAGTTTGATATTGATCTCTTTGAAAGGATTTAGCAATGTATAATGGTTATGATACATATCATATAATATAATTTATTTTTTCATCATTTTTAGTTATGTTTGTTATTTTAATATATATAAAAGAAAGATCAAATAAAAAATATATTTTGTATAAGAAGGCTAAAAAGGATTTTTAAACGTTCAAAACCAACCCAAATGAACTTTGATTGAACTCAATTCGACGACATTCGAACCGTTTCATCGAACGCTACAATATTAGCTTTAAGGTTTTAGCTTCAACATTTACGTTAAAAGTTTAGGTTTTAAGGCTTGATTTTTAGCTTTTATGGTTTATCTTTAGGTGTAGGGCTTGTTTTTAAACTTTTGGTTTTATTATTAGATTTATTATTTATCATATAAGGTTTAGGTTTTATGGTTCAACAAGCCGTTTCCAATGATGCAAAAATAAGTTCAATCGTAGTTTGTTTGGGTTGGTTTTCGGGTTTTTAAAAATCTTTCTTAGCCTTCTTAGGAAAAATGAACTTTTTTAATGGAACATCCCCTATACGTATTGTAACATCCCAAAATTTTTCAAATACAAGATTATTTGAATTTACGAATGCGTAACAAATACTAAACTTGTAGGAAAATAAACTAAGTTAAATCCCGGAAATTTCGTATACTCGAAGAACAGTACTCGAAATACAGTACTCGAACTGATTTCGAGTACACCCAATTTCGAGTACCAATATTTCGAGTACCAATCACTGCCTATATATATGAGTGCATTGGGAAATGTGCTAACCTTTGGCTGAAAGCACACTCTTTCTTAAGGGTACGAAGCAGATTTCGAGAACTTCAAGAATCGAGCATTTGATCGACCAAACGGAAGAGGAAATGCACGAGAATCCACAGGAGTGATCATTTATCATCAAGTAAGTGATCTAAACTAAAAAGTTAGGATTTTTGACAAAAGTGAACTTATGCATAAAGCTCACCCCTTTATGCATAAAGTCCGGGACTTTGAGGTTCTAATGTGTTGGTAACAACCTAAGGAACCTGAGACTAGCTCCCCATGGTATCAGATGAATTTCTGAGACGTTTTGTGACAAAAAGATGTGTACACGAAATTATACCCAAAGGAGTACTCGAAACCACACTTAGAAGTAAAAACATGTGTTGAGAACAAGGTTCGAGTACAATGTTCGAGTATACTAGTTTCGAGTGCACATGGAGATTCGAGTACACCTGAAGGTTCGTGTACCTTGGGTATTTCGTGTATTCTAGTACTTCGAGTACATGGGTTTCGTGTACATGAGTATTTCGTGAACTGCAAGTGGTTCGAATATTATCCAGTTTCGAGGACTTGTTGTTATAAGGGGGAACTAGTAGGCTATGAGGACTTGAAATAAATTCTAAGTCTAAGAATGTAATGTAATGTAATGTAATGAGACAATGTAACTGATGTAGGTTCTTAAGTCTTGGCTAAGGAGTTCGGTCAAGGATATAAGGAGCTACTATCAGGTGAGTTCTAGACGCGCTATTTCATGTTTAATGTTTTGGCCTGGCATACATGCTTGTTATTATGTTTATGAGGTTATGTGCTTATAATGATGATGAATGAATGATGATATGCCATGACTATGCATGCATGTTTATGTGTTAGCATGATTTATGCATGATAAATGAGTTATGATGATGAATAACATGATGATATGATATGATGATGACTGTATGATAACATGCTTTATGATGATAACTATGACGATAGTTATAGGGTGTTATGATAAGTCCTAGGTTGCTAGGATGGAAGTATGATGTTATGACTATGATGCCATGATGTTATGATATGATAATGATGCTAGCATAATATGTGCATGGTGCTAGGATGTTATGATGATATGATGTGTGACACCCCGTAAATTCCAGGTCAGCAACATATTTATTTAAATGTTTTATGTACACGTGGCACTAGAATTAAATTAATTTAGTGTGACACGTGGCACGACAGTACGAACACTAACACATGACTGGATAATTCGTGGAATTATCGGCAAACAGCACACACGTGTCAAAACACACGAACGTTGGTGAACGACAAGCACATTGTGGAACACAACACTCGAAACCCCACGAAACACTCACACATTGAACTTGGAAGTTCAAACAAGACCAAACGAAAGTTCGTAAACGTGAAAACGACAACGAACGGATCAACCCAATGAAAATGGGCCTATTGGGCTCACCAGGGGATCTGTCGCGCTACGCGACGGTCCACAAGGACACTGTCGCGATACGCGACAAGTGGCGGGGAAATTTGAACGCGGGACTCTCTCGCGTTACGCGAGGGGAACCCTTGAACGTGTCGCGCTACGCGACGAGACCCAGTTCGCAGAAATCTTTATAAAACCAAGAACAATCATTTCTTGGCCACCCTACACACTCTCTCCGATATCTAGCCATCATATCTCGACCATCTTCCCTCCCTAACCTCTGCAACACTCAAGAACCACCATTGAAGCTCAAGTGTGAAGCTTGGAAGCTCAAGACTTGAAGATTTGGAGTCCCTCACCCTCAAGGAAGCTTGAAACCACCACCACCTCTCTTCTTCCTGTCGAAACCAGCAATCTAAGGAGATCCAGGAGCTGATTATACATCATCTTGGTATTCAAGGAACTCTAGAAGGTAGCCTCACTCTCCTTGTAGCTTAAAAGCACTCACAAGCTCACATGCAAGTGTTAAAACCCACATGCAAGCACCTATAGTGCACATGCACGAATTTATCTTCTGGGTTTGTTGATTTAGATGTGTTTTATGATGATCTAGAATGATTAGAATGCATCTTATGATGATACAAGATGTTGTGTATGTATAGATTTCATGTTTTGTTCACAAAGTGTTGAGATATTGCCATGCATGTATGATCTAAGACATGTTAGATGATTTTGTTGATATGGGGATGATTCTTGATAATGTATAAATATTATTGCAAGGTTAGATTGTGAATATGATGGTCAAAATGTGATTAGGAAGCAAACTTACTATTTTTAGTAACTTTTTAGTCACTAGTTGAACATTTGGTGTAAATGATGAGCATGCATGTATTTGAAATTGCTCTTATGATGATAATATGATGATTGAAATACTTGGAATGTGATTTTGATAATGTCTTGGTCATTACACAACATAGTTACTATATTTAGTAACTTTTTGAGACAACATATTGCTAGATGATAAACTTGGTTATATATACATGATTGAATGCGAGATTGATTATTATGATGATTGTTGATGAGAAAATAGGATTAGAAATGTTAGAATGGTTGTTTTCATGAAAAACTAGAAAGTTACTATATTTAGTAACTTTATTTCTACAAAAACCGATTTGTCAACGTGTTGTATTATTTGAGCATGCTAAGTAACTTAATATGTTATAACATGATGTTTAGATGCTAAATTAGATGGTTTCCGATATCACGTATGCTAAAAATGGAAACTTTCCATTTTAGGAAACTTTTGTGTGCTAACATGATGAAAACGACTTATGTAACCGTATGATGACGTTGCTATGTGTTAACATGATCACGTAGGACTAATGAGCATGCTAGAACTCTAAAACCGATATGCTTTGTGAACTTCCCAAAAATGGAAACTTACTATAAATAGTAAGTTGTCCATAGACGCGACTTGCGCGTTTCGCACACGACGAGCACTTACACGATTGCTACACGATTCACAACCGTCGCACGGTTCACCAACGGGTCGTTGACTTAACACGGTCAAACATGGTCAAACACGGTCATTGTGGACCAACACAGTCAAACACGGTCAATGTGGACCAACATGAGCAAACACGGTCATTGTGGACCGACACGGACAAACATGAACAACCAAGGGTTGTTGGACACAAACATGAGCACTAACACAAACACTAGCACGGTCACATACACGAACTCACGTACGGTATGCGATATAGGTTGCCAGTGACCGACGTGCCATCTACGCAGGAGCTTACGCTTGACTTACTACTTCATCACTAAGATGAGTTTACGGCCCCTCTTTACTCTTTTTCAAACGCTTTTAAATAGGGGGAGAATACTAGTTGCATCGAGTCAAACATCTATTACTGTACAAACACTATGTGTATGCTGGTTTATTGGACAAACATTAAGTGTTGAACTCGTAACAAGTCCTCACAAAGTCTTACCGTTAATGTACGAACAACGTGGTAGATTTGGATGGATCCATTAGGGAATGACTAACCCCACGGGGCACTATGTTGACTGGATGTCATAACCCGTGCAAATTCTGACCTAACTTGCTATGCATACGAGGCATAGCGGAGGCAAGGACAAACAAGTCTAGTTCGGTAGTGACGCACTGACACTTTGGGCCTAGGGCTCGGTACTAACATTTGAAAACAGCATGACACACTTTTATCACTATATGTATATCAAAACCTGTGAACTCACCAACCTTTGTGTTGACACTTTTCTAACTTGTATTCTCAGGCAATTAGCATGGCAAGCACTTGGAACAGGAATGCACATAGGGGATTGAGCATAGGACCCCGCATGCATTTTGTCTATCTTTTGAAAACTATTTCGTTCGGTTTATGTATTAAACAATGTTATGTCTAACAACTACTTATTTCCGCTGCATATGTAAAACGTGTTAATTTTCCGTTGCTTAACTAATTATATCAATTTCCGCTGCAAACTATTTTTCAAGTGTATGTGTCGAACATTGTATTTGAAAACGCATATAGAGGTGTTCTATATGACCTTGAGCTGTGATTCTGGACACGTCACATCCACGTGGACATCCGCCACGAGTGGGAATTCGGGGTGTGACAGACTGGTATCAGAGCCTTGGTTATAGAGAACTAGGTTTGCATGTAGTAAACTTAGACTATAGCCATTGCTCAACTTTAGACACTACACTAGTTTCACACGACATATTAAGTGCATAGTTTAACAATATGCTTTGCGATTTTATCGGATACTTACGAGCACACCTGTGGAACCCTTAGCGGGTGTTCATATCCGACTACGCTTGAGAACTGTGCGATGGGATTAGTGAAAGGACGAGCACAGGACGGAATGGAACTCTTCAATGTTCTGAGGAAGACTACACTAGCACGATCTAACTCGAATCGAACGCTTTTCACAATCCCTATTCTGGAGCGTCAACCCAGTCACCTGACGTACACTTGCGGACTGGAACCCTAGTGACAGCACTCCGAATATGAACCTCGAGCGCTACTGTGATCACTAGCTTCGGAATGAAGGAACTAGAATGACTGTGTAAGATAAATTGACGATTATGGTGGCCAACATAATCGTGAATTTATAGGTACATACGAGTTCTGGTAAATTCAGATGGTAAGCTACAATCATCAGGGAAATTGGGTAGCACACCGCTGCTAGTACAGACCTGAGCTCCGCTACTTACACCGAGCAGTTTATTTCCCTATTGTATTTAGTATTGTTAGAACCTACATGAGCGAGCTAAGCTCATACACATCACTTTGGTAATAGTGATCTTATGAAATCTATTACTGTACTTTTGAAGAAACTGGTAATTTTTTCCTCTGCACATGCTAACACCCTACTGTCTCTAACGATAGGTAATACAATATCTATTGTATATAGATATTACGAATGGCTGGTCAAGGAAAGTATGTGCGTACAGAAAACCAGGCAATCAGTTCTGCGGCTATCGAAGCTATGGTAGAACAACGGGTTAGAAAAGCCATTGCGGATCACGAGACGGCACGTCTGAACAGTGAAACAAGCAACGTGACTCACAACAACAACTCGGAAGGATGTTCATTCAGAACCTTCACTAACTACAATCCTCATATATTCAAGGGATCGGAAGGAGCGGTAGGACTGCTCCAATGGATTAAGAAGGTTGAGTCAACCTTCTGCTTGAGCGGGTGTTCTGAAAAGAATAAAGTAAAATTTGCTACCGGGACTTTTGAAGGACATGCACTCACTTGGTGGAATTCGCACATCCAGACACTAAGTCTGGAGACTGCTAACTTAATCCCATGGGAAAACTTCGTCAAGATGTTGAAGAAAGAATACTGCCCTCAAAACGAAATCAAACAACTGGAGGGATTCTGGATTCACAAAATGGAGGGATCCGAGATTGAACAATACACCGCTCGATTCCACGAGATGTGTAGACTGTATCCAGAAATGGTGACCCCAGAATACAAAAAGATTGAACAATACATCAACGGGTTACCTGAACAGATCCAAGGCTTGGTTACCACGGAAGACCCCGCACTCATTCAACCCACTATTTGTTTGGCTCATTGTCTGACTGACCAAGCGGTAGCACTGGGCAAGCTACCCAAGCGAGGCGAACATCTAAAGCCTCAAGAAAGCCAGAAAAGGAAGTGGGAACCCAGCCACCACCAATCTCATCAACCCCAACAACAACAACGATCTGCACCTGCCAGAGCATTCACTGCCACCCAACCCGATGACAAGGGAAAGGGTGTGTATCAAGGGAAGTACCCACTGTGCAACCGATGCTCATATCACCACTTCAGGCAATGCGAGCGATACCGTTGCCTAAAGTGCGGAAGACATGGCCACATGGCCAAAGATTGCAGATCAAAGTTTCCTGTCAACAACCCCAACCACAACCAGAATAACAGCAACCAGAACACCTCCAGAGGATGTTATGAATGTGGGAAACCAGGCCACATGAGGAGGGATTGCCCTCAGTTGAAGAAGGCCGGAGGAGGAGCGGCCAAGGGACGAGCTTTCGTGATTGGCTCGGGGGAAGCCAAAGACGATCCTAACATTGTAACCGGTACGTTTCTTTTAAATAATGTCTATGCTAGCATATTATTTGATACCGGTGCCGATAGGAGCTTTATATCTAGTGAGTTTAGTAGGTTACTAGATATTACCCCAACACCACTAGACTACAAATATACCGTAGAGTTAGCCGACGGCAAACTAATTGAAACACAACACGTCTTTCGAGGATGTGTCATGGTGTTGGCGGATCACAAACTCGAAATCGACTTAATGCCGGTGACTCTCTGAAGCTTTGATGTAGTCGTTGGAATGGATTGGTTATCCGCTAACCAAGCCGAGATCGTATGCAACGAGAAGATCGTACGAGTGACGTTGCAAGACGGAGAACAACTCTCGATCCATGGAGAACAACGGAGAATACCATTGAACATTACGTCCTGCATGAAGGCAAACAAGTACCCCCAAAAGGGATACACTGCACTACTAGCCCTCATCATGGAACAACCGAAGAAAGAAAGGAAGATTGAGGACATTTCAGTAGTCCGCGATTTTCCCGAAGTGTTTCCTGAGGATCTACCTGGACTGCCTCCGAAACGACAAGTCGAATTCCAGATAGACCTCATACCAGGAGCAGCACCAATTGCTAAAGCTCCATACCGACTAGCACCGACTGAGATGCAAGAACTGTCTAACCAGTTGCAGGAACTGTTAGACAAAGGATTTATTAGACCGAGCTTCTCACCTTGGGGAGCGCCGGTCTTGTTCGTAAAGAGGAAAGACGGATTATTCCGAATGTGTATCGACTACAGAGAGCTGAACAAGGTGACGATCAAGAATCGATACCCGTTGCCACGAATAGACGATCTGTTTGACCAGTTGCAAGGGTCAAGCTACTATTCAAAGATCGATTTAAGATCAGGTTACCATCAATTGAGGATGCAAGAAAACGATATTCCTAGGACTGCTTTCAGAACCCGATACGGACGCTACAAATTCCTGTTTATGCCCTTTGGACTAACCAACGCACCAGCAGTATTCATGGACCTCATGAATAGAGTGTGCAAACCTTATCTCGATAAATTCGTAATAGTGTTCATTGACGACATTCTGATTTATTCAAAGAATCGAGAAGAACATGCTGAACATCTAAGGCTAGTCTCGGAATTATTGAAGGAAGAACAACTGTACGCGAAGTTTTCAAAGTGCGAATTTTGGATTCGCGAAGTCCAATTTCTTGGACACGTGTTTAATGAGCAAGGGATATACGTAGACCCAGCCAAGATTGAAGCCATCAAGAACCGGGAAGCACCCAAAACTCCGACTGAGGTGCGACAATTCCTAGTTCTGGCAGGGTACTATCGGAGATTCATTGAAGGATTTTCAAAGATTTCTCAATCACTGACATCCCTGACCCATAAAGACAAGAAGTTTGACTGGGGAGACAAACAGGAAACTACTTTCAATTTGTTGAAGCAGAAACTATGTACTGCACCTATCCTATCCTTACCGGAAGGAAGCAATGATTTCGTGGTGTATTGTGACGCCTCGAAACAAGGACTTGGATGCGTATTGATGCAACGCGAGAAGGTGATAACATATGCTTCACAACAACTGAAGGTGCATGAGAAGAACTACACGACTCATGACCTTGAGTTGGGAGCCGTAGTATTTGCCTTGAAGATCTGGCGACACTACTTGTATGGCACAAAATGCACTATCTTTACCGATCATAAAAGCCTACAACACATCTTCGACCAGAAGGAACTAAATATGAGGCAACGAAGATGGGTCGAACTCATAGGCGATTACGATTGTGCTATCAAATACCATCCGGGTAAAGCCAATGTAGTGGCCGACGCGTTGAGCCGGAAAGAAACAACAAAACGCGTACGTGCGCTACAACTCACAATTCATTCTGAACTACCAAATCAGATTCTAATCGCACAACAGGAAGCCCTGAAAGCTGAAAATCTCACTCTTGAAGCCATGCGTGGTATGGATAAACAGATGACAGTAAAGGATGACGGAGCCTATTACTTAATGGATCGAATTTGGATTCCACAATACGGAGGATTGAGAGAAGTAGTGATGGACGAAGCACACAAGAGTCGGTATTCCGTACATCCGGGCTCTGACAAGATGTATCACGATTTGAAGACAACCTACTGGTGGCCAAACATGAAAGCTGAGATAGCAACTTACGTGAGTAAGTGTTTAACGTGCTCAAAAGTCAAGGTTGAGTACCAAAAGCCATCAGGGTTACTTCAACAACCGGAACTACCGATGTGGAAATGGGAGCAAATTTCCATGGATTTCATCACTAAACTGCCAAAGACGGCAAGCGGTTGCGATACCATCTGGGTTATCGTAGACCGACTGACGAAATCTGCACATTTCCTACCCATCAAGGAGACTGACAAGTTGGACAAGCTCACCCGTATCTACATAAAAGAAGTGGTCACTCGACATGGAGTGCCAATCTCGATTATATCTGACCGCGACAGTCGATTCACGTCGCACTTCTGGAAGTCTTTGCATAAGGCTTTGGGCACGAGATTGGATATGAGTACCGCTTACCATCCACAGACAGACGGACAGAGTGAGCGAACCATACAAACGCTGGAGGACATGATCCGGGCATGTGTTATTGACTTTGGGAATAGCTGGGAAACCCATCTACCATTAGTTGAGTTTTCATACAATAACAGCTACCACACTAGCATCCAAGCTGCACCATTCGAGGCACTTTACGGACGAAAGTGTCGATCACCCATCTGCTGGGCTGGAGTTGGAGACAGCCAACTAACCGGTCCAGAACTTGTGCACGAAACGACTGAGAAGATCGTGCAAATACGCAAGCGGATGGCAGCAGCTCGGGACAGACAGAAAAGCTATGCCGACAAACGACGCAAACCGTTAGAATTTCAGGTGGGAGGCAGAGTGCTACTCAAGGTCTCGCCCTGGAAGGGAGTCATTCGGTTTGGCAAACGGGGCAAACTGAACCCTCGTTACATTGGACCCTTCGAGATTACAAAACGAATAGGCCCTGTAGCCTACGAACTGAACCTGCCAGATGAGTTGAGCAGTGTACACAACGTATTCCACATCTCTAACCTCAAGAAGTGCCTATCTGATGAGACACTTGTTATCCCTCTCGAAGAAATACAAACCGATGAACAATTGAACTTCGTTGAGGAACCGGTGGAGATTATGGACCGGGAAACCAAGAAGCTCAAACTCAGCAAGATTCCGATTGTGAAGGTGCGATGGAATTCGCGACGAGGACCGGAATTCACGTGGGAACGTGAAGACCAGATGAAACAAAAGTACCCACACCTGTTCGCGGAACAGACAAACACAGGCAACGCAAGTTGAATTTCGGGACGAAATTCTTTCTAACAAGAGGAGGATGTGACACCCCGTAAATTCCAGGTCAGCAACATATTTATTTAAATGTTTATTTAAATGTTTTATGTACACATGGCACTAGAATTAGATTAATTTAGTGTGACACGTGGCACGACAGTACGAACACTAACACATGACTGGATAATTCGTGGAATTATCGGCAAACAGCACACACGTGTCAAAACACACGAACGTTGGTGAACGACAAGCACATTGTGGAACACAACACTCGAAACCCCACGAAACACTCACACATTGAACTTGGAAGTTCAAACAAGACCAAACGAAAGTTCGTAAACGTGAAAACGACAACGAACGGATAAACCCAATGAAAATGGGCCTATTGGGCTCACCAGGGGATCTGTCGCGCTACGCGACGGTCCACAAGGACACTGTCGCGATACGCGACAAGTGGCGGGGAAATTTGAACACGGGACTCTCTCGCGTTACGCGAGGGGAACCCTTGAACGTGTCGCGCTACGCGACGAGACCCAGTTCGCAGAAATCTTTATAAAACCAAGAACAATCATTTCTTGGCCACCCTACACACTCTCTCCGATATCTAGCCATCATATCTCGACCATCTTCCCTCCCTAACCTCTGCAACACTCAAGAACCACCATTGAAGCTCAAGTGTGAAGCTTGGAAGCTCAAGACTTGAAGATTTGGAGTCCCTCACCCTCAAGGAAGCTTGGAACCACCACCACCTCTCTTCTTCCTGTCGAAACCAGCAATCTCAGGAGATCCAGGAGCTGATTATACATCATCTTGGTATTCAAGGAACTCTAGAAGGTAGCCTCACTCTCCTTGTAGCTTAAAAGCACTCACAAGCTCACATGCAAGTGTTAAAACCCACATGCAAGCACCTATAGTGCACATGCACGAATTTATCTTCTGGGTTTGTTGATTTAGATGTGTTTTATGATGATCTAGAATGATTAGAATGCATCTTATGATGATACAAGATGTTGTGTATGTATAGATTTCATGTTTTGTTCACAAAGTGTTGAGATATTGCCATGCATGTATGATCTAAGACATGTTAGATGATTTTGTTGATATGGGGATGATTCTTGATAATGTATAAATATTATTGCAAGGTTAGATTGTGAATATGATGGTCAAAATGTGATTAGGAAGCAAACTTACTATTTTTAGTAACTTTTTAGTCACTAGTTGAACATTTGGTGTAAATGATGAGCATGCATGTATTTGAAATTGCTCTTATGATGATAATATGATGATTGAAATACTTGGAATGTGATTTTGAAAATGTCTTGGTCATTACACAACATAGTTACTATATTTAGTAACTTTTTGAGACAACATATTGCTAGATGATAAACTTGGTTATATATACATGATTGAATGATGCGAGATTGATTATTATGATGATTGTTGATGAGAAAATAGGATTAGAAATGTTAGAATGGTTGTTTTCATGAAAAACTAGAAAGTTACTATATTTAGTAACTTTATTTCTACAAAAACCGATTTGTCAACGTGTTGTATTATTTGAGCATGCTAAGTAACTTAATATGTTATAACATGATGTTTAGATGCTAAGTTAGATGGTTTCCGATATCACGTATGCTAAAAATGGAAACTTTCCATTTTAGGAAACTTTTGTGTGCTAACATGATGAAAACGACTTATGTGAAACCGTATGATGACGTTGCTATGTGTTAACATGATCACGTAGGACTAATGAGCATGCTAGAACTCTAAAACCGATATGCTTTGTGAACTTCCCAAAAATGGAAACTTACTATAAATAGTAAGTTGTCCATAGACGCGACTTGCGCGTTTCGCACACGACGAGCACTTACACGATTGCTACACGATTCACAACCGTCGCACGGTTCACCAACGGGTCGTTGACTTAACACGGTCAAACATGGTCAAACACGGTCATTGTGGACCAACACAGTCAAACACGGTCAATGTGGACCAACATGAGCAAACACGGTCATTGTGGACCGACACGGACAAACATGAACAACCAAGGGTTGTTGGACACAAACACGAGCACTAACACAAACACTAGCACGGTCACATACACGAACTCACGTACGGTATGCGATATAGGTTGCCAGTGACCGACGTGCCATCTACGCAGGAGCTTACGCTTGACTTACTACTTCATCACTAAGATGAGTTTACGGCCCCTCTTTACTCTTTTTCAAACGCTTTTAAATAGGGGGAGAATACTAGTTGCATCGAGTCAAACATCTATTACTGTACAAACACTATGTGTATGCTGGTTTATTGGACAAACATTAAGTGTTGAACTCGTAACAAGTCCTCACAAAGTCTTACCGTTAATGTACGAACAACGTGGTAGATTTGGATGGATCCATTAGGGAATGACTAACCCCACGGGGCACTATGTTGACTGGATGTCATAACCCGTGCAAATTCTGACCTAACTTGCTATGCATACGAGGCATAGCGGAGGCAAGGACAAACAAGTCTAGTTCGGTAGTGACGCACTGACACTTTGGGCCTAGGGCTCGGTACTAACATTTGATAAACAACATGACACACTTTTATCACTATATGTATATCAAAACCTGTGAACTCACCAACCTTTGTGTTGACACTTTTCTAACTTGTATTCTCAGGCAATTAGCATGGCAAGCACTTGGAACAGGAATGCACATAGGGGATTGAGCATAGGACCCCGCATGCATTTTGTCTATCTTTTGAAAACTATTTCGTACGGTTTATGTATTAAACAATGTTATGTCTGACAACTACTTATTTCCGCTGCATATGTAAAACGTGTTAATTTTCCGTTGCTTAACTGATTATATCAATTTCCGCTGCAAACTATTTTTCAAGTGTATGTGTCGAACATTGTATTTGAAAACGCATATAGAGGTGTTCTATATGACCTTGAGCTGTGATTCTGGACACGTCACATCCACGTGGACATCCGCCACGAGTGGGAATTCGGGGTGTGACATGATGGAATGATGCTAGTATGACATGCCTAGGATGCCATGATGACTACGATGAATGATGTTATGATGAACGATGATATAATGTTAGAATTTCATGAATGATGAATCCATCATTTGTTAGGGGATGTGTATGAATGATGCTTCAGTACTTGTGCTGGGTATGAGAGTCAACCACGACTATAACTGGGTATGACAGTCAACCACGACTAACTGGGTATGACAGTCAACCACGACTATAACTGGGTATGACAGTCAACCACGACTATAACTGGGTATGACAGTCAACCACGACTATAAATGGGTATGACAGTCAACCACGACTATAACTGGGTGTGACAGTCAACCACGACTATAACTGGGTATGACAGTCAACCACGACTATAACTGGGTATGACAGTCAACCATGACTAACTGGGTATGACAGTCAACCACGACTATAACTGGGTATGACAGTCAACCACGACTATAACTGGGTATGACAGTCAACCACGACTATAACTGGGTATGACAGTCAACCACGACTATAACGGGGTATGACAGTCAACCACGACTATAACCGGGTACGACAGTCAACCACGACTATAACTGGGTATGATAGTCAACCACGACTATAAGATTAAGTACTTAGCTTCATACATCAATGTGAAAGAAGTGACCTCATGGAACCAAGTAATAAAGTTTTTTCGATAAATTATTTGGTATCATATGCTATTACAAATAGTGCACACTCAATCGAGTACAAAGAAAAAGAAAATATTTCTCTTGAAGAAATTTTTTCTTAAATTGGATTTGTAGAAAGAAGTAAATTTTCTGAACCTTCTCAAATTCAAAGTAATTGGGCTATAGATATAGCATAAAATACAGAAATAATTGGGCAAAAACCCAGATTTTCTTTTGATAATAATAAACTGGAGATTCGAGAAGCACCATCTTCATCTCCTGATTTTGTTAGATCTGTTTCAAACAAAATTGATTAATTTGGTGAAACACTAAAAAGAATTTTAGATGAGTAATCGATACGATTATCCTCATATTTATAAAAAAGGAAAAATCCTAAAAATTAAGAGTTTAATAAAAAATGCTTCACACAAGTTCATTTTTTATACTGAAAACGTAACTTTACATAATATTGTTAATTCTCTTAACAATATTAATGAAATAAACGAAAGAAGTTGGCTTAAATTAGCCAAAATTCTTCATTATTTTGGATTAGAAAAAAATATCAGTGAATCTTTTTCTAAAACAAAATTCCTTATCAAAAATTTAAATCTGATATCTCTTCTTTTAGGGGGGGGGGGGGGGGAATAAAAGTTGATTTTGGTTCTTTAAAAGAACTCTTTAAAGAACAAGAACTTAAAAATGAACTAAGATTCCAAATCTTAGAAAAAGACTTTCAAGAAGTTAAAACAGCTATCCAGAAGGTTATTGGCAATTAAGCTTGTCAACACAAGCGATTACGAATATCGTCTCAAAAATTGAAGAGCAAATTGCTGATCAGAAAGCAACTATTGCAATCAACGAAATGAGAATAAACGAGGTACGTTTTAATTAATTTCTTAGTACTAAGAATAAAAGAAGTATAATAAACAATCTTCAAGTGAGAATTGCTGATTGTAACATAAAAATCAAAGAGCTCGAAGAACAGATCGTATTACTTCTTATAATATGATGTCTTTGGCAAAAATAGAAGAACAGGTTCTTGAACTTTCTAAAAAAGTTGAAGAACTTAAAAGCAAGGTTTTTTCTGAGTCCATTTCAGAAAATACTTTGAATATTGTTGCAGCAAAAATAATAAAAGACATTTCTGAAAAAATTGATGAAAATAAAGACATCAATCCTTTCAAAGAAAAACCTATAGAAAAACCGCTAACAGACTCTATTAGGTTTCAAAAATATTCATACCCAAATTTTTACGTTGGAAACCCATCTCTGGGAAATTTAAGATGCAAAAATTCATTAACATGGCCTTTTGGATCCAACAAAAATGATAAATAGTTGTTTTAAAAAACCATTTAGAAAAATTAATCAAAAGATTAATTGGTTATATCTTCTAATTGAAGAAAAGTATCGTAATATATATGAATTGATGAGTAATTGGACCATTCATCCTAATGATAAAACAATAAGTCTTTTAAAAATTAATGACAATATTAATTCCTTTAAAAAAGAAATTAAAAACCTCAAAGATAAGAAAATAATCTTTAACTTGTGGATAAAAATGACTTTTACTGAAAAACTTGAAGAGGCTTTATTGGATGAAAAAACCTCCTTAGAACAAGTTCATGAAATAGTAAAATATTTATCTCTTGAAGAAAATGAAAGAGAAAATATATTTAAAAACTCTAAATCTCATAGAGAAAAATACTCTTCAAAAAATGAAAACATTTTTGTTGCTGAAGAACCAAAAACAGAAGATGAACAAGAAACTTCTTCTGAAGAAGAGTTTATAACTAGACACAGATTTAAGATGGGAAGAGAACGTGGAGAATCCAGCTCTAGTTATCATCCTAAAAATAAAAATTATGAATTTAGTATGCGTTATTGTAGCAACTGTAAGAAAATCCCAACAAACTTAAACATTAAATCGTAACTAGACGATAAAGCCCAATAAGAAACTTAGGCCCAATTAGGCCTATTAAGGATTTTAAAACAAAACGTAATGTGTGAACACATGCATTTTCTAATTAAACGTTCTGACTCCCGAGCTGAGGTAAATAACCTTGATAATTACCTATTTAAAAATATTTACAATATTAAAGATGCAAGAATCTTATTTAACACGTTAAAACATTAAATCTGTTAAATATGTCGTGTACGCAATAATTATCGTGTTTCGACGAAATTAATTAATCAAATTTATTATAACAAACAAAATAAACATTTTAATAATATCTTAGGTTACTATTCGCTATCTAATATAATTCGGGGCGAGAATAATAAACGAAAATGAAATACGAGCAAGATACGAGATTCGGTACGCGTTTTAATCTATTTGTAACCCTAGATAAGCCCTAACTATAAAATGGAGCCACTCCCTCTTGTTTCTCATTACACCAGCCGTCACACACATTTGTGTGTATGTTCCAGCCGCACATAAACACGAGAGAGAGAGAGAACAACGATGATGGTGCCAGGGAGGAGCCACGATGGTTCCACGGCGGCAGGTGGTGGTGCAACCAGTTTTCTACACCACTAAACTCCATTCCCCGTGTTCTACAACCTTCCCTTCTACAGTTCACGAGTAGATGTCCCTAAGGCCGAGAAAACAAAGTCAGAAGGAGTGTGGTGGCTAGGTTTTAGCCTCAAGCCGGCGGCAATGGCGTCTTTGTCCGGTGGCATGGTGCAAACAGCGGAGAAAGGGCCGAGAAAATGACATGCAGGGGCTGTGTTGATAGGAATCCATCGAAGACACACATGCAAGGGTGAGAGCGGCTCGTGGTCGGCCTACATCCCTGCGGTGGTTGTTCCAGCGGCGGTTGACGGTGGTGATTAGGAGTCTACAACATTTTCTCTATAATCTCGGCACAAAATGGTAAGTAGCCACATAACGACCTTCGATCCATACATGTATGACTGATTTTAGAGAGTTTTATGGTTCTAATGGCTGTTGTGGATGGTTTCATGTGGCTGTGATGGTGTTGAGCAGTAGATGGTGGCTGTGGAACAAACATTTGGTGAACCAGCAGTAGCCAAAATAGGAGATGAAGGAAACTAGGGTTTCTGGAGAAGGAGTGAACCTTGGTCAATGAAAGTCAACAGGAAAAAGGGCTGGTCAAAACCGGACAGACTCGGTCAACAGGAAAAACCGACTACTCGATTTTATTCGTTGTTTAAAAACGATTTTAGAAACATGCTCGTGTTATGAAACATGCGGTCGGTTAATTAAATTTGAATTGTACGCGCGAGATGAACGAGTGGAAAGGTAAAAACGCGCGCCATTATCTTTTAACATATGCTTAAAATGTTTAATCAGATAAGTTAAAGTGGTTGAGCATTTGGGTTAAATAGATAAAATACGGTTCGTCATAATTAGTTAATAATAAAATGTTTAATAAAATCATAACACGTGTGTGATTTATATTATACATTCGGAGTAACATATGTAAATAAATACCACTATAAATCCCTAAAACTTTATCATATAAATGCTGAATTAGGCATAACAAATTTTACAATGTGTTAATATCAATACTAGATAAAATGTTTGTATGTAGTAATAAGTGTTTAGATTGGTTCATTGTAACCACTGATATGTAATGTGGATACTGATAGAAATTGCTACATTGGGTATAAAATAACATAAAACTTAAATTAATTAGAACTTTATAAATTGTGTACTCAATGAATGTTTAGGATACATATATATAATTCTCATATAAACATTTAGTCTCTATATATACACCCACACACACATACGTTATATATACATCTATAGAATATTGTATACAATAATTAGTTAAGTATAATCACATGTTTATAATATGTTATATGTTTAAATTCAACATGTTAACAACTGGTTTTATATAAATATGGGTAAACAAAATGTAAATTAGGTTGGATTTATTATGATGAATGTGCATAACTATACTATATACATTGTGATAGTGTTAAACAACTAGGAACTTGATACAAATGTTTAATTCAATCTTAATATGATTTTTTTCATATATTACCACTATTATACTAAATTCGATGTAACCATGAATTCATAATATGATTAATTATTTCTATAAGCATCATTTCTATTATTAGTAACATTAACATAATCATTTTCTACTCTTTTAAGATTATTTAAAATTTTAGTATAATTTAATTTATATTATAAGAGTAATCATACTCGACACATTAAAGGTTTGTGATTCAAAGTTTGCAAATAATAAAGCTTACTAAAAACATGATTATTCATTATAACATATGATACTATAATATTTCATATTTTTACTAATAATTAAAATTTGACAATAGTAGCGTTATTAATTTTGCTAAGTGAAATTAGTTTTATTATTATTAAGATTATTATTATTATGTTTGATAATCGATTCATCTATGAATGTTTACTTACATTTAAACATAGAAAATAAAGTATGAATACTTTAAACACTTTCTTATTCAATATTTATAATAATTACAATAGTTAGTATATTCAATGACTACAACATGTAAATATCTTAGATACTAATGTTAATTGCAACTATTTTGTGATGTATGAAATACCTATTAATTATCTCTAATACTGTTATGTTAAGTGAATACATTATAATAATTATCTTATTGCTTTGTAATACCTTATGCATTACATAAATTTATATTATTAGTAAGACCCCATGACTAGTAATACACTTAAACGATTTTATATTGTTTGTCTCTCAAACTCCCAAACAAGGTTACCCAACTTTAAAATATAAGATCATTAGTCTCAATAAAACTCAATTATCTTAAAAGACCATAAACACGCTAGTCACATAAGTAGCATACTAGTAGCTACACTAAACATCAAATAATACCAACATTTGCATATACATTTAGACGTGCAAATATAAGGTAAGACTTCATTAGGTATGGTAATATAAAGAAACTTTAAACTAGCAAACTCTAAACACATTAACCCAAAGAGCTCAACCACAGTAAACAACCATAATGTATGAAACTACAACTTATACATGTATAGATGATTACAATTAGGAACTTGCTATGATGACACCTCTGGGAACATAGCAAATCATGCATAGTGGCACAATGACATATTTGTACAGGAACAAAAGGAAGCCATTAAAGCAACCAGGTGAGTTCATGTGATCCCTTTTCTTTTACTGTTTTGGGATACTGAAAGCATGCTCCATAAATTGTTTATAAAATTTTATTTATGTGATAATGAACGTCCGTTTCAATAAAATTGCTTCCCCTAGGCATTAAACATAATTTACAACCATTAACTCATAAGTAGAGCCGGTGAGTATATGGGTAGTACTACTTGGGGAATCCCCACGCACAGTGGCCCGAAAGGGTGGCCTTGTAAAAGAAAGGTTGAAACCCACTGAGGTTATTGTCAACCGTTGTGGCATATATTCTTATGATACATAAATGACCGAGAGCAGGAACGGGTCTCGGAATTGGGAAGTATATTTGGTTTGACCATGTTGTGGGCTAACAATGTATGAGGCAAACGCCCGAGCATGGGACAGGGTTGGTTGTATTGTTTTTGAATTATCACATGCATTTATTTTGTGTCTGTAAACTAAAACTCATGAGCTCACCAACTTTATAGTTGACGTATTTTAGCATGTCTTTCAGGTAATTAGAAACAGGTTTGACTCGGATACAGGGTTGCTCGAACAAGAACATTACATGGAAAATCTGAAGAACTTGACTTAAAGATTAATAAAGTGTGCTGATGCCTGGATGGACCTAATAACTCTAGAAAGTCTCCCGCTAGTTAAATTATGTCTTTAGATTTGTTGTAAACAAATTAGATATCTAGACTAAACCTTTGGTTGAATTGTAAATTATTTATTTTGTCTTCCGCTACTTTGTGTTTTGAATCAATCGTTAGTCAAGCCCCCTGGTTGGGTTGTGACAGTTATCATAATGGAATACCAAATTCAGAGACTGGTACTTCTAATACTATCAATACCATTAATATTGATTGCATCTTTGATCTTCAAAAAAGACAAGAAGTAATTGATAAATGGAATACTGAGATTAGTTTGATAATCCAATCTAATCCTGATGAATTTGTTTCCTCAAAAGTGTGACAGTTGCATACGAGAATCACGTCAGCAATGACGTGGGCACATTTGATCGTTCTAGAAATCCACTTTGATTTAATGATTGTAATGGCAATAGTATGCGAAAAATGATGAACGTGGGCGAAAATCGTGCACAAAACGGAGTCCTGGATTGCCCGGAATCGAAAAACGAAGAAAAATCACTAAGTGTTGGTCGACTGGACCCATCGCGGTACGCGAAGGAGGGATTTAGAATCCTCCGCGGTACGCGATGCATGTAAAATATCTAAGATTCCTCCGGATTTCTCCGCGGTACGCGAAGCCTTTTTGGGCTTCTGGTCGCGGTACGCGACGGATGTGGCGGTCCAGTGATCTGATCTACTTCATCAGATTTCATGCAAAATTAAACTTTTATTTCATTTCGAACTCAGACGCAAACCAGACGAAGAACACGACCAAAACACAATCTAAATTCCTATTTCAAGCCCTCCGAACGCAAGGATCGCACCCGGGAACGTGTTTTCAAGTACTGATCGTCGTTTTAGCCGCAGATATCCGTCAGATTAGGTAATGATCCGTTTAAACCTTCTAGTTTGATTTTGATTGATTAGATCTTGATTTTGAACGTAATGAGATAGTTAGGATTGTTGATTATTGCCTAGATGATGGCTAGGATTGATTATGAACAAAGAACACAAAGTTTTAACGGTTAAATCCTTGTTTTGATCCGTTGTAATGCCCGGTTTGCATGAAACCATACCCATGATTATAATGGTTTAATCCATTTGATTATAACAATGTAGGTGATTAGTTGGGTTAATCCTTGAAATGCAAGGTTAAATCCAAGTGTTTCAAACTAATCACAATCATTAACATACTCATTGGAACGATTATCTGATGTTTATGATAACAGTCAGATTAGTATGTTAAACTTGGTTATTATACCTCTTATGATACTACATTGTGATATTTCATGATATTTGGGTAATCAATAACAAGGATTGATCATTCCTAAGCCATTAAATTATCTAGAAACTGTTACAGTATCATAATCAACAACATTAACTATTTGGTTAATCTAAGATTATTCTGATTAATCAAGAGTGTCATCAACTTTGTATTAGGAATCTAATGCAATGTAGGTTCCTACATTATCATACATTGTATGATATAACATTAAATTAACTAATTACATAACTAATATCAGTTTGATGACTTTTAAGTCAATGTCTTTGACATTGAACGTTCAGAAAGATCTAATCAGTAAACTAGAACATAAATAACTCATTAAATATAAATAAATGCAGAATCACTTCTCTATTATCAGTTTTGAGATATTCTGCTACATCTATACTACCAGGTGAGTTTCGTACGACCCCTTTTCTTTTTAATCTTTTATAAACATCGGGGTAGCGCTATAAAACTTTTCAAAACTATATGATATGTATCACTGTTATCTGTGTGATTGCATGTGATTGGTTGGAACTTGTGGATTTCATGGGATTTTTGCCCTGAGAACAGAACACTATCACAGAACTTAAGTCCTCATTTCTGAACTGTATCTAGTGAACCCATGTGGGGCCGAACGGGGAAACATTGATAGTACTATTGGCTGACCACCCATTTGCTGGGAGGATTGCATCTCCCCTTGTGTGAATGTTTGTTTCCTGTTTCCAAAACTTCTTAATGGTGTGATAGACATTAAGATAATGAGGCATTAAGATATGTACCGACGGGTAGTATCTTGTGGAACAATATCGTCAGAAAGGAACTAGATACGGGTCCCATGGTTATCTTGAACTGAACATTTGGTGAACTTATATTACATATCATATCATATCATATTGTGAAACTTGAACTGTATGAACTCACCAGCTTTGTGCTGACGTTTTCAGATTAAACCTTTTTGCAGGTAGACCGTGACTTCGGGAAGAATGCACCTCACAAAAATTGTAGTTAAATAGGTTAATGTTGTAATGTAAATTGTAATAACGAAACCCTGTAATGTATTTATTTTAAGTTAATCTGTGTGCTTGTGATATCGGATCAAGTAAGTCACCCCACACCTCGGAGACATCACCACTGTGCTTCCGCAACCGTTTCAGTGACATCATACATGAGGTGACGAGGGGTGGGGGTGTGACAAAAAGGTGTTTTATTGTTAATAGAACATAAGACTGCAGGGATTAACAAAGATTTCATCAAAAAGACCTCTTGGAATGAGGATATGCATGGAGAAGTTACCTTTGACACAATTATTAAAGCTCTCTATGTTATGTTTTTAGGACTTGATTATATAAATAATCAAGAAAATGAAAATCAAAAAATAATTAAAAAAGCTAGACAAGTTTTAACTAAAGCTCAATTATGTGATATTTGTCTTTTAGACGACTTCACATGCACTTTTGAGAAAAATTTATATAAATTAGATACAGGAGAATACCATACTTGGATTGAAGCCTATCTAATGAAAATTCCAATCGTTGGCGATAAAGCCAAAGAAAGATGGAATAAAGAAAAGAATGGTTTAACCATGCATTCTCTTGGATTAGCCACAAGAATTGTTAAAGAAGAAATCTCTTTACATTGCGACTTTTCTAACAAACAAAAACAACTAAAAAAGTTTAATAAAAGATGCTGTGAAAAACTCACAGAAAATCAACAATTTCTTTTTGGATGTTCTCCAATCAAAGATAAAAAATATTTTAAAGATAAATATAAAAAAAGATATAAGAGTAATCCAGATAAAAAGAGTTGGAGTAAGAAGAAACGAAAGTTTAAAGCGGTTAAATATTTTACCAAGAAAAAAAAATGTCAGAAAATCTGTCCACAAGGTAAGAAAAAATGCCGGTGTTGGATATGTTCTGAAGAAGGACATTATGTCAATGAATGCCCTAATATGCATAAATTCCCTGAAAAAATAAAACTCATTCAGGAAGCTACAACTGAAGGATTTTATCCTTTAGAGAATTTATATGAAAATACTCAAACAGTTTTTTCAGTACAAATACTTATTAATACAAGCTCTTTAGATTCGGACACAACCGATATATCTGAATAAATATGGAGATTCATCATTGCCATAATCTTCGAAAGAAAAATAATAATTTTGACAATGAACACTCATTTGCCAATATTACAAACCCAAATTCCATTTACATCAATGGAAAAATTCTTTTTAAAAATTATAAGTTAATAAATCTTCATTGTTTTGTTGATACAGGTGCTAGTCTTTGTCTAGCAAGTAAATACGTCATCCCTGAAGAATTATGGGAAAATGCTCCAAAAGAGATAAGCGTCACCATTGCTAATGAAGATACTATACTCATAAATAAGGTCTGTAAACAATTAAAGATTTACCTATCCAGTGAACCTTTTATTATTCCTACACTCTATCAACAGGAGTCAGGGTTAGACTTCATCATTGGCAATATATTTTGTCAATTATATGGCCCGTTTACACAATGGATTGATAGAATTTCTTTTCATTTAAATAACGAAATGATTATGATAAAAAAGGTTACAAAAGCCTTTAAGCTTGGAAAACCAGGTTTTCTTGAATCTATGAAAAAAGATTCAAAAACACAACCAATTTCTGGAACAAATATAACTAAAGAAGTTATTAGTTCAGAGGAAATTTATTTTCTTGAAATAAAGAAACATCAAATAATAGAACAACTTCTTGATAAAGTCTGTTATGAAAATCTAGTTGATCCTAAAAAGTAAAAAAATTGGATGAAGGCATCTATTGAATTAATAGATCCAAAAACTATCATTAGGGTAAAACCCATGAAATATAGTCCACAGGATAGAGAAGACTTTAGCATACAAATCAGGGAACTCCTTGATTTAAAACTCATAATCCCAAGTAAATCTCCTCATATGTCACCAGCCTTCTTAGTTGAAAATGAAGCTGAAAAAAGAAGAGGTAAAAAACGAATGGTTGTAAACTTCAAAGCAATCAACAATGCTACTATTGGAAATAGTCATAATCTTCCTTATATGCAAGAATTACTAACTCTTCTTAGAGGAAAAACCATTTTTTCCAGCTTCGATTGTAAAAGTGGATTTTGGCAGGTACTTCTAGATGAAGAAACTCAATTGCTAACTGCATTCACTTGTCCTAACGGACACTATCAATGGAGAGTGGTTCCTTTTGGACTAAAACAAGCTCCCAGTATTTTTCAAAGGCATATGCAAAATGCTTTAAGAGGAATGTAAAAATTCTGCTCTGTATATATAGATGATATAATCGTTTTTTCAAATTCTGAAGAAAACCATTATTTACATGTTCTTGCAGTTTTAAAAATCATTGAAAAATACGGAATTATACTTTCAAAAAAGAAATCAAATCTTTTTAAAACCAAGATTAATTTCTTAGGTTTAGAAATTAATCAAGGGACGCATTGTCCTCAAAAACATATTTTAGAACATCTACATAAATTCCCTGATGTTCACGAAGACAAAAAAACAACTTCAAAGATTTTTAGGAGTTTTAACTTATGCTGAAAGTTATATTCCTAAACTTGTGGAAATAAGAAAACCTTTACAGGCAAAACTCAAAAAAGATTATGTATGGGAATGGAAACAATCCGATACTGATTATTTAAAAAAGATAAAGAAAAATCTAATAAGTTTTCCTAAACTTTATCTTCCTAAGGAAGATGAGTTTCTTATTATTGAAACAGACGCCTTTAATGAATTTTGGGGAGGAATTCTTAAAGCAAAAAATGCTGAAAAAGAAGAAGTATGCAAATACACTTATGGAAGCTTTAAAAAAGCTGAAAAGAATTACCATAGTAATGAAAAAGAATTACTAGCGGTAAAAAATACAATTTCAAAATTTTCTATTTATTTAACTCCGGTTAGATTTCTGTTAAGAACCGATAATAAAAACTTTACCTATTTTCTTAAAACAAAAATAGCTGGAGATAATAAGCAAGGACGTCTTGTCAGATGGCAAATGTGGTTTTACAGATACTCCTTTGATATTGAGCATCTTGAAGGACCCAAAAATGTTTTAGCTGACTGCTTGACACGTGAATTCCAAAACACGTAAGACATGACGTATAAAAAGCTCTATAAATAGAAGCTTTCATTTTCATCAAAGAAAACAAAAATCCAATCTTTGAAATAAAATTTTTTTTTTTACAGTGGGGGAGTTATGGAAGAAATGAAGGCTTTACGCCTAAAAGAAAAAATTCTTTTAATAGAACTAAAAGCTATTCAAGAAAAAATAGCTCTTTATGACGAAAGTCTTAGAACAACTGCCAATTCAGAGCAGGAATCCGAAAGGAAAAATCTGAATCTATTCCCTGTCAAATGGCAAAGGGTAAAGAAAAATCAAGTCCGTTGAATCCTGTTGCTTTGGAAAAAGGCAAAAATAAAGTTAATGAAGAACTATAATCTTCATCTAGTCCAGTAGCAAACGACTCTGGTAAAGACACATCAAATCCGTAGATAGCTGACAGTTTGCTAAAAACTGATAAGGTCTCTCTTAGACCTAGTTACGCTCAGATCATTCATAATCCTGAAGAAACCGAGAAGACTAACTCAAGGTTCTACGTCATTTTTGATGGAGAACGCCGAGGAATTTATGAAGACTGGTCTATAGTCTCTAAATATTTCACGGGAAAACCTTTCCCGTTCAAAAAGTTTGGATCTTTGCTTCAAGCTCAGCAAGAAGCCACACGATATTCAGCAGAGTTTGGAAAGAAAGAAATACCTTTAAAGGAATGAAGAAAGCTATCAAAAACTTTCGAAAAAAGATTGCAGCTGCAAGAGATGCCAATATCTACATAAAGTGTACTTCTACACTACCAGACTGGTTTCAAGGAAGATCTTATCCTAGTTATCATTATTTGGAAATAGGTATTGCCAAAACAAGAACAGTCTCTCCTTCCAAAGTTATGTATGATGAAGCCGAAAATCCAGAAAACTGGATCAACACAAGAACCAGAGGCTTTTTAAAAATCCTTGGTAACTTACAAAAAATAAAAAATGATAAACTTATTAAAGTAAATTATTACTCTAATAATTGTATTATCACAAGTTACTATGGATCTCCTCTGTCTTCTTATGAGAAGGATCTACTCACAAGAATTGAAGATAAGATTCTACTCAACAAAGTAGATATCGGTCTTACTGCTCAAAAAAGCTTATGCTCTTCTTTATCAAGAATAATTGAAGACCATAATTGCGAAATATGTGGACCACACTCTAATAATACCTCAACTGACAAAGAATCTTTCTTTTCAGAAGACGACACCAGAGAGTTGAACCCTACCCATGGGTTCATTGATTGAAGAATACGTCATGAATGACGAATATTTTTCAACAATTATTCAAAAAGAACGTCAGCAATGACGAATTTGTATTTTGAGTTTCTCTATATAAAGAAACTCTTTCTTTTATTTTGATCATCGCAACTCAGCTTAGCCTTTCAAACTTTGTAACCTATTTCTTGTAAACATCTCCAGAATATGTGTGAGTAAAATTCCCATTAGGGAATAATGTAAAATATCAAGAAGTTCCTCCTTTGAGGAACAATTTATAAATAAAATTTAGCCTTTCATTATTGATGTTTATCTCTTTAGCAAAACCTGGAGCCCTGTTTAGCTACCCTGGAAGTACAGTTATACCAGAAGTGTTGTTGGGAAATGATGGGTATTGTTGGGTTGGTCACTTGCTGCCAGAAATATTTCAGAAATAATTATAAGGTTCGATTTTATTTTAAATTGTTTATTCTTGTTTACATTATTCTCTATAATAAAAACTCATTGTTAAAAATAATTTGAAACAATATTCAAAATATCATTCCGCAATGTCTTCTATGACAAAAATGACTTCTATGACAAAATTTCTGGAACCACGACTATAACTGGGTATGACAGTCAACCACGACTATAACTGGGTATGACAGTCAACCACGACTATAACTGGGTATGACACTCAACCACGACTATAACTGGGTACGATAGTCTACCACGACTATAACTGGGTATGATAGTCAACCATGACTATAACTGGGTAAGGAGCCTTGTGCCGGCATAAGCCGACTGTTCGTATGATGACAGTGGAATGTATGATGATGATGTTCACGATGTTATGTGCTAAGGTTATGGACTATATGTACAGAATGATGTTATGTTGAGTATGTTTAATGTTGTTTTATGAAAACTAGAACTCACCAGCGTAAGCTGACTTGATTTAGGATGTATGTCAGGTTGATGAGAATACAAGAGGACATGATGTAGCCGTGGTATAAATTCAGACGATACGGTGGTTTTGGCAATTCGATATGATTATGACACAGACGCTTTATTGTATTCTGTTTATCAAACTGTGTTTACATTTCCGCTGCATGATTATGGAAGTTTTTAGTTTAAGAGCTATGTGTTATGATGAAAACCAACCTCTGTGGGGTCGCTCGGTTTCGGGGCCTCATAAGTTGGTATCAGAGCCATAGTTTGAGAGATCATGGCATCCCAAATGCCAAGACTTAAACTGAGAATGGGATTAACTGATGCGGATTTCCAACCACAGATGTGCGGATGCCACGAGCTGAATGTTATGAACGAGTTATGATGTAGGTGTAAGGTTAGAGAGGTAGTTAGTGTCATGCACATTGAGGAGATGGGATGGGAAACGTTTAGAGCCTATGAGTTGGGTAAATGGTTAATAACACCTGATCAACATCATTAACGATTTACAACACTTATTTCGTGCTAAACTGATTCCTGTACTGACTCATCAATTGTTGCATTATGTAGAAAGTTTAGATGGCTAGACAAAAGGGTAGACCATGAAAGAAACCACAGGGAGATGAGGAGCCACATGTCGAGACCGAGAAACCTGTCAATGAAGGAGAAAGTGAGAATAGCGAGCAATCGGAAAATGAAGAAGAATTCACGTTAGATCCTATTGTAGTAAAGGCCATTTCTGGTGATGTTTGCATAATCATGGATGAGAAAATGTTGGCAATGATTGCTAAGGCATTATAGGATGCGCTAAAGGAAAAGTCGGAAGGAACAAAAGAAAGCACCAAAGATGACGAGGAAATCGTGATCCTCGAGACAAAGAGCGGTGACTCCAACCGAAGTATGATGAAATGCTATGACTACAAGGCCTTCAAAGGATGCAATCCACCAACCTTCGATGGGAAGAAGGGTGCAGTGGCAACCTATCACTGGATTTCTGTGATGGAGGCTGTTATCTCCATCAGTGAGTGCCGAATTGATCAAGCTGTCTAGTTTGTTGCTCACTCCTTTTTCGAGGAAGCACTTCACTGGTGGAACACCATCAAGCAGTCAAAGTCTGCAGCTGATACGGAAAAGATGACTTGGGAGGATCTGAAGGAGCTGGTCACCAAACAGTTCTGTCCCAAGAACGAGCTGGATAAGGTTGAAAGGGAATTTCTGGTTCTGAAAGCTGGAAGTCTGAACCACCGCTAGTACACGTCAAGGTTTAATGAGATGGCCAGACTTGTTCCTCACTTGGTTTCTACCGAGGAACGCAGGGTGAAGTTGTACATGGAGGGTTTGCCTCCAAAGGTCAGGATTCATGTTAAAGCAATCGTCCCAAAGACCTTTGACTCCACTGTTGAACTCAGTGGTATTGTATGGGATGATGTGATGGCTGATGAGCAGTGAAAGAGAAAACCAGGGTGAAGGAGTCCTCCGGGACTAAGAGGGATTGAACAGACCAACGAAAGTTTTCAAGCAAGAAGGTGAAGCATGAGGATGCGAACCGATGCAACAAGTGTGGTAAAACCCACACTGGATAGTGCTTGGTGGGCACTAATTTATGTTTTCGATGCGGAAAGATGGGGCATTTTTCCAGTAATTGCCCGAGTACCACAGGCAGATGCTACAACTGCAACGGGTTGGGACATCTGTCCAAGGATTGCAAACAACCACAGGCTGATGCTTCGGGCTCGGGTAAGAAAGAGGAGAAAGGAATGGAGAAGCAGAAGGCTAAAGCACGAGCCTTCATGACGACGAAGGATGATGTTGTTAAGGACCCGGACGTGGCCATAGGTACCTTTTCTATAAACTATATTCCTGCTTCTGTATTGTTTGATTCTGGTGCCAGTATGAGTTTTGTATCTTCTACTTTCTGTGATGGGTTATATGGGAAGGTTAAGAAGATAGATCGGGTATTTGATGTAGAGACGGCTATTGGTAAGATGACAAGGGTGACTGAGGCTATAGATGATTGCTATGTTGAGATAGAAGGTCATAAGTTCCCTGTACGATTATTTCTTATAACATTGGGAGGTTTCGATGTAGTCTTGGGTATGGACTGGTTAGCTAAATACGAGGCTAACATTATATGTCGACGAAAGATGATATGTTTACGTGCGATGGATGGGAGCTCCGTGACGGTTTATGGCGATAAAGCGATGTATGCGCCGAAGATCATTTCGATGATCAAGGCTGATGTTATGATGAGGCGGGGGTGTGTAGCCTACTTGGCTTACGTGATTGAGGAACGTACGGATATGAGAACGATTGATGATGTACCCGTGGTGCGCAACTTCCCCGATGTATTCCTTGAGGAATTGCCTGGTTTACCACCGGAACGGGAAATTGAGTTCCAAATCGACTTAGTGCCAGGGGCACAACCTGTTGCCAAAACACCTTACCTTTTGGCTCCCATTGAAATGAAGGAAATGATGGCCTAGCTACAAGAACTCCTTGATAAAGGTTTTATACGACCGAGTGTCTCCCCGTGGGGAGCAACAGTGCTGTTTGTTAAGAAGAAAGATGGAAGCATGCGAATGTGTATCGATTAGCGGGAACTGAATAAGCTGACTGTAAAGAACAGGTATCCTCTACCTAGAATTGATGACTTGTTCGTTCAATTGCAAGGTGCAAGCTGGTTCTGAAAGATAGATCTCCGATCCAGTTACCATCAACTGAAAGTTCGAGAGCAGGATATTCCAAAGACCGCTTTCCGTACATGTTATGGACACTACGAGTTTCTCGTTATGTCATTTGGATTGACGAATGCTCCTGCAACATTTATGGATTTGTTGAATCGGGTATGTCGACCGATGCTGGACCGATCGGTGATAGTGTTTATTGATGATATTTTGATTTATTAAGAGAACGAGGGAGACCATGCTTGTCACGTACGTGAAGTATTGGAGATCCTGAGGAAAGAGAAACTTTATGCTAAGTTCTCCAAATACGCTTTCTGGTTACGAGAGGTACAGTTTCTGGGTCACGTGGTGAACCTAGAAGGCATTATGGTAGATCCAGCAAAAGTTGAAACGGTTATGAAATGGAGTCCTCCTAGGGGTGAGCATATTATAACTATAACCGAAAAATAACCGATAACCGCACCGAACCATAACCGATTTAACAGAAACCAACTTTAACCGACGGTTATGGTTAAGCAAATACGTTAACCGAATCATGCGGTTATGGTTATGGTTAAGGCTAGTCATTAACCTATTTTAACCGAACCGAACCGAATAATGTATATTTTTTTTAATATTTATATGTTTTTTAAGAAGTTATGGTGTAAGTCAAGTATAGAAGGTGAATCATCATTTTTTAGTATATGAAAATATTACGAATCATATGTGAGAGTAAATATATTAGAAAATAAACAGAGTTCACGTGGTTTTAATTTTTGTTCACACATGATCAAGCACTACAAAATTTTACAAGCTTCACTAAGATTTTCATTATTATATCTATAATTCATAAGCATATTTACAAGTTTTTCTTAGTTTTTCAACAATTCAATAATTAACCGAATTTAACCAAAACCGAACCGTAACCGGAGGTTAACCGATTAGTGGTTAAACGATCAAATGGTTATGGTTATGGTTAAGGATTTACAATTAACAGAAATAGCAGTTTTGGTTATGAAAATGACCATAACCGCACTGAACCGAACCATGCACACCCCCGAGTCCTCCGAAGTCACCTATGGAAGTACGCAATTTTATTGGTTTGGCTGGTTAGTATCAGAAATTCAGTCAGGACTTCTCCAAGATAGCGACTCCAATGACAAAGCTCACAAAGAAAGATGTTAAGTACGAATGGGGCCCACCAAGAACAGGCGTTTTCAGTGCTACAGGAGAAACTTACCCAAGCTCCTGTTTTAGCATTGCCGGATGGAAATGATGATTTTGTTGTGTATGCTGATGCATCACGACAAGGGTTGGGATGCGTACTGATGCAAATGGGAAGGGTGATAGCTTATGCTTCGCGCCAGCTAAAGATTCATGAGGCTAACTACCCGACCCACGATCTTGAACTCGCAGCAGTGGTGTTTGCATTGAAAATATGGAGGCACTATCTGTATGGAGTAAAGAGTACCATATATACCGACCATAAGAGCATGAAGTACTTCTTCGAGCAAAAGGATTTGAACATGAGGCAGAGACGATGGCTTGAGTTGTTAAAGGATTATGATTGTGATATTTTATATCACCCGGGAAAGGCCAATGTGGTGGCAGATGCTTTGAGTCGCAAGACTGATCATCCTGCCATACGAGTAAAATCGTATAGTTTGGTGATAACGCCAGACTTTCTGAACGAGCTCAAGCAGGCGCAACAGGAAGGATTGAAAGAAGAGAATGTGGGTTTTGAACGTATCTTTGGGCAAGTCAAGAACTTGGAAGACAATGATCACAGTGTGAAAGTACGATTCGGTCGTATGTGGGTGCCCAGAAATGGTGATATTTGATCGAGAATTTTAGATGAAGCCCACAAATCACGTTATTCTGTGCATGTCGGTGCAACGAAGATGTATCAAGATCTTCGGAAGGATTATTGGTGGCCGGGCATGAAGTTTAATGTGATGCAGTATGTGAACAGGTGCCTTACTTATGCGCAAGTGAAGGTTGAACATCAGAAGCCCTATGGATATGTGCAATCTCTTGAGGTACCAGAATGGAAATGGGAACACATCACCATGGATTTCATCACCAAGCTACTGAGAACAGCTAAACGACATGATACCATATGGGTGATTGTGGACCGACTGACGAAGAGTGCACACTTTCTTCCTATCAGGGAAATGTATACGTCTGAAAGGTTGTCTGATTTTGTAACATCAGTGCCGGAAACGTTACCGGAACAGTGATCTGCACAGTAAGTTGCACAGTAACTCAGGTACAAACTATGTGAACCATTTGTATGTATAATCATGTGAAGCTTGACACTAAACTATTAAGCAATTGTTTCAGCAATCTGATTAAATCTCACTGTTTAACAGTCAGAAACATATCAGACAACCTTGAATTGACACACGAATGCTTGTTAATATGCTATTTTTTTATAAACGTATGTGAGGTTGAACAGAACAAAACAATAACAGACGTCATTACAAGAATGCTAAATGGACGGATTATTCATATAGGTGACGATCTATACGAACACATCTGAAAGTTTAGTTCTGAATGATGTCCAATAATTAGAAAACCACATTGAAAAGTGTAGTTATTGTCGTATTCGTACGGGTGATGATTCGAACGAATACGCGTGTGACACCCCGTAATTTCCAGGTCAGCATCTCATTTATTTAAATGTTTATTTAAATGCATTATGTACACGTGGCACTAGAATTAGATTAATTTAGTGTGACACGTGGCACGACAGTACGAACACTGACACATGACTAGATAATTCGAGAAATTATCGAGAAACAGCACACACGTGTCAAAACACACGAACGTTGGTGAACATCACAGCACTTAAGCACAGAAACACTTCACAAGTCAATTATGACTAATAATTGACCAATAGAGTCCAAACAACACCCGAACGATGTTTTATGATCGAGAAACGGGCAAGAATTGGCCCAGAACAACAAAACAAGCTTATTGGGCCTTACATTTGGGCCAGGCGGTACGCCAGACCCGGAGCACCCACGACAGGCGATGCGCGCGGGATAGAAAAGGCGCCCAGTATGTCTGCTCATCCGCGCGTAACGACAGGATGAAACCGCCCACGTCAGGCGATACGCCTGACACCTAGATTCGCAGATTTTCTTTTTAAACCCCCAAGATCATCATCACACCTACTACCATCATTTTTCTCGACCACACACGCCACCATTCGACCATAACCGACCCAGGAGCTCTGCTACACCCTTCTTCAACCTCTAGAAAGCCTTTGGAAGCCATAGAAGCTCACCTTTGAAGCTTGAAGGAAGGATTGTATAGCTCGAGGATCATCATCACCAGCCAAACTCGTGGTCCAGGAGCTGGAGAAGCTGTTATCAACAATACTCATCAACTCTTGAACCTTTGAGGTAGTTCTTATGACTAAAACACTCATTTACACATCACTACACACACATGCAATGGGTAAAACCCACATGCAAGCACACACCCATCACATGCACGGATTTCTTGAGTTTTAGATCTGGGTTTGATGGTTATTCTACTGATATTGATGATCTAGAGTGATTAGAATGCATTTCGTGACGATCCATGATGATGTGAGTCATTAAAATGTGTTATTTGGTCTTGACATGATGAAATAATGACATGCATGTACGATCCATGATGGTTAGAATGATTATGAGTATATAGATATATTTCTTGATGATATTGAGGGATGATTACATGTTTAGATGATGTTACAATGGCTAAAACTATGATTTTTATGAGTCTTTCCATTAATAGTAACTTTATTGTTACAAGTGAGTGATTTGATGGAAATTATGGACATGCATGTATGTAAAATTGTTGTTAGGATGATAATATGATGGTTTGACTTGTTAGAAAGTGATTTTGATGATGTTTGTAGTCACACTTGTCATTGTTACTATTTTTAGTAACTTTTCTAGTTAAAATATTGATAAATGATGAATTTGATTATATTGACATGATTAAATGTTGTTAGATGACATATTATGATGAATGATAATATGAAAAGTTGTTTAGAAATGTTAAATGGTTGTTTTATGCTAAAACCACAAAGTTACTATTTTTAGTAACTTTATTTTTACAAAAACCAAATTGTCAACGTGTTGAATGATTTGAGCATGCTAAATGATTTATTATGCTATAATATGATGACTAGATGCTAAGTTAGATGGTTTCCGATGTCACGTATGCTAGAAATGGAAACTTTCCATTTTAGGAAACTTTTGTGCACAAACATGTTAAAAACGACTTATGTGAAATCGCATGATGATGTGTTATGTGTTGACATGATCCCGTAGGACTATTGAACATGTTAGAACTACAAAACCGTTATGATTTGTGAACTTTCCGAAAATGGAAACTTACTATAAATAGTAAGTTGTCCATAGACGCGATTTGCGCGTTTCGCACACGACAAACACTTACACGATTGCTACACGATTCACAACCGTCACACGGTTCACCAACGGGTCGTTGACTTGACACGGTCAAATTTGGTCAAACACGGTCAAACATGGTCAAACATGGTCAAACACGGTCAATATGGACCAACACGAGCAAACACAGTCAATGTGGACCGACACGGACAAAAATGAACAACCAAGGGTTGTTGGACACAAACACGAGCACTAACACTAGCACGGTCACATACACAAACTCACGAACGGTATACGATATAGGTTGCCGGTGACCGACGTGCCTACTACATCAGGAGCTTACGCATACCTATGTTCACATCACTAAGGTGAGTTCACGGCCCCTCTTTACTCTTTTTCAAACGCTTTCAAATAGGGGGAGAATACTAGTTGCATCGAGTCAAACATTTACTACTGTACAAACACTTTGTGTATGCTGGTTTATTGGACAAACATTAAGTGTTGAACTCGTATTAAGTCCTCACAAAGTCTTACCGTTAATGTACGAACAACGTGGTAGATTTGGATGGATCCATTAGGGAATGACTAACCCCACGGGGCACAATGTTGACTGGATTTCGTAACCCGTGCAAATTCTGACCTAACTTGCTATGTATACGAGGCATAGCGGAGGCAAGGACAAACAAGTCTAGTTCGGTAGTGACGCACTGACACTTTGGGCCTAGGGCTCGGTACTAACATTGATAAACAGCATGACACGCTTTCTTACTATATATGTATATCAAAACCTGTGAACTCACCAACCATTGTGTTGACACTTTTCAAACTTGTATTCTCAGGTAACTAGCAAGCTATGGATAACAGGAATGCACACTTTAAGGGACGAGCATTAGGATCCGCATGCATTTCTGTCTTATCATTTGGAAACATTCTTATTTATGCTATGTATTAAACAATGTTGCATTTGACAATTTGATTTCCGCTGCATGTATTCAAACATGTTTATTTCCGCTGCTATGATAACTTTTATTCCGCTGCAAACTATTTTGTTATGTGTGTGTGTCAAACATGGGATTTGTAAACGCATATAGAGGTGTTCTATATGACCTTAAGCTGTGATTCTGGCCACGTCACACCCACGTGGACTGACACCACGAGCGGGAAATTGGGGGTGTGACAGACTGGTATCAGAGCCTTGGTTATAGGGAACTAGGTTTGCATGTAGTAAACTTAGACTATAGCCATTGCTCAACTCTAGACACTACACGTAGAACTTGCACATTGATGACATTGTTACTTATTGAACTGTTGCTTACTGACGTGAACCTTACAGGATGGCCGACAACAACAGCAACGCTAACAGGAGCGCAGCTAGACCCACGGGCACAGATGATTTGGCGGCAGAGAGTCGGCGACGGATCGACGATATCGTAGCCCAGGTTGACGCAGAGATGGATAGACGGGCTCGACACGCGGAGCGAGCTCGGTATTGGGGATGGCTCCCGCAGGTCATCCGAGGGTGGGTCATAGCCGAGAGGGTACCTACACCCCGGTATCGCAGTGACGCGCCGACCGATCACCGACTGCCCCCACTCGGAGTGCCGCTGGAGCAGGCATTCGCTGCCCACGTGGCATTCTCTCGACGGGAGGCCATGAGGAGTGGTGAACTGTCGAACGAGGTCCGAGTTCTTCGTGAGAAGAACGATCGCCTGGAAAGGCGAAACGATGTATTGGAGGAGCAGGTGGAGACCCTACGTCTCCAAGTGTCCCAGCTTATGACCCAGCATGGTCAGATGGTCGACATCATGCAGGAGCATGATGGACGCATCACTGAGAATCGGACAGACATAACCGAGACTCAGGCGATGGTGCAGGCCAGTGATGCCATGCTTAACGCATGGGCTGCACAGTTTATTGAGGAACCACCACAGGAGGATGGTCCTGAATTCGAGGCCGAGGACCTCGAAGAAGAGGACTTTGATGAGGATCCTAATGAGGATCCGGAGGAGGATGACGATGACGGAGACGCTGCTAGCGATATTTCACACGTCTCTATGGATTCGGACTAGAGGACTGTTGTATTTTGTACTTTCTTATTTTGGCCTAGACGAGCGGGATGTGCTCGAAAAACTTATTATGTATTTCCTTTTGAAAAATTATTGTACTTCAATCTTATTATTAATGAGAATTATGTTTTGTCTTACTTATTACATGCTGACCATGATTGCTTGAGAACATAACACTTGACTTGACAACTAACATGACATATGATCTGACTTCTGACACAACATCTGACTAACATTCTGACTTACTAACATTCTATCCCTTCCGTATAGAAAATATCTATGGCGGGAAGAGGACCACATGCACGCCCTCCTAGACGAACACTGGACGCAGCCGTCATTAAGATGATGGTTGACAGACGAGTTAACAAGATACTGGCAGAGCACGAGGCAAACCGCCTTGCTAGTGAAACCAGTGGCTCGAACAACGGTACTAACACTCGCCTAACATGACTAACATAGTATAGCTGACACGCTCTGACACACGACATTGGTTTCTGACTGACAGGATCACAAGGCAACAACAACAAAGGATGTTCTTTTAAATCCTTCCTGAACTGCCACCCACACAAATTCAAGGGGACTGAGGGAGCTGTGGGGATGCTCCGCTGGGTGGAGAAAGTCGAATCTGTATTCGCCATGTGCGAGTGTACCGAGGAGAACCGGGTTAAGTATGCAACCGGTACGCTGGAGGGACCGGCCCTCACATGGTGGAATACCCATGTTCAAACCTTGGGGTTGGACGGTGCCAACTCCATGCCTTGGACCGACTTCACCCGACTACTGCAAGAGGAATACTGTCCTCGTGATGAGATCAGGAAACTGGAAGCCGAATTCTGGGTACTGAAGATGGTCGGCTCTGAGATCGAGCAATACTGCACTCGATTCCATGAGCTGTGTAAGCTATGTCCGGCTATGGTGACGCCGGAACACAAGAAGGTCGAGCAGTTCATCAGTGGGCTGCCCGAACAGATTCAAAGCATGGTGACTGCGTCTGACCTCACCACCATCCAACCACTGATCAGACTGGCTCATA
Source organism: Mikania micrantha (assembly GCA_009363875.1). Lineage (NCBI taxonomy): Eukaryota > Viridiplantae > Streptophyta > Magnoliopsida > Asterales > Asteraceae > Mikania > Mikania micrantha. The sequence continues at coordinate 32,068,487 of CM018698.1, read as the reverse complement.
AACTGACTGATCAAGCTGTAGCTCAGGGCAAGCTACCCAAACGAGGCGAACACCTAAAGCCTCAAGAAATCCAGAAAAGGAAGTGGGAACCTAGTCAGCACCAGTCTCACCAACCCCAACAACAACAACGATCTGCACCTGCTAGAGCATTTACTGCCACCCAACCCGATGACAAGGGAAAGGGTGTATATCAAGGGAAGTACCCACTGTGCAACCGATGCTCATACCACCACTTCGGGCAATGCGAGCGATACCGTTGCCTAAAGTGCGGAAGACATGGCCACATGGCCAAAGACTGCAGATCCAGATTTCCCAACAACAACAACCTCAACCACAACCAGAACAACAACAACAATCAAAACACTCTCAAGGGGTGTTATGAATGTGGGAAACCGGGCCACATGAAGAGGGATTGCCCTCAACTGAAGAAGGCCGGAGGGGGGACGGCAAGGGGTCGGGCATTTGTGATTGGCTCGGGAGAAGCCAAGGATGACCCGAACATCGTAACCGGTACGTTTCTTTTAAATAATGTCTATGCTAGCATATTATTTGATACCGGTGCCGATAGAAGCTTTATATCTAGTGAGTTTAGTAAGTTACTAGATATTACCCCAACACCACTAGATTATAAGTATACCGTAGAGCTAGCGGACGGCAAACTGATTGAAACACAACACATCTTTCGAGGATGTGTCATAATTTTGGCGGATCATGAATTCGAAATCGATTTGATGCCGGTGACTCTCGGAAGCTTTGATGTGGTCGTTGGAATGGATTGGTTATCCGCTAACCAAGCTGAGATCGTATGCAACGAGAAGATCGTACGAGTGACGTTGCAGAACGGAGAACAGATCTCGATTCAGGGGGAAAGACGGGGAGTACCTCTGAACATCATATCATGCATGAAGGCAAACAAGTACCTACAAAAGGGATACACTGCAATACTAGCCCTCATCGCAGAGCAACCAAAGAAGGAGAGGAAGATTGAGGACATCGCTGTAGTCCGCGATTTTCCCGAAGTGTTTCCCGAAGATCTACCCGGACTACCTCCGAAACGACAAGTCGAGTTCCAGATAGATCTTACACCTGGAGCAGCACCGATTGCTAAAGCTCCATACCGACTAGCACCGACTGAGATGCAGGAGCTGTCCAACCAGTTGCAGGAGCTGTTAGACAAGGGATTTATCAGACCGAGCTTCTCACCTTGGGGAGCACCGGTCTTGTTCGTAAAGAAGAAAGACGGATCCTTCCGTATGTGTATTGACTACAGAGAGCTGAACAAAGTGACGATCAAGAATCGATACCCGTTGCCACGGATAGACGATCTGTTTGACCAGTTGCAAGGGTCAAGCTTCTATTCGAAGATCGATTTAAGATCGGGTTACCATCAACTAAGGATACAGGAAAACGATATTCCTAAGACAGCCTTCAGAACTCGATACGGACACTACGAATTCTTGGTTGTGCCCTTTGGACTGACCAACGCACCAGCCGTGTTCATGGATCTCATGAATAGAGTGTGCAAACCTTACCTTGACAAATTCGTAATAGTGTTCATTGACGACATTCTGATTTACTCAAAGAATCAGGAGGAACATGCTGAACATCTAAGGCTAGTCTTGGAACTGCTGAAGAAGGAGCAACTGTATGCGAAGTTTTCGAAATGCGACTTCTGGATTCATGAAGTCCAATTCCTTGGACACGTGGTTAACGAACGGGGAATACACGTAGACCCAGCCAAAATCGAAGCCATCAAGAACTGGGAAGCACCCAAGACTCCAACTGAGGTGCGACAATTCCTTGGACTGGCCGGGTACTACAGGAGATTCATCGAAGGATTCTCAAAGATTGCCCAATCATTGACATCCCTTACCCATAAGGACAAGAAGTTCGATTGGGGAGACAGACAAGAATCTGCTTTCAACCTGTTGAAGCAGAAATTATGTACTGCACCCATTCTATCCTTACCGGAAGGATGCGACGACTTCGTGGTGTATTGTGATGCCTCGAAACAAGGACTCGGTTGTGTGCTGATGCAACGCGAGAAGGTTATAGCTTATGCTTCACGGCAACTGAAGGTGCATGAGAAGAACTACACAACTCATGACCTTGAGTTGGGAGCTGTAGTATTTGCCTTGAAGATCTGGCGACACTACTTGTACGGCACGAAATGTACAATCTTTACCGATCACAAGAGCCTACAGCACATCTTCGACCAGAAGGAGTTGAACATGAGACAGCGAAGATGGGTTGAACTCATCGGCGATTATGATTGCGCCATCAAATACCATCCAGGCAAGGCAAACGTAGTGGCCGACGCGTTGAGCCGAAAAGAAACGACAAAACGCGTGCGCGCACTACAACTCACGATCCATTCTGAACTGCCGAATCAAATTCGGATAGCACAACAGGAAGCTCTGAAAACTGAAAACCTCACTCTTGAAGCCATGCGTGGCATGGATAAGCAAATAAAGGCAAAAGACGACGGAGCTTACTATTTGATGGATCGAATTTGGATTCCACGCTACGAGGGATTGAGGGAAGTAGTGATGGACGAAGCACATCAGAGCCGGTATTCCATACATCCGGGCTCTGACAAAATGTATCATGATCTGAAGACAACTTACTGGTGGCCGAACATGAAAGCCGAAATAGCAACTTACGTGAGTAAGTGTCTGACGTGCTCAAAGGTTAAAGTGGAGTACCATAAGCCATCAGGGTTACTTCAACAACCGGAACTACCAATGTGGAAATGGGAGCAAATTTCCATGGACTTCATAACTAAACTACCTAAGACGGCAAGCGGATGCGATACCATCTGGGTTATCGTAGACCGACTGACGAAGTCCGCACATTTCCTACCTATCAAGGAGACTGACAAGCTAGACAAACTCACTCGTATCTATATAAAGGAAGTGGTCACTCGACACGGAGTACCAATCTCGATAATCTCTGATCGCGACAGTCGCTTTACGTCGCATTTCTGGAAGTCCTTGCATAAGGCTTTGGGCACGAGATTGGACATGAGTACCGCTTACCACCCGCAGACGGACGGACAGAGTGAGCGAACCATACAGACACTGGAGGACATGCTCCGGGCATGTGTCATTGATTTTGGCAGTAACTGGGAAACTCATCTACCATTAGTTGAGTTTTCTTACAACAATAGCTACCACACCAGCATCCAAGCTGCACCATTCGAGGCACTTTACGGACGTAAGTGTGGATCACCAATTTGCTGGGCGGAAGTTGGAGACAGCCAACTGACCGGTCCAGAGCTTGTGCACGAGACGACTGAGAAGATCGTGCAAATACGCAAACAAATGGCAGCAGCTCGGGACAGACAGAAAAGCTATGCTGACAAACGACGCAAACCGTTAGAATTTCAGGTGGGAGACAGAGTGTTACTCAAGGTCTCGCCCTGGAAGGGAGTCATTCGGTTTGGCAAACGGGGAAAGTTGAACCCTCGTTACATTGGACCGTTCGAGATTACAAAACGAATAGGCCCTGTAGCCTACGAACTGAACCTGCCGGTTGAACTGAGCAGTATACACAACGTATTCCACATCTCGAACCTCAAGAAGTGCCTATCTGATGAGACACTTGTTATTCCTCTCGAGGAAATACAAATCGACGAACAATTGAACTTCGTTGAGGAACCGGTGGAGATTATGGACCGGGAAACCAAGAAGCTCAAACTCAGCAAGATACCGATTGTGAAAGTGCGATGGAATTCGCGACGAGGACCGGAATTCACATGGGAACGTGAAGACCAAATGAAACAGAAGTACCCACACCTGTTCGCGGAACAGACAAACGCTGACAACACAAGTTGAATTTCGGGACGAAATTCTTTCTAACATGGGGAGGATGTGACACCCCGTAATTTCCAGGTCAGCATCTCATTTATTTAAATGTTTATTTAAATGCATTATGTAAACGTGGCACTAGAATTAGATTAATTTAGTGTGACACGTGGCACGACAGTACGAACACTGACACATGACTAGATAATTCGAGAAATTATCGAGAAACAGCACACACGTGTCAAAACACACGAACGTTGGTGAACATCACAACACTTAAGCACAGAAACACTTCACAAGTCAATTATGACTAATAATTGACCAATAGAGTCCAAACAACACCCGAACGGCGTTTTTTGATCGAGAAACGGGCAAGAATGGGCCCAGAACAACAAAACAAGCTTATTGGGCCTTACATTTGGGCCAGGCGGTACGCCAGACCCGGAGCACCCACGACAGGCGATGCGCGCGGGACACAAAAGGCGCCCAGTATGTCTGCTCATCCGCGCGTAACGACAGGATGAAACCGCCCACGTCAGGCGATACGCCTGACACCTAGATTCGCAGATTTTCTTTTTAAACCCCCAAGATCATCATCACACCTACTACCATCATTTTTCTCGACCACACACGCCACCATTCGACCATAACCGACCCAGGAGCTCTGCTACACCCTTCTTCAACCTCTAGAAAGCCTTTGGAAGCCATAGAAGCTCACCTTTGAAGCTTGAAGGAAGGATTGTATAGCTCGAGGATCATCATCACCAGCCAAACTCGTGGTCCAGGAGCTGGAGAAGCTGTTATCAACAATACTCATCAACTCTTGAACCTTTGAGGTAGTTCTTATGACTAAAACACTCATTTACACATCACTACACACACATGCAATGGGTAAAACCCACATGCAAGCACACACCCATCACATGCACGGATTTCTTGAGTTTTAGATCTGGGTTTGATGGTTATTCTACTGATATTGATGATCTAGAGTGATTAGAATGCATTTCGTGACGATCCATGATGATGTGAGTCATTAAAATGTGTTATTTGGTCTTGACATGATGAAATAATGACATGCATGTACGATCCATGATGGTTAGAATGATTATGAGTATATAGATATATTTCTTGATGATATTGAGGGATGATTACATGTTTAGATGATGTTACAATGGCTAAAACTATGATTTTTATGAGTCTTTCCATTAATAGTAACTTTATTGTTACAAGTGAGTGATTTGATGGAAATTATGGACATGCATGTATGTAAAATTGTTGTTAGGATGATAATATGATGGTTTGACTTGTTAGAAAGTGATTTTGATGATGTTTGTAGTCACACTTGTCATTGTTACTATTTTTAGTAACTTTTCTAGTTAAAATATTGATAAATGATGAATTTGATTATGTTGACATGATTAAATGTTGTTAGATGACATATTATGATGAATGATAATATGAAAAGTTGTTTAGAAATGTTAAATGGTTGTTTTATGCTAAAACCACAAAGTTACTATTTTTAGTAACTTTATTTTTACAAAAACCAAATTGTCAACGTGTTGAATGATTTGAGCATGCTAAATGATTTATTATGCTATAATATGATGACTAGATGCTAAGTTAGATGGTTTCCGATGTCACGTATGCTAGAAATGGAAACTTTCCATTTTAGGAAACTTTTGTGCACAAACATGTTAAAAACGACTTATGTGAAATCGCATGATGATGTGTTATGTGTTGACATGATCCCGTAGGACTATTAATAATGTTAGAACTACAAAACCGTTATGCTTTGTGAACTTTCCGAAAATGGAAACTTACTATAAATAGTAAGGTGTCCATAGAAGCGATTTGCGCGTTTCGCACACGACAAACACTTACACGATTGCTACACGATTCACAACCGTCACACGGTTCACCAACGGGTCGTTGACTTGACACGGTCAAATTTGGTCAAACACGGTCAAACATGGTCAAACATGGTCAAACACGGTCAATATGGACCAACACGAGCAAACACGGTCAATGTGGACCGACACGGACAAACATGAACAACCAAGGGTTGTTGGACACAAACACGAGCACTAACACTAGCACGGTCACATACACAAACTCACGAACGGTATACGATATAGGTTGCCGGTGACCGACGTGCCTACTACATCAGGAGCTTACGCATACCTACGTTCACATCACTAAGGTGAGTTCACGGCCCCTCTTTACTCTTTTTCAAACGCTTTCAAATAGGGGGAGAATACTAGTTGCATCGAGTCAAACATTTACTACTGTACAAACATTTTGTGTATGCTGGTTTATTGGACAAACATTAAGTGTTGAACTCGTATTAAGTCCTCACAAAGTCTTACCGTTAATGTACGAACAACGTGGTAGATTTGGATGGATCCATTAGGGAATGACTAACCCCACGGGGCACAATGTTGACTGGATGTCATAACCCGTGCAAATTCTGACCTAACTTGCTATGTATACGAGGCATAGCGGAGGCAAGGACAAACAAGTCTAGTTCGGTAGTGACGCACTGACACTTTGGGCCTAGGGCTCGGTACTAACATTGATAAACAGCATGACACGCTTTCTTACTATATATGTATATCAAAACCTGTGAACTCACCAACCATTGTGTTGACACTTTTCAAACTTGTATTCTCAGGTAACTAGCAAGCTATGGATAACAGGAATGCACACTTTAAGGGACGAGCATTAGGATCCGCATGCATTTCTGTCTTATCATTTGGAAACATTCTTATTTATGCTATGTATTAAACAATGTTGCATTTGACAATTTGATTTCCGCTGCATGTATTCAAACATGTTTATTTCCACTGCTATGATAACTTTTATTCCGCTGCAAACTATTTTGTTATGTGTGTGTGTCAAACATGGGATTTGTAAACGCATATAGAGGTGTTCTATATGACCTTGAGCTGTGATTCTGGCCACGTCACACCCACGTGGACTGACACCACGAGTGGGAAATTGGGGGTGTGACAACGCGTGACAACTATACGATTCGATTTAAACGGTAAACTAAATGTTTTCAGGAATTTAAAATAAACGAAAGATTTCTAGTTAATTTACTAGGAATAACCACTTAAATTAATTTAATAAAGTTTACTTTTAAAACCGTAACATTTCGTTACGAAAACGGAACGAAACGATGCTTTTACGCGAAACCGAGCGAAACCGAACGGACCCGAACATACCCAGGTAAACTAAAGCCATTTATGATGGCCTTTAATGCCATAACAACCACCACCTACCAGCCATCTACCTCCTCTCTCTCACTAAAAATCGTCACTTTCTCTCTCTACACTCTCTCTCTACAAGTTCAAGATCTCTTCCATTTCTCAACCAAATCAAGAGATTTTGGTCTAAATGACCACCATATCAATTAGAACTCGAAAGTACAGTCGATCCAAGCTTTAAACCGTTTGATTTGAGGTAAAAACGAGTTAGATCTTATGCGTTTTAGGGTTTTCTACCCTTGTTCGAAACCCTCCTTAAGACCGGTTCTAAACACTCCAAACCTTAGGGGAGACACTCACCAACACCATAGGATAATGTAGGAACAAAGGGGATGATACCATCTGTAGGTCCTCAAACTGATCAAGATCCAAACTTTATCTCTGTAAACATCATCAATGATCCCTAACAAGTGCGGAATCCAAGTTAGAAACACGAAAGCAAGTAGAAAAATGCAAACTTTATAAATATTGCAAAACTTCAAGTACAAATGCCTCAATACGTCTAGAGAGCATATGCCTCGGGATTCCAACCTAAACCTGTACAAAATACGTCTATTTATACTAGGCCTAGGTGTACACGAAATCTAGATACAAAAGGTTCGAGTACACGATAACTTCGTGTACTCGAAAAGCTGTACACAAAATTATCCAAAAACTTGAGCTTTGACTCTTCCGGGTTGACTTTGTCAGTCTTCATTGTTTGGCGGGCTCTACAAACTCCCCCTAGACTGGCGAAGTCATCCGATAGGAAGAGTAACACTGTGTGGTGTCACACCCCCAAATTCTCACTCGTGGCGTATGTCCACGTGGATGTGACGTGTCCAGAATCACAGCTCATGGTCATATAGAACACCTCTATATGCGTTTACAAATCCAAAGTTTGACACATACACACAATAAAACAGTTTGCAGCGGAAAAGTATATCATAGCATATTGCAGCGGAAAAATATATCATAGCATATTGCAGCGGAAAAATCAATTGTTTGACAAATTGCAGCGGAAATAAAAGATGTTTGAGTACATAAAGCAAATGAAATTGTTTTCAAGAGTTAAACATAAACAGAAATGCATGAATGTTCCTATGCTCGGTTCCTTAAATGTGCATTCCTGGATGTCCATCAACTCCTCAGTTACCTGAGAATACAAGTTTAAAAAGTGTCAACACAATGGTTGATGAGTTCACAGGTTTTGATATACATATAGTAAGAAAGTGTGTCATGCTGTTTATCAAATGTTAGTACCGAGCCCTAGGTCCAAAGTGTCAGTGCGTCACTACCGAACTAGACTTGTTTGTCCTTGCCTCCGCTATGTCTCGTATACATAGCAAGTTGGGTCAGAATTTGCACGGGTTATGACATCCAGTCAACATGGTGCCCCGTGGGGTTAGTCATTCCCTAATGGATCCATCCAAATCTACCACGTTGTTCGTACATTAACGGTAAGACTTTGTGAGGTCTTGTTACGAGTTCAACACTAAATGTTTGTCCAATAAACCAGCATACACAAAAATGTTTGTAATAGCAATAATGTTTGACTCGATGCAACTAGTATTCTCCCCCTATTTAAAAGCGTTTGAAAAAGAGTAAAGAGGGGCCGTAAACTCACCTTAGTGAAATGAATCGAATGTAAGCGTAAGCTCCCGCGTCGTAAGGCGTGTTGGTCACCGTCAACCTATATCGTACATCGTTTGTGAGTTTGTGTAAGTGACAGTGCTAGTGTTTGCGTTAGTGCTCGTGTTTGTGTCCAACAACCCTTGGTTGTTCATGTTTGTCCGTGTCGGTCCACAATGACCGTGTTTGCTCGTGTTGGTCCACATTGACCGTGTTTGACTGTGTTGGTCCACATTGACCGTGTTTGACTAGAGTTGACCAAAGTTGACCGTGTCAAGTCAACGACCCGTTGGTGAACCGTGTGACGGTTGTGAATCGTGTAGCAATTGTGTTAGTGTTTGTCGTGTGCAAAACGCGCAAGTCGCGTCCATGGACAACTTACTATTTATAGTAAGTTTCCATTTTTGGAAAGTTCACAAAGCATACCGGTTTTACAGTTCTAGCATGTTCAATAGTCCTACGTGATCATGTTAACACATAGCACATCATCATACGAATTCATATAAGTCGTTTTCATCATGTTAGTGCACAAAAGTTTCCTAAAATGGAAAGTTTCCATTTATAGTATAAGTGACATCGGAAACCATCTAACTTAGCATCTACTCATCATATTACAACATTTTAAATCATTTAGCATGCTCAAATCATACAACATGTTTACTAATTGGTTTTTGTAAAAATAAAGTTACTAAAAATAGTAACTTTGTGGTTTTTTGCATAAAATGACCATTTGACATTTCTAAACCTATTTTCATGTTACAAATCATCAAAATAATCCATCTAACATCATTTAAACATGTCAACATAACCTAATCCATCACTTAGCAATATTTCATCTACAAAAGTTACTAAATATAGTAATATCGCTAGAATTGACCATAAACATTATCAAAATCACATTACAAGTATTCAAATCATCATTCTAGCATCCTAAGAGCAATTCTACATACATGCATGCTCATCACCTTCATCAAATCACCATCTTGTAACTAAAAAAGTTACTATAAATAGAAAGTTTCATAACAAATCATGTTTCAAGCATATAAGCCACAATCTAACCATGCAACATCACTTGTGCATCATCAATAATTATCCCAACATCAACAAGATCATCTACAACACCTTAGATCATACATGCATGCATCAATATCACCATAAATCATCATTTTAAGCCACAAGACCTATACCCATCATCATGGATCATCACCAAACATCATCTAATCATCTTAGATCATCAAGAAACATAGTGAAATCATCAAACCCAGAAAATAATTTCGTGCATGTGCATCCTAGGTGTTTGCATGTGAGTATAAAGCCTTGCATGTGTGTGTAATGGTGGTTTTAAGCTACAAGGGATGTATAGATTACCTCTAAGGCTCTTTTAACACCAAAATGATGAAGGAATCGAGTTGGAAGGCTTCAAGAAGCTCCTGGAATCTCTGGTTCGTGGTCTTGGTTCAAGAACAAGTAGGTGGTGATGAGGGGTGGTGGTCTAGAGGGCTTGCTTCTAAGTTCTTGAGCTTCAATCTCTTCAACAATGGCTTCCAATGGCTGCCAATGGAGGTTTCAAAGTGAATTGCAGAGGATTTGGTCGAGGGGTGGCGTGGGAGGTCGAAGAAAATGATGGAAATAGAGTAGGATATGATTTTCTTGGGTATATAAAGATTTTCTGCGAACTAGGTCTTGTCGCGTAGCGCGACACGTTCAAGGGTTCCCCTCACGTCCCCTCGCGTAACGCGAGGGAGTCCCGCGTTCAAATTTCCCCCGCCACTTGTCGCGTATCGCGACAGTTTCCTTGTGGACCGTCGCGTAGCGCGACAGATCCCCTGATGAGCCCAATAGGCCCATTTTCATTGGTTTGGTCTGTTCGTTGCCGTTTTCACGTTTACGAACTTTCGTTTGGCCTTGTTTGAACTTCCAAGTTCAATGTGTGAGTGTTTCGTGGGGTTTCGAGTGTTGTGCTCCACAATGTGCTTGTCGTTCACCAACGTTCGTGTGTTTTGACACGTGTATGCTGTTTGCCGATAATTCCACGAATTATCTTGTCGTATGTCGGTGTTTGTACTGTCGTGCCACGTGTCACACTAAATTAATCTAATTCTAGTGCCACGTGTATATAAAGCATTTAAATAAACATTTAAATAAATGATAATCTGACCTGGGAATTACGGGATGTCACATCCTCCCCATGTTAGAAAGAATTTCGTCCCGAAATTCAACTTGTGTTGCCAGTGCTTGTCTGTTCCGCGAACAGGTGTGGGTACTTTTGTTTCATCTGATCTTCACGTTCCCACGTGAATTCCGGTCCGCGTCGCGAATTCCATCGCACTTTCACTATTGGAATCTTGCTGAGTTTGAGCTTCTTGGTTTCCCGGTCCATAATCTCCACCGGTTCCTCAACGAAGTTCAATTGTTCGTCGATTTGTATTTCCTCAAGAGGAATAACAAGTGTCTTATCAGATAGGCACTTCTTGAGGTTCGAGATGTGGAATACGTTGTGTACACTGCTCAGTTCGACTGGCAGGTTTAGTTCGTAGGCTACGGGGCCTATTCGTTTTGTAATCTCGAAAGGTCCAATGTAACGAGGGTTCAACTTTCCTCGTTTGCCAAACCGAATGACACCTTTCCAGGGCGAGACCTTGAGTAATACTCTGTCTCCCTGTAACATCAGTGCCGGAACCGCCACCGGAACAGTGATCTCTACAGTACAGGAACAGTAAAACAGGTACGAATCATATACATTTTAGTACATTTCAAATTCACATCTTTTATCATTGTCATTTTGTGTGTTCATAGAACAAATTCAGAAGCATTTAACAGAAACACGTTTCAGAACAATGGTTCTTGAGTCAGATAATTATCTGGCAACACAGAACCATCATATGATTATTTGTTAGGATTTTATTATGTATAAACGTATGTGAGGCATTACCGAACAAAACATACGAATATTGTTATGTGAATGCTAAATTTACGGGTTATTCGTATAGGTGACGATCTGTACGAATATATCTGAAAGTTTAACGTTCTGAATGATATTCTAACATTAGAAAACAAGATTGAAAAGTGTAGTTATCGTCGTGTTCGTACGGGTGACGATTCGAACGAATACGCGCGACGACTGTACATTTCGATTTAAACAGTTTATTAATATTTTAAATTTGATAACTAAGAAGATATTGGTTAATTTATTAGGAATCACAACCTTGAATAATTAAAAGATTTCAAATTTTATAACCGTATCGTTTCGTCGCGTAAACTACGCGAAACGGCATATTACGCGAAACCGAACGAGACCGATCAACCGGGTGTGGTGAAGCATTTATTATGGCAATTAAATGCCATAATCACATTCACCAACCTCCCTCTCTCTCTCTAAGTCGTCTCTCTCTCTCTCTAAACATTCCAAACTTCTCTCTACAATTGGAAGCTCATTTCAAGCCGGATACGAGCATAGTTGTTGTCAAGACGTTCCTTTCAACACGTAGATCACGGAAGTACAACTTATTGAAGCTTCCATCCACGAAATCTAAGGTAAACATCCATTATATTTCCGGTTTTAGAGGGTTTTGACGAGTTTTATGGGTTTTGCTATTATAATCGAAACTAGCCACTTAAAACACTTAGATGATGATGTCTCACGTGGTTAGGAAGTGTTAGGGATGAATTTCAACAGGTTAGGATTCGAAATCAACGAAGAACTTGGAGTTTATTTGCAGGTTCGTGGGACGAAGGTGCTGATTGGTGATGCAGGTTCGCTGGCCGAACCCTACACGAACTCACCAATGCAACGAACCCTGCAAACTTCTGGGAACCGAACCCTGTGAAGCCTGCAACGAACCTGTAAGACTGGTTAACGAACCCTGCAATGTTGACTGGCCGAACCCTAGGCCTCACGAACCAGTCTCGGCCGAAGCTGTTAGCATGTAGCGAACCCTAACAGCATGAACCTAGGGCACACGAACCTTCTGGCCGAACCATGCAAGGCTTTGACTACCGAACCTTAGGGTGAATTAAGCTACGAACCTTCGATAGTCGAACTAGTACACGAACCCATGGATGGCTAGAGATGTAACCGAACCTTATGGAATACCTATCTAGCCGAACCTTATGACTCTAGGACCAGCCGAACCTTAGGTAATTCATTAGAAAGGTTCGCTGCCCTATACACCCTAACCAACCTAAAAGTTGTTAATCGGAATAATATGGGTCCATAATCAACAAGACTAATGTTGAGAACATAAGAGATGGATAGTTGGTCATTAACCTAAGTTCTAACAAGGAAATGGATACAATAAGTTGCATGCATGAGCTCATGGATTAGAGATTACTATGACAATATAATCCCTAACATACAATAACAACTCAACATGAGTGTTAGGGGGACATAAGATGGTTTAACAATTGGATATCATTGTCTTGAGTTCAAGAGAATTAAAAGTTCAAGTTGGAAATCAAATAGAAATCAAAGAAGTTCAATTGGGCCTAAGTGAGCCCAATGGGGTTTAATTAAGCCCATCATGTATTATATGATTTTGTAAACCCAAGTAATGAGGTTTTGATAAAATCTCATTTATTTATAACTTATTATATTTATTAAATGATCTTGACTTAATAATTGAAATAGAATAAGGTTAATTGTAATGTTTTGATTTAAATACTTATTGTGATATAATTGTTTGGGAACTTGTTGAAAAATAGACAATTTCATTGTCTGGATTTTTAAACAGAAAACAAAGGAAACTCTGCCGAAATTTTCTAAAATATAAAAAAGTAGGCTGTTATAATTAATCATGGGATTGGGATCATAAGAAGGGTAATTAAGATAGAATAGATCTTAGATACACTTAGTACTAAGACACTTAGTTGCACACACAACAAGACTGTCACACCCCTGCGCCGCGTGCGGAATCCACGGCGCGGTGACGTATGATCAGTTGAATCATGCACAAGTATTGAATAAGAACAACCACAATGGATTACTATGTTTCATAATGTTAAGACAATTGTTTAGTTACAGACAACTATCTACCAAAGGTAAGACAACTACAGACCCAAAATATAGTTTACAAAAGAAGACTTCAAACAAGACAATCAAACAATTAGGATTTAGTGAGTTTCTATTCCATCCTAGCATGTTTCTTCATCTTGTTCTATCTTAGAATGGTCTCCTTAGTTGTCCCTGAGAATGTCTTAAACCTGATTACCTGAAACACGTGAAAAGTAACTGTCAACTACAGACGTAGTTGGTGAGAACAATAGGTTTAAGCATTTGTAAACATGAGTATATGATATAAGACATAGGTAAGTTAAAGCATCATAAGATTCACACGGATGAGCTGCAACCCAAACTAACATCAAGTAAGAAAATGAGTGTAAACAGTCCAATCACTGTTTGCACATGAGTCAACATATAATATCAAGTCCCAAACCACGTTTGGAGTTAGATAATGTGTCAACAGTTTTGAATAAACCATATGTAACCGAAATCTGCAGTTAGTTTATAAAACAGATTTAAAAACTAACTGCAGCAATCGGTCTGCCCCAATGTATGTGTCCGCTTTCCCTTGTTGTGATCACCCAGTACTAACGCTAATGAATATGATACTTGATGGGTTTATAAGTTTGTTTACAACAATGGACACCATGTTTTCTGAATCTTACTTTAACCGGATGTGTTAATGTCTTATTGAAAACCTGGATTTAACTCCACGAGTTGAATCCTTTGTTTATGTAACATGAAATGAATCTCTTGATTTGAATACCATGATGTGAACAACTTGACTTGAATACCATGTTTTGAACCAATGAATTTGAATACCATGTTTTGAACCACTTGATTTGAATACCATGTTTTGAACCAATGAATTTGGATACCATGTTGTGAACCACTTGTTTTGAATACCATGATGTGATGACCTTGTGTAATAACAAGGTTTATAACAAAAGGGTTTGTAAAATCCTTTAAAAGAACATTTGAGTAAGGCTGTTATAAAACATTTCAAGAAAACATTTTAAAATCCTTTTAGTAATAAGGGTTTAATAGTAAATAATTCCTTTAAAACAGTTGACAATTTCCTTAAACAGTTGAAGAATCACTTGGATTCATACGATAAACCTGTAATGTTTATGAATGCACATAAACTGTGCAATGAAACAAGATTGAAATAGCGGTTTTGATCACGTGTTCCACCCCAAAACAGTTATAAAACAGTAAAAGAGGGGCTAAAGTTCTCACCTGTCTGCAGTAGACTCTGAACTAAACAGTTAGCAAGTAGCAAACAGGACTTCTAATTGTTTCCTATAACATTGTAATCATACATAAGATATAGGATTTATAATCGTATAACTTGATTCATTGATTGACTTGTGTTCTCATGATTTGATTGTTGTGAAAACTTGAATGTTATGCTTTGAGTCATTTGATTGATCATGGGTCCAAGAAACTTATGCAATGTTCTTTGATGCATAATTCTTATGCATAAATGATATTTGTTTAAGAATTTGATAGCCATTGATTACCATTTGTTGTGAAAAGATGTTCAATTGTTTTCAAGTCTTGTGATTGTGAATTGATCTTGTAATTAGGATAAGTTGCAAATTAAACCAATTATGAACAAATTCACATGTACTTAAAGTTTGTGGCCACACCATGAGCCTTAAGTCCATAAAACTATGATGGGTTTAAGTATAGGTCCATGGGCCTCTTAGGTTAACAATTGGGCCAATTTATTGTGATGTTAGCCCAATCAACATGTAACTAACCCTTGTAACAAGCCCAACCTTATGTCAACCCACTTAAAATCTTAGTGGACCAATGAGATTAGATGGGGCCTAAGTATTTAAATTGATCGACAATTGGGAATGAATCTATGTAACGTTCCAAGGTGTTATCGAGCTAATTGAGAGTTTAATAGATCAACCTAACTCCCTTGGGCTTACCCCGCACTTATGGGCCTAGTACTAATGTATTAAGACCAATTAGATTGGAGTTGGGCCGAAGAAAAGGGAAGCTGCCATTTTGGGCAGCGAACCCTTAAGGGTTCAAGTCCTAGGTTCGTCCGATACAAAGGGATCACCATGGTTCGGCCAAGGATGTGATAGCTAGGGTTCGTTGCATGTATGCATGAAAGGTTCGTCCATGGCAGCACAAGGTTCGGCCTACCTACTGCATATAGGGTTCGCTTGGGTAACACACAGGGTTCGTAGATGAATACAAGGGTTCGGTCATCATAGCACCTACATGGTTCGTCTCTAAGTTTTCTGGTTCAGCGGCATCAAAGGAGCAACCAAGGTTCGTTATGGTTCGTGACTGATCCAGGGGGTTCGTTGGGCATACCCTGGTTCGGTGAAGGCTCGGGAAAACTCCTAGGGTTCGGCTGATCATGCTGCGAACCATGTAGGGTTCGCGACAATACTCACGGCTGGTTGATGGCTCGGGAGGGTTCGTGAGACTTGATGGCCTGAGGCAGGTTCGAGAGGACCTTTAGGGTTCGGCAGCATCCACGAACCATGCAGGGTTCGTTCAGGTTCGTCCTAATCAAAAGGGTTCGGGCAGGAAACCTCCTGGGTTCGGCTGCCTGCTGTGTGCAGCGAACACCCCACGAACCTGCACACCTGCATCTTCATCTTCATCGAATCCCCACCTCTAGGCCACGATCTAGGTTAGTACATCATCAGATGAGGTTGCTAGAATTGCGAAATCAGAAATGGAGTGCTAGAACCGGTTTCATCTTAAGTTTCAACCAATATACATAGAAAACCCTAATATCCGGATTTTTCAAGCATCATTACCTCGAGATTGGTTGGATGAAACTGCGATATTCCTGTACTTTCGTGTAGATAATGTTGAGAGCTTCGCGTGGACACCAAGAACACCGAAATCCGTTGAGAAACGAGTGAGATACGATCGATTAAAGTTTGGTTTTTAGAGAGAGAGAGGGTAGACGAACTATTAGAGAGAGAAAGGGTTGTTGGTGGAATTTATGAGCATTTGAGCCTTGTTCAAGGCTTTTATAGCTCGGGTGAAGTTCGGGTTCGTTTCGGTCGCTCGGTTTGCGTTTCCGGAACGTAACGCGTATTTTACGCGGTTTTAATTAAAATTAAGTGTTAAACTCATTAAATGATGAGTTTCAAAATTGTAAAAATATAAAATAATTATTTAATTATTTTTACTCTTCGTGTTTTGTCGGATCGTTAAACATTCACAATTTACGTGTATACCCGCAATCGCGTACGTTTTCCGATCGTATTAAAATATTTAAAGTCGTTTAATCATAATCATAAGTTCAACATTCGTATCATTATGGATCGTCACCCATAACTATACTCAGTCTCGCTTACAGATTACGATTTTGTTGGATTTATTAAATGTCATAATATTCGTCTCGACACTACGCACTAACACTAACCTGTTACACCGAACGCAGTATATATATAGGGCTCACTCTCGCTGCCCACCACTGTTTCGATATAACCAGTTACTGCTCTTGCCTAGTGTAATCGACTGTAATAAATAATAAATACTTGTTTTCTGACTACTAAGGTCCTGTAACACACAAGCACACATTATGAACATACTGAAACACATTGATTGAACTGAAACTGAACAGACACTGTTCTAACACTGTTTACAACTACATGACTATATGCACAAATGTTACAGTCTCCCCTAGTTAAGGGAATTTCGTCCCGAAATTAACTAGCCGAAGATACTGTAAAAAGATGAGGGTACTTAAGCTTCATCTGGTCTTCACGTTCCCAGGTGAACTCAGCACCGCGTTTGCCCTCCCATCGCACTTTCACGATCGGGATACGGCTGCGTTTAAGTTTCTTGACCCCATGATCCATGATCTCAACTGGACGTTCAATGAATTGCATGTTGTTCTGAAGCTGTATGTCTTCCAGTGGAATCTGAACATCATGATCCGCTAAGCATTTCTTAAGATTTGATACGTGAAAAGTATCATGAACATTGCTTAGCTCCACTGGAAGTTTGAGTTTGTAGGCTACGGGACCAATCCGTTCCAGGATCTCAAAAGGTCCAACGTACCTTGGTGCAAGTTTCCCTTTCTTCCCGAATCGGACAACGCCTTTCCAGGGAGAAACTTTGAGTAAGACTCGGTCACCAACTTGAAACTCAAGCGGTTTCCGACGACGATCAGCATAACTCTTCTGCCGATCTCGTGCGGCCTTAAGCCGTGACTGAATGATTGTGATCTTGTCTGATGTTTCCTGAATGAGTTCTGGTCCTACGACCTGTGAGTCACCAATCTCGGTCCAACAGACCGGTGATCGGCACTTTCTACCATATAAAGCCTCGAATGGTGCACATTGAATGCTTGTATGGTAGCTATTGTTATATGAAAACTCAACGAGTGGTAGATGAGTGTCCCAACTTCCACCGAAGTCAATGACACAAGAACGAAGCATGTCCTCAAGTGTTTGGATAGTCCTCTCACTTTGGCCGTCGGTTTGGGGATGATACGCCGTGCTAAGATTAACACGCGTTCCCAAAGCCTTTTGCAATGATTGCCAAAAGCGAGAAGTGAAGTGACTATCACGATCAGATATGATTGATGTTGGTGTACCATGACGTGCGATGATTTCGTTGATGTACAATGTGGATAACTTCTCCATCTTGTAATCCTCTCGGATAGGGAGAAAATGAGCAGATTTGGTGAGTCGATCAACGATCACCCAAATCGAATCGAAACCTCTCGGAGTTCTCGGCAACTTTGTTATGAAATCCATGGAAATTTGCTCCCATTTCCATTGAGGAATTTCAGGTTGCTGCAGAAGTCCCGAAGGCTTTTGATGTTCTGCTTTGACCTTTGAGCATGTAAGACATTTTCCCACGTACAGTGCTATGTCTTTCTTCATCCCTGGCCACCAGTAAGATGTCCTCAAGTCCTGATACATCTTGTCGGCTCCAGGATGAACTGAGTATCGCGACTTATGAGCCTCATCACAGATGAGTGTGCGCAATTCTTCAGACTTTGGAATCCAAATGCGGCCGTTGAGATATAACAACCCATCAGCTCGAGGTTCTAGTTTCTTCTCAATACCACAATCCAAGTCTGTCTTGAGTTGATTATCTGTTACTACTTGTTGTTGTGCAATACGAATCAAGTCTTTCAAGTTTGGCTGCGTGTTGATCTCCATGGCTCTTACACGAATCGGTTTGACTGGTTCCTTGCGACTAAGAGCATCCGCCACCACATTGGCTTTACCCGGATGGTAACGAATCTCGCAGTCGTAATCAGTTAGAAGCTCAACCCAACGTCGTTGTCTCATGTTGAGTTCTTTCTGATTGAGAATGTGTTGAAGGCTCTTGTGGTCTGTATAGATGACACATTTAGTACCATAAAGGTAGTGTCTCCAAATCTTCAATGCAAAGACCACCGCCCCTAACTCAAGGTCATGAGTAGTGTAATTCTTCTCGTGAACCTTAAGTTGTCTTGAAGCATAAGCGATGACCTTGTCCCGTTGCATAAGTACACAACCAAGACCAAGGTTTGAAGCATCACAGTAGACTATGAAATCATCACTGCCTTCTGGGAGACTAAGGATAGGGGAATTGCATAACTTCTGTTTAAGAAGTTGAAATGCATCTTCTTGTTTCTGTCCCCATATGAATGCTTGACTTTTCTGAGTCAATGTAGTGAGTGGCAAGGCAATCTTAGAGAAATTTGCAATAAATCTCCTATAATAACCTGCCAGACCCAGAAATGAACGAATCTCTGTGGGAGTAGATGGAGTAGTCCAGTTCTTAATTGCCTCAATCTTGGCTGGATCTACATGAATTCCATCTTTGTTTATGACATGTCCTAAGAAGTGAACCTCCTTTAGCCAAAATTCACACTTTGAGAATTTAGCATAAAGTTGTTCCTCTCTTAGTAGTTCCAAGACTTTCTTCAAATGATCTTCATGTTCTCGTTCTGACTTGGAATAAATCAGTATATCGTCAATAAAGACGATAACAAACTGATCCAAGTAAGGCCTACAGACTCGATTCATCAAGTCCATGAACACCGCGGGTGCATTGGTCAGCCCAAATGGCATAACCACAAACTCATAGTGTCCATATCGAGTCCTAAATGCCGTCTTTGGTATATCCTCATCATTAACTCTTAACTGATGATACCCGGATCGCAGATCAATCTTAGAGAAGCAAGTTGCTCCCTGTAATTGATCAAACAGATCATCGATCCTGGGCAGAGGATATCTATTCTTGATTGTCAACTTGTTCAGCTCACGATAATCTATGCACATGCGAAATGAACCGTCTTTCTTCTTGACAAATAGAACCGGAGCTCCCCATGGAGAGAAACTCGGTCTAATGAACCCTTTGTCTAGAAGTTCTTGAAGCTGACTAGACAGTTCTTGCATCTCAGACGGTGCTAATCGATACGGTGACTTCGCCACTGGTTTTGCTCCAGGGACGAGATCAATTCTAAACTCCACTTGTCGGACTGGTGGTAGTCCAGGCAAGTCTTCTGGAAATACGTCTGGATAGTCTTTGATAACCGGTACATCTCCAACTGCTTTCTTGTCAGGTTTCTTTTCCACCACGTGAGCTAAGAATGCATAATATTTCTTCTTCAGATACTTCCTCGCCTTGATGCACGATACAATCTTCAATTCGCGGCAGGGTTTCTCACCGTAGACTATCATCGTTTCGCCGGACGGTAGGGGAATTCGAATAAGTTTCTCCGAGCATACGATTTCAGCATTATTCTTAGATAACCAATCCATTCCTACTACAACTTCGAAGCTTCCGAGAGTCATAGGAATGAGATCGATAGAGAAAAGATGGTCATTTAATCTTAGCTCACAAGCATTAATTATGGAATCTACAACTATAGTCTTACCATTCGCTACTTCTACAGTATAGGGAGCAGTAAGTGTGGATAGTTGCATATTAAGCAAAGAAGCAGTATGAGCAGAAATAAAACTTTTATCAGCACCAGTATCAAATATGATAGGAACATAGTGATCATTGATAAGAAATGTACCCGTGATGACTGCCGGCTCCTCACGTGCTTCCGCAGTTCCAATCACGAAAGCACGAGCAGCAGCAGTATTGTTATTGAGTTTTGGACACTGGTTTCTGAAGTGCCCTTCTGCCCCACAATTGTAACAAGCTCTTCCACCTGTAGCAGCAGAAGTTGTGGCAGCAGTTGTTGCAGCAATAAGATGAGCAGATCGACAAGTCGCTGCAAAGTGTCCCATACGCCCACACTTGTGACACTTCTTACATGGAGTACTAGGCAGATGATGATACTGGCATTTGGTGCAGAGTGGAAACAAGCCAGTGTACTGCTTTCTGACATTAGTAGGTTGTGGCATAGCAGTGAGGGGAGTAGCATGAGTAGGTGCAGCTGCAGTCAACGCTGCAAAGTTCTTGATTGTTTTCTGTTTCTTCTTCTTATGATGGTGCTGTTCAGGCTTCTTGCCTTCCTCAATCTGTGCCCTTTTGAATCCCTTTCGGGTGAGCACCCCAGATTTCACATACTCTTCAGTAAGAGTAGCACCAAGTTGGATTGCCGCCTCCAGAGTAGTAGGGTTGTTACCCATGACAGTTCCTCTAACAACCAGAGGCAACCCTTCAATGTATTTCTCTATCCTGCGGGATAGAGGAGTAACCAGATGTGGTACCAAAATGCACAACTCATGAAAACGAGTGGTATACTTCGCGTTTTCACCACTGTCCTGCACCAGATTCCACATCTCTACCTCCAGTTTCTTCAGTTCATGACGTGGACAAAACTTTTCCACCAGTAAGTTCTTGAATCCATTCCATGGTAAGGCTAGAGCGACTTCACGTCCCCTGGTGTTCTTCTCAGAGTTCCACCAGGTAAGTGCGCCCTTATGAAATGCACTTGAGGCCATCTTGACCTTTAGATTTTCAGGGCATCCAGTAAAGTCGAGAATGTCTTCGATGCTTTCCAGCCACTGCAGTAGGCCAGTAGCTCCTTCAGTCCCAGAGTACTTAGGAGGCTTAGCATCGTTAAACTGCTTGAAAGTAAAGTTAGCAGTTCCAGAATTGTTGGTGTTTGAGTTGTTGGCAGAGTCACCAGTACTCCCCCGAAGATTTTGGGTGATGTCAGTGACCATGCCCGGGATCACATCCCTCATGTGAACAGCGATAGCTCGAGCAATCTTGTTAATTTCATCATCATTACCGCTTGTCGAACCCCCAGCATTTGGGTCTCGTCGAGGAGGCATTCTACGAATAGAAGCCACAAGCGGGTCAGTAATGAGAATGGATACAATTGAATTTTCATGATAAGGTCAGTAATATATCCATACTACTAGTATTATCATTCAATTGTAATATGATCCAGTACACGTATAAGTTATCAACTTATTTGTATACTTATCATGTGAATATGTACGATGTCTCATGATCTCACCACCAAATCTACACACCGACACTTTCCCGATATACCGAAAACAGCTTATATATAGGGCTCACTCTCGCTGCCCACCACCGTTTCGATATACCACGATCATGCCCTTGCTAGCATTTGGCAACACGTTTGTACTGATTTCCATGTGTTTTCCATTGATTAAGAATCCCATGATCTTTGATCAACTTGAACTATGATTGATTCCATGATTGAACTATGATTATGTTATGCTTGCACCTACTAACAGTTGTTAACATGTAGAACTAAGTCATACGTGTGTTCTACACTTTCCTGTTAACTTATGCTAGTAAGTACTAATGATGTAATCACTTAAGAATTTCACTTAAGGTTTACATTTATGATATGTTCACAACTTGGTTGATTCACCATAATGTCTGGTTCATCCAAGTTTGAATTTCATTATGATTTGATTCACCAATGATTGTTTCCCAAATGATTGTATCCCATGTGTTTTGACTAATGTTCCATGTGTCCAGTTGATCCTGAATCCTCACTCCAAATACAAACGCTGGATTTCCCCTAACATACGGAAATAAGCTTATATATAGGGTAAGCTCTCACCGACCCACCACTTACCTCAACACGTCAGCGTTAATCCGTCGTTTATATTTGGGGCTAAGATTCCAACTGTTGATTGATTATGATTATCCCATGATTTCCTCTTGTTCCTTGATTCTGTTTATGATTGTGTAAACCATGGTCCTTAATTTACTAGAAACTAAGACCTTAGGTTTATGTATATGTGTCCTAGGTTAATCAACCTAGTTTCCCAATACTTTAAAGTACTGAGCATAATGATTTCCTGTGAGAACTTCAACTAAAGAATACTGTTACACAGATTCTAAGTTATAAAGTTCCTATGATAATGAATCCATGATAATGATAACAATGACAAGGATTTCAAATCTAAGTTCTAAATTAATAGACCTCAACCTTTGAATTCCTATAATGATATGACAAGGATCTCAAATCCAAGTTCTAAGTTAATAGATCTTGATCTTTGAATCCTATAAGTGAATATGACAAGGACTTTAGATCAAAGATAACCATCTTTGCCTCTAAATCCCATAATGAATATGACAAGGATCTTAGATCAAAGATACTAAATTAAATGATCTTTGCCTCTAAATCCCATAATGAATATGACAAGAAATTCATATCAAAGATACTGAAACTACAGATCTTTGCCTCTGAATTTCCATAATGATCTCTGTGTGAGAATTTCAGATCAAGGATACTAAGAATACAGATCCTTGCCTCTGAAATCCTTAAATGCATATGTGTGAGAATTTAATTCGGTTTCTAAAATTATAGAAGTCCGATTCAAATTCCTTGACTCGATGTCTAATCTTAGAAAAATGTCCCTAAGATCTTTCAAGCTTATTGTAGACTTAATGCTCACTTAAGTTACTTAGATCCTAAGTATCCTCAAGCCTATAGCACTTAGTCCTATTGGGTAGCTTAGGTTATAGTCTAGGTCATTAAACATTGGGTTTTTCCTAGTTCTCTACAACCTTGGCTCTGATACCAACCTGTCACACCCCTGCGCCGCGTGCGGAATCCACGGCGCGGTGACGTATGATCAGTTGAATCATGCACAAGTATTGAATAAGAACAACCAAAATGGATTACTATGTTTCATAATGTTAAGACAATTGTTTAGTTACAGACAACTATCTACCAAAGGTAAGACAACTACAGACCCAAAATATAGTTTACAAAAGAAGACTTCAAACAAGACAATCAAACAATTAGGATTTAGTGAGTTTCTATTCCATCCTAGCATGTTTCTTCATCTTGTTCTATCTTAGAATGGTCTCCTTAGTTGTCCCTGAGAATGTCTTAAACCTGATTACCTGAAACACGTGAAAAGTAACTGTCAACTACAGACGTAGTTGGTGAGAACAATAGGTTTAAGCATTTGTAAACATGAGTATATGATATAAGACATAGGTAAGTTAAAGCATCATAAGATTCACACGGATGAGCTGCAACCCAAACTAACATCAAGTAAGAAAATGAGTGTAAACAGTCCAATCACTGTTTGCACATGAGTCAACATATAATATCAAGTCCCAAACCACGTTTGGAGTTAGATAATGTGTCAACAGTTTTGAATAAACCATATGTAACCGAAATCTGCAGTTAGTTTATAAAACAGATTTAAAAACTAACTGCAGCAATCGGCCTGCCCCAATGTATGTGTCCGCTTTCCCTTGTTGTGATCACCCAGTACTAACGCTAATGAATATGATACTTGATGGGTTTATAAGTTTGTTTACAACAAATGACACCATGTTTTCTGAATCTTACTTTAACCGGATGTGTTAATGTCTTATTGAAAACCTGGATTTAACTCCACGAGTTGAATCCTTTGTTTATGTAACATGAAATGAATCTCTTGATTTGAATACCATGATGTGAACAACTTGACTTGAATACCATGTTTTGAACCAATGAATTTGAATACCATGTTTTGAACCACTTGATTTGAATACCATGTTTTGAACCAATGAATTTGGATACCATGTTGTGAACCACTTGTTTTGAATACCATGATGTGATGACCTTGTGTAATAACAAGGTTTATAACAAAAGGGTTTGTAAAATCCTTTAAAAGAACATTTGAGTAAGGCTGTTATAAAACATTTCAAGAAAACATTTTAAAATCCTTTTAGTTATAAGGGTTTAATAGTAAATAATTCCTTTAAAACAGTTGACAATTTCCTTAAACAGTTGAAGAATCACTTGGATTCATAAGATAAACCTGTAATGTTTATGAATGCACATAAACTGTGCAATGAAACAAGATTGAAATAGCGGTTTTGATCACGTGTTCCACCCCAAAACAGTTATAAAACAGTAAAAGAGGGGCTAAAGTTCTCACCTGTCTGCAGTAGACTCTGAACTAAACAGTTAGCAAGTAGCAAACAGGACTTCTAATTGTTTCCTATAACATTGTAATCATACATAAGATATAGGATTTATAATCGTATAACTTGATTCATTGATTGACTTGTGTTCTCATGATTTGATTGTTGTGAAAACTTGAATGTTATGCTTTGAGTCATTTGATTGATCATGGGTCCAAGAAACTTATGCAATGTTCTTTGATGCATAATTCTTATGCATAAATGATATTTGTTTAAGAATTTGATAGCCATTGATTACCATTTGTTGTGAAAAGATGTTCAATTGTTTTCAAGTCTTGTGATTGTGAATTGATCTTGTAATTAGGATAAGTTGCAAATTAAACCAATTATGAACAAATTCACATGTACTTAAAGTTTGTGGCCACACCATGAGCCTTAAGTCCATAAAACTATGATGGGTTTAAGTATAGGTCCATGGGCCTCTTAGGTTAACAATTGGGCCAATTTATTGTGATGTTAGCCCAATCAACATGTAACTAACCCTTGTAACAAGCCCAACCTTATGTCAACCCACTTAAAATCTTAGTGGACCAATGAGATTAGATGGGGCCTAAGTATTTAAATTGATCGACAATTGGGAATGAATCTATGTAACGTTCCAAGGTGTTATCGAGCTAATTGAGAGTTTAATAGATCAACCTAACTCCCTTGGGCTTACCCCGCACTTATGGGCCTAGTACTAATGTATTAAGACCAATTAGATTGGAGTTGGGCCGAAGAAAAGGGAAGCTGCCATTTTGGGCAGCGAACCCTTAAGGGTTCAAGTCCTAGGTTCGTCCGATACAAAGGGATCACCATGGTTCGGCCAAGGATGTGATAGCTAGGGTTCGTTGCATGTATGCATGAAAGGTTCGTCCATGGCAGCACAAGGTTCGGCCTACCTACTGCATATAGGGTTCGCTTGGGTAACACACAGGGTTCGTAGATGAATACAAGGGTTCGGTCATCATAGCACCTACATGGTTCGTCTCTAAGTTTTCTGGTTCAGCGCCATCAAAGGAGCAACCAAGGTTCGTTATGGTTCGTGACTGATCCAGGGGGTTCGTTGGGCATACCCTGGTTCGGTGAAGGCTCGGGAAAACTCCTAGGGTTCGGCTGATCATGCTGCGAACCATGTAGGGTTCGCGACAATACTCACGGCTGGTTGATGGCTCGGGAGGGTTCGTGAGACTTGATGGCCTGAGGCAGGTTCGAGAGGACCTTTAGGGTTCGGCAGCATCCACGAACCATGCAGGGTTCGTTCAGGTTCGTCCTAATCAAAAGGGTTCGGGCAGGAAACCTCCTGGGTTCGGCTGCCTGCTGTGTGCAGCGAACACCCCACGAACCTGCACACCTGCATCTTCATCTTCATCGAATCCCCACCTCTAGGCCACGATCTAGGTTAGTACATCATCAGATGAGGTTGCTAGAATTGCGAAATCAGAAATGGAGTGCTAGAACCGGTTTCATCTTAAGTTTCAACCAATATACATAGAAAACCCTAATATCCGGATTTTTCAAGCATCATTACCTCGAGATTGGTTGGATGAAACTGCGATATTCCTGTACTTTCGTGTAGATAATGTTGAGAGCTTCGCGTGGACACCAAGAACACCGAAATCCGTTGAGAAACGAGTGAGATACGATCGATTAAAGTTTGGTTTTTAGAGAGAGAGAGGGTAGACGAACTATTAGAGAGAGAAAGGGTTGTTGGTGGAATTTATGAGCATTTGAGCCTTGTTCAAGGCTTTTATAGCTCGGGTGAAGTTCGGGTTCGTTTCGGTCGCTCGGTTTGCGTTTCCGGAACGTAACGCGTATTTTACGCGGTTTTAATTAAAATTAAGTGTTAAACTCATTAAATGATGAGTTTCAAAATTGTAAAAATATAAAATAATTATTTAATTATTTTTACTCTTCGTGTTTTGTCGGATCGTTAAACATTCACAATTTACGTGTATACCCGCAATCGCGTACGTTTTCCGATCGTATTAAAATATTTAAAGTCGTTTAATCATAATCATAAGTTCAACATTCGTATCATTATGGATCGTCACCCATAACTATACTCAGTCTCGCTTACAGATTACGATTTTTGTTGGATTTATTAAATGTCATAATATTCGTCTCGACACTACGCACTAACACTAACCTGTTACACCGAACGCAGTATATATATAGGGCTCACTCTCGCTGCCCACCACTGTTTCGATATAACCAGTTACTGCTCTTGCCTAGTGTAATCGACTGTAATAAATAATAAATACTTGTTTTCTGACTACTAAGGTCCTGTAACACACAAGCACACATTATGAACATACTGAAACACATTGATTGAACTGAAACTGAACAGACACTGTTCTAACACTGTTTACAACTACATGACTATATGCACAAATGTTACAAAGACTCAAGGTCTTAGGCACAACGACTACTACGCGTACTTATTATATTCGAATTCTTATAAAATAACTCAGGAACCGAAGATACTTAGCTTACATACGGGAGCGCGCATTTTGTGTTAGATCAAATTACATAGCAGCACAGGTGAGTTCATTGCCCCTTTTCTAACATTTTTGTTTAAAACGCGGGGCTGAGAAGCATGCGTAAACTGTTATTTAAATTGTTTACTTAAATGCTTTTAAATTATATGTTTTACATATATATAAATGTTATCCTAGATCATATCTAGGAAGATTTTATGCAGGTTATTAACTGATTTACTTATATATTAAGTGAACAATCAAGTTAAACCAAACTTTTAAATAAGTCAAAACATTTCAAACAGATCAAATGAAACATTTTGACAAAACAAGGGTGTGAGTTCAAGGAATCAAATCAAACATTTTGACAAAACAAGTGGGTGAATTCAAGGGATCAAAACAAACATTTTGACAAATCAAGTGGGTGAATTCAAGGAATCAAATCAAGCATTTCGACAAAACAAGTGTGGGACATCAAGACATCAACAAAACAATCTTTGCAAAGACAACATTCAATGTTCTACAAACCAAGTGTTTGTTGAACAATGAATCAAGTGTACAACCGATCAATGAATCTTGTATTCTATGATCAACACATCAAGTACATCTTGTGACAAAATCAGACAATCATTTTAAGGGAAAATCTGGGAAATATCAAAGATAGCATACGCCAAAAACATTGACGAAACATAAAATCCTGCATTTCAAGAAGTCCTAGCTAGACCGTTTGACTTGTAGGTCGTATGTTTGAGGATATTTACAGTTTCCCTAACTACTAAGTACCTAGATTGACAGACTAGTCTACTCGAGTATGACCATAGGCCCCAATCATAAGGACTTAGATTTTATTAAATGTTTATTTACTTGTTTAATTAAGCATTTATAACTGTTTATACAATTGTGTGGTTGATCATATTGTGTGATGAACTTATGAAATCAACAGTGGATTTCAAATGATTGTGATTACAGGGACGACAAACAGAAGAGTCATGGGTAAATGGTAGGGTAAAAATGCCTAATTATCATTAACAACAATGTCCTATGCGGATTAGTATGTGGTGGGATGGCGTCTGGGCGGGGTTGTAGCCTCGACTCAGGGGTATGCCCTATACATAAGCATACCGATCTGGATGATACATGTGGAGTTAATGAGGTTAGGGTCTTTACCAAAGGAGGTTTCAAATCATTTTCAAATCATGTTCAAATCATTTTCAAATCATTTTCAAATACTAAACTATATGAACTCACCAACCATGTGTTGACCTTTATTTTTGCATGACTTCTCAGGTGACGAACAGGTCAATTAGAAAGTCACTTCTTTGGACTAGGACTTCAGATAGAAGACTTAGTATTTTGGGACCTGCATACTTTTGAAGACATCATTATACAATTTATTTTGTATATCTTGTGTAAATACAAGATAGTTTTTCTATGATGTTTACAATAGATTTACATTGTTAAATTATAAACAATACTGATGTAATTTAACTTTGTAATTCTATTTTATTTAGCATTTCTCATTTATATCATGTGCAATGTAAACAATCTGATCACTTCTGATTATCACTCCCGATATCGCGCCCCGGGAACCTTCCGCCCGACGGGGACTCCGATCCTACCCCGCCGGCTCGGGGTGTGACACTCCCACATGGAATTCTAACGGTTTGCGTCGTTTGTCAGCATAGCTCTTCTGTCTGTCACGAGCTGCTGCCATTCGTTTGCGTATTTGCACGATCTTCTCCGTTGTCTCGTGCACCAGTTCTGGACCAGTCAGTTGGCTGTCTCCAACTTCCGCCCAGCAGATGGGTGATCGACACTTACGTCCGTAAAGTGCCTCGAATGGTGCAGCTTGGATGCTGGTGTGGTAGCTGTTATTGTATGAAAACTCAACTAATGGTAGATGAGATTCCCAGCTACTCCCAAAGTCAATAACGCAGGCTCGGAGCATGTCCTCCAGTGTCTGTATAGTTCGCTCACTTTGCCCGTCCGTCTGCGGGTGGTAAGCGGTACTCATGTCCAATCTCGTGCCCAAAGCCTTGTGTAAAGACTTCCAGAAGTGCGACGTGAATCGGCTGTCGCGGTCAGATATAATCGAGATTGGCATTCCATGTCGAGTGACCACTTCCTTTATATAGATACGAGTGAGTTTGTCTAGCTTGTCAGTCTCCTTGATAGGTAGGAAGTGTGCGGACTTTGTCAGTCGGTCTACGATAACCCAGATGGTATCGCAACCATTTGCCGTCTTAGGCAGTTTAGTTATGAAGTCCATGGAAATCTGCTCCCATTTCCACATTGGTAGTTCAGGTTGTTGAAGTAACCCTGATGGCTTCTGGTACTCAACTTTGACTTTTGAGCACGTTAAACACTTACTTACGTAAGTTGCTATTTCAGCTTTCATGTTCGGCCACCAATAGGTTGTCTTCAAATCGTGATACATCTTGTCAGAGCCCGGATGTACGGAATACCGGCTCTTGTGAGCTTCGTCCATCACTACTTCTCTCAATCCTCCGTAGCGTGGAATCCAGATTCGATCCGCTAGGTAATATGCTCCGTCGTCCTTTGTCTTTAATTGTTTGTCCATACCACGCATGGCTTCGAGGGTGAGATTTTCAGCTTTTAGGGCTTCTTGTTGTGCGATTCGTATCTGATTTGGTAACTCAGAATGAATCGTGAGTTGTAGTGCACGCACGCGTTTTGTTGTTTCCTTCCGGCTCAACGCGTCGGCCACTACATTGGCTTTACCTGGATGATATTTGATGGCGCAATCATAATCACCTATGAGCTCAACCCACCTTCGTTGTCTCATGTTCAACTCTTTCTGGTCGAAGATGTGTTGTAGGCTCTTATGATCGGTAAAGATTGTACATTTCGTGCCGTACAAGTAGTGTCGCTAGATCTTCAGGGCAAATACTACAGCTCCCAACTCAAGGTCATGAGTTGTGTAGTTCTTCTCATGCACCTTCAGTTGTCGGGAAGCGTATGCTATCACTTTCTCGACCGAGTCCCTGTTTCGAGGCGTCGCAATACACCACAAAATCGTCGCATCCTTCCGGCAAGGATAGAATAGGTGCAGTACACAGTTTCTGTTTTAACAAGTTGAAAGCAGTTTCCTGTTTGTCTCCCCAGTCAAACTTCTTGTCTTTATGGGTCAGAGATGTCAGCGATTGAGCAATCTTTGAAAATCCTTCAATGAATCTTCGATAGTACCCGGCCAGACCTAGAAATTGCCGCACCTCAGTCGGAGTCTTGGGTGCTTCCCAGTTTTTGATGGCTTCGATTTTGGCTGGGTCTACGTGTATTCCCCGTTCGTTAACCACGTGTCCAAGGAATTGGACTTCGCGAATCCAGAAGTCGCATTTCGAAAACTTCGCATACAGTTGCTCCTTCTTCAGCAGTTCCAAGACTAGCCTTAGATGTTCAGCATGTTCCTCCTGATTCTTTGAGTAAATCAGAATGTCGTCAATGAACACTATTACGAATTTGTCAAGGTAAGGTTTGCACACTCTATTCATGAGATCCATGAATACGGCTGGTGCGTTGGTCAGTCCAAAGGGCATAACCAAGAATTCGTAGTGTCCGTATCGAGTTCTGAAGGCTGTGTTAGGAATATCATTTTTCTGTATCCTTAGTTGATGGTAACCCGATCTTAAATCGATCTTCGAATAGTAGCTTGACCCTTGCAAGTGGTCAAACAGATCGTCTATTCGTGGTAATGGGTATCGATTCTTGATCGTCACTTTGTTTAGCTCCCTATAGTCGATACACATACGGAATGATCCGTCTTTCTTCTTCACAAATAAGACCGGTGCTCCCCAAGGTGAGAAGCTCGGTCTGATAAATCCCTTGTCTAGCAGTTCTTGCAACTGGTTAGATAGTTCCTGCATCTCAGTCGGTGCTAATCGGTATGGAGCTTTAGCGATCGGTGCTGCTCCTGGTGTGAGGTCTATCTGAAACTCGACTTGTCGTTTCGGAGGTAGTCCAGGTAGATCCTCGGGAAACACTTCGGGAAAATCGCGGACTACAGCGATGTCCTCAATCTTCCTTTCCTTCTTCGGTTGCTCTGCGATGAGGGCTAGTATGGCAGTGTATCCCTTTTGTAGATACTTGTTCGCCTTCATGCATGACATGATGTTCAGAGGTACTCCCCGTCTTTCCCCCTGAATCGAGATCTGTTCTCCGTTCTGCAACGTCACTCGTACGATCTTCTCATTGCATACGATCTCGGCTTGGTTAACGGATAACCAATCCATTCCAACGACCACATCAAAGCTTCCGAGAGTCACCGGCATCAAATCGATTTCGAGTTCGTGATTCGCCAAAACCATGACGCATCCTCGAAAGATGTGTTGTGTTTCAATCAGTTTGCCGTCAGCTAACTCTACGGTATACTTATAATCTAGTGGTGTTGGGGTAATATCTAGTAATTTGCTAAACTCACTAGATATAAAGCTCCTATCGGCACCGGTATCAAATAATATGCTAGCATAGACATTATTTAAAAGAAACGTACCGGTTACGATGTTAGGATCATCTTTGGCTTCCCCCGAGCCAATCACGAAAGCTCGTCCCTTGGCCGCTCCTCCTCCGGCCTTCTTCAACTGAGGGCAATCCCTCCTCATGTGGCCCGGCTTGCCACATTCATAACACCCTTTGAGAGTGTTTTGGTTGTTATTGTTGTTCTGGTTGTGGTTGGGGTTGTTGTTGTTGCTTGGAAACTTTGATCTGCAGTCCTTGGCCATGTGGCCATGTCTTCCGCACTTCAGACAACGGTATCGTTCACATTGCCCAAAGTGGTGGTATGAACATCGGTTGCACAGTGGGTACTTCCCTTGATACACACCCTTTCCCTTGTCATCGGGTTGGGTGGCAGTAAATGCTCTGGCAGGGGCAGATCGTTGTTGTTGTTGGGGTTGATGAGATTGGTGGTGGCTGGATTCCCACTTCCTCTTCTGGCTTTCTTGAGGCTTTAGATGTTCGCCTCGCTTGGGTAGCTTGCCTGGAGCTACCGCCTGGTCGGTTAGTTTGTGAGCCAGTCTGATCAGAGGTTGGATAGTGGTGAGGTCAGACGCAGTCACCATGCTTTGAATCTGTTCGGGCAGCCCACTGATGAACTGCTCGATCTTCTTGTATTCCGGCGTTACCATTGCCGGACACAGCTTACACAGCTCGTGAAATCGAGTGCAGTACTGCTCGATTTCAGATCCCACCATTTTGTGTACCCAGAATTCGGCTTCCAGTTTCCGAATCTCATCACGAGGGCAATACTCCTCCTGCAGTAGTCTGGTGAAATCAGCCCAGCTCATCGAGTTGGCACCGTCCAACCCCAAGGTTTGAACATGGGTATTCCACCATGTGAGAGCCGGTCCCTCCAATGTACCGGTTGCATATTTAACCCTGCTCTCCTCGGCACAGTCGCACATGGCGAACACAGAGTCCACCTTTTCCATCCAGCGGAGCATCCCAACAGCTCCTTCAGTTCCCTTGAACTTGTGTGGGTGGCAGTTCAGGAAAGACTTAAAGGAACATCCTTTCCCGTTGCTGCTGTTTGACCCTGTTTGTCAGAAACCAGTGTCGTGTGTTAGTATTGTGTTAGCTACACTATATTAGTCGCGTCAGGCAAGTGTTAGTACCGTTGTTGTTTCCGCTAGTTTCGCTATGCTGGCGACTGGCTTCGTAGTCAGCGATCGCTTTGTTGACCCGACGGTCAACCATCATTTTTATCACAGCGGCATCTAGTGTCCGTTTAGCAGGACGCGCGTACGGTCCTCTTCCCGCCATGTATGGTTCTATACATAAGGGATAGAGTTTTAATTAGCACATGTTAGAGTGTTAGTCAAATGTCATGTCAGATGTCAGATCAGATGTCATGTTAGCTGTCAAGTCAGAGGTTATGTTATCAAGCAATCATGGTCAACATGTAATAAGTAAGACAAAACATAATTCTCATTAATAATAAGCTTGAAGTACAATGATTTCAAAAGGAAATACATAATAAGTTCTTCGAGCACATCCCGCTCGTCTAGGCCAAAATAAGAAAGTACAAAATACAACAGTCCTCTAATCCGAATCCATAGAGACGTGTGAAATATCGCTAGCAGCGTCTCCGTCATCATCATCCTCCTCCGGATCCTCATTAGGATCCTCATCAAAGTCCCCTTCTTCGAGGTCCTCGGCCTCGAATTCAGGACCATCCTCCTGTGGTGGTTCCTCAATAAACTGTGCATCCCATGCGTTAAGCATGGCATCACTGGCCTGCACCATCGCCTGAGTCTCGGTTATGTCTGTCCGATTCTCAGTGATGCGTACATCATGCTCCTGCATGATGTCAACGATCTGTCCGTGCTGGGTCATCAGTTGAGACACTTGGAGATGTAGAGTCTCCACCTGTGCCTCCAGTCTGTCGTTGCGTTCCTCCAGCCTATCGTTCTGCCTCTCCAGTCGATCGTTCTTCTCGCGAAGAACTCGAACCTCGTCTGACAGCTCTCCAGTCCTCCAAATCTCTCGTCGGGTGCAAGCAACGTGGGCCGCGAAGGCCTGCTCCAGTGGTACACCCAGTGATGGTAGTCGGTGTCCTGGAGTGGTATCGCCGGGATACCGATATGGAGGTACCCTCTCCCCGATGATCCATCCCTGGATTATGGTGGGAAGCCATCCCCAAGGTCGAACCCGTGCTGCATCTCTGGCTCGTCTGTCCATCTCCGCATCGACCTGTGCTACAATATCGTCGACTCGTCGTCGACTCTCCATGATCAGGTCATCGGTCACCGAGCGTCTCCTCGGGTTCCTGCTGGTACCTTCGTTGCTGGCCATTCCTGTAAGTCTCAAGTTAGTAAGCAACGGTTCGATATAAGCAATAATATCATCATCAATGTGCAAGTTCTATGTGTAGTGTCTAAAGTTGAGCAATGGCTATAGTCTAAGTTTACTATATGCAAACCTAGTTCCCTATAACCAAGGCTCTGATACCAGTCTGTCACACCCCCAAATTCTCACTCGTGGCGTATGTCCACGTGGATGTGACGTGTCCAGAATCACAGCTCATGGTCATATAGAACACCTCTATATGCGTTTACAAATCCAAAGTTTGACACATACACACAATAAAACAGTTTGCAGCGGAAAAGTATATCATAGCATATTGCAGCGGAAAAATATATCATAGCATATTGCAGCGGAAAAATCAATTGTTTGACAAATTGCAGCGGAAATAAAAGATGTTTGAGTACATAAAGCAAATGAAATTGTTTTCAAGAGTTAAACATAAACAGAAATGCATGAATGTTCCTATGCTCGGTTCCTTAAATGTGCATTCGTGGATGTCCATCAACTCCTCAGTTACTTGAGAATACAAGTTTAAAAAGTGTCAACACAATGGTTGGTGAGTTCACAGGTTTTGATATACATATAGTAAGAAAGTGTGTCATGCTGTTTATCAAATGTTAGTACCGAGCCCTAGGTCCAAAGTGTCAGTGCGTCACTACCGAACTAGACTTGTTTGTCCATGCCTCCGCTATATCTCGTATACATAGCAAGTTAGGTCAGAATTTGCACGGGTTATGACATCCAGTCAACATGGTGCCCCGTGGGGTTAGTCATTCCCTAATGGATCCATCCAAATCTACCACGTTGTTCGTACATTAACGGTAAGACTTTGTGAGGTCTTGTTACGAGTTCAACACTTAATGTTTGTCCAATAAACCAGCATACACAAAAATGTTTGTAATAGCAATAATGTTTGACTCGATGCAACTAGTATTCTCCCCCTATTTAAAAGCGTTTGAAAAAGAGTAAAGAGGGGTCGTAAAGTCACCTTAGTGAAATGAATCGAATGTAAGCGTAAGCTCCCGCGTCGTAAGGCGTGTCGGTCACCGTCAACCTATATCGTACACCGTTTGTGAGTTTGTGTAAGTGACAGTGCTAGTGTTTGCGTTAGTGCTCGTGTTTGTGTCCAACAACCCTTGGTTGTTCATGTTTGTCCGTGTCGGTCCACAATGACCGTGTTTGCTCGTGTTGGTCCACATTGACCGTGTTTGACTGTGTTGGTCCACATTGACCGTGTTTGACTAGAGTTGACCAAAGTTGACCGTGTCACGTCAACGACCCGTTGGTGAACCGTGTGATGGTTGTGAATCGTGTAGCAATTGTGTTAGTGTTTGTCGTGTGCAAAACGCGCAAGTCGCGTCCATGGACAACTTACTATTTATAGTAAGTTTCCATTTTTGGAAAGTTCACAAAGCATACCGGTTTTACAGTTCTAGCATGTTTAATAGTCCTACGTGATCATGTTAACACATAGCACATCATCATACGAATTCATATAAGTCGTTTTCATCATGTTAGTGCACAAAAGTTTCCTAAAATGGAAAGTTTCCATTTATAGTATAAGTGACATCGGAAACCATCTAACTTAGCATCTACTCATCATATTACAACATTTTAAATCATTTAGCATGCTCAAATCATACAACATGTTTACTAATTGGTTTTTGTAAAAATAAAGTTACTAAAAATAGTAACTTTGTGGTTTTTTGCATAAAATGGCCATTTGACATTTCTAAACCTATTTTCATGTTACAAATCATCAAAATAATCCATCTAACATCATTTAAACATGTCAACATAACCTAATCCATCACTTAGCAATATTTCATCTACAAAAGTTACTAAATATAGTAATATCGCTAGAATTGACCATAAACATTATCAAAATCACATTACAAGTATTCAAATCATCATTCTAGCATCCTAAGAGCAATTCTACATACATGCATGCTCATCACCTTCATCAAATCACCATCTTGTAACTAAAAAAGTTACTATAAATAGAAAGTTTCATAATAAATCATGTTTCAAGCATATAAGCCACAATCTAACCATGCAACATCACTTGTGCATCATCAATAATTATCCCAACATCAACAAGATCATCTACAACACCTTAGATCATACATGCATGCATCAATATCACCATAAATCATCATTTTAAGCCACAAGACCTATACCCATCATCATGGATCATCACCAAACATCATCTAATCATCTTAGATCATCAAGAAACATAGTGAAATCATCAAACCCAGAAAATTATTTCGTGCATGTGCATCCTAGGTGTTTGCATGTGAGTATAAAGCCTTGCATGTGTGTGTAATGGTGGTTTTAAGCTACAAGGGATGTATAGATTACCTCTAAGGCTCTTTTAACACCAAAATGATGAAGGAATCGAGTTGGAAGGCTTCAAGAAGCTCCTGGAATCTCTGGTTCGTGGTCTTGGTTCAAGAACAAGTAGGTGGTGATGAGGGGTGGTGGTCTAGAGGGCTTGCTTCTAAGTTCTTGAGCTTCAATCTCTTCAACAATGGCTTCCAATGGCTGCCAATGGAGGTTTCAAAGTGAATTGCAGAGGATTTGGTCGAGGGGTGGCGTGGGAGGTCGAAGAAAATGATGGAAATAGAGTAGGATATGATTTTCTTGGGTATATAAAGATTTTCTGCGAACTAGGTGTTGTCGCGTAGCGCGACATGTTCAAGGGTTCCCCTCGCGTAACGCGAGGGAGTCCCGCGTTCAAATTTCCCCCGCCACTTGTCGTGTATCGCGACAGTTTCCTTGTGGACCGTCGCGTAGCGCGACAGATCCCCTGATGAGCCCAATAGGCCCATTTTCATTGGTTTGGTCCGTTCGTTGCCGTTTTCACGTTTACGAACTTTCGTTTGGCCTTGTTTGAACTTCCAAGTTCAATGTGTGAGTGTTTCGTGGGGTTTCGAGTGTTGTGCTCCACAAGGTGCTTGTCGTTCACCAACGTTCGTGTGTTTTGACACGTGTGTGCTGTTTGCCGATAATTCCACGAATTATCTTGTCGTATGTCGGTGTTTGTACTGTCATGCCACGTGTCACACTAAATTAATCTAATTCTAGTGCCACGTGTATATAAAGCATTTAAATAAACATTTAAATAAATGATAATCTGACCTGGGAATTACGGGATGTCACATGTGGCCCTGCTCCAGCATACAGCTTCAGCTTCATGGCATAAGCAACAGCTCGTGTAAATGGCTTAGCCAGCTCATCATTTCCGGAATATACTCGTGTAGGAGAGTTGTGCAGCTTCATCATGTCATCTTTACCATACTTCAGAAGATCCATAGGGTCAAGAATCATGTCGATGTCATCAACATCATCTATATTCCTAAGAATAACTGCAGCAAGGTTCAGATCATCAAAATACCAAGATAGAAATTTAGCCAGAGAGTTATCAGGAACTCTTGGCGAGACTGGTACTGCTTGCTCTATATGAGGGGGAGGGTACTTATAGTACACCCATGGTTTCTTTGTCTTTGGATCGATGATGCATGAGGAAACAAAACGTCGTCCCTTTGCCGTGCGCATCACTGGGAAGTTCTTCTCACACTGATCTTTGATAAACTTTGCGAACAAATCAGCCTGTGAGTCCTTAGAAGGATTGAAGAACATTGCTTTGTCAATGCTTCTGATGTCGACTTTAGGCAAAGAACAAAAATCTCTTGGCTTCTTATAGAACTTGACCTTTCCGTTCATCCGTTTGACCAAGTAGATGTCTCTTTGTTTGTCGTACATCCAACAGCATACATTTGACCTGTCATTGCGAACTGCAAACAAGTTTCTGTCATCTGAAATAAAGGTATGCTCTGGATGCTGGTCGCCCATTTCTTTGAACCAAGCAGCTTTGTCAACAGGAGGAGCAGGCGTCCAGTCCTTCTTTCTATCGAACCAGCTATTTATCACTTCATGTAGAGAGGTGACTTCATTTCCCAAAGCATCAATGTATTTGTGGGCATACACATAATCGATATAGGGATCATCAGATACATTGCCAAGTATTATGTTTTCTGGTTCTTCTTCTACAGATGCCCCTGTAGAAGACTTGATTTGATCCCCCTTTTGATGGTTTGGTGACCCAAAATCAAAGCTATCTGGAAGATCATCAAATATACTGTCAAGTACAGCTCCAGTAGTCTCATCTGGTTGAACACAATCGCCAAAAAGGATGTCGTCTGGAATGTCTCCAAATAGATCATCATATAGACCAGAAGGCTTCCCGGAAGAGGATGGATTCCCAGAGTCTCCACCCTGATCTTTGTCATCAGGAGGTCCTTGATCTTTATCTTTGTTATCTCCATCTTTGTCATCTTTATCACCTTGATCGTCTTTATCATCTTTGTCATCCTTTTCATCTTTATCTTTCTTTTGATCTTGTTCATCATTTCCATCATCATCATCATCATCACTGTCGTCACTGTCATCACTGACATCCATGACTTCATCTTCAGACTCGGAGACTTCTTCTCCTTTGAGTCGTTTGATATCCCTCTGCATCTTGTGGTTCTCTAATAAAAGAATTCTGATGAATTTTTCATGAGCCTTGATCTTTCCTTTGCACTTGTTCAGATGAGAACATATCTTGATCTTCCCTTCACGCAGGTTCATGATCATTTTGTCCTTTATCTCAGCATCTTTCTCTAACTGATAGACTCGCTCCTGTAATCCAACAAGATCCACAGGCACTTGCACAGGCTCGTATGGTGAATCGGAATGCAAAGGAGATTTTCCTTTGCTGCTTCCGGACTGATGTGAAGGTGATTTGGTTTTGGTTTGTGGCGGGATAGTGACGGATGGACGAGTGGAGGGAACTCGGATGATTAGTTTGGTTTTCGAAGGTTTGGTAGTAGGTTTAAGCTGTTGTGGTTTAATTGGTTGAGAATGTTGAGGTGGTGGAGGTGGTTGAGTGACAGGTGGTGGTGAAGGTGGTTTGGTGACATGTGGTGGTGATGGTGGTATGGTGACATGTGGTGGTGATGGTGGTAAGGTGACATGTGGTGGTGATGGTGGTAAGGTAACATGTGGTGGTGATGGTGGTACGGTGACAGGAGTTGGTTTAGCAGGTGCCTGGGTCATAATGGCCGCAGCAGAGGAGAAGGATAATCCTGAGAACATCTTCTGAAGACGAGGATCCCTGTTTTTCTTGGCCATAGTCTTTTGCCTCTTCTTCTTAGGTGAAGAATCAGGAGTTGGAGTGTAATCCGCATCTTGAGCTTCTTCCCTTTCTTGCCTTGTGGGAGGTGGCCTCTCTGGGATGAAATCTTCACTTGATGAAGAGGAAGAAACATCAGCTGCAACCTTTGTAGCTTTACTCGCTTTAGCTTTAGAACTTGTAGCATGAGTATCATGTTCTTCTGCTACTATTGCCACTGGGGTTCCGGGCATATCCTCATCTACCCCTTCTCCCACAAATCGTCCGAACTTGATCAGAGGCCTTTGACCGACATATTGCTTCTTCCCTCGCTTGTTCATCTTCATATAGCCAAAGATGTCATCACGCATTCTTTTGATTCCCAGAGTGCCAACAGTGGGAACCAGATCCTGGTATAGTTTGTTGATGACGATCTGTATGAAGCGAGGAAATGCCAGAAACCTCTCCTTTCTCCTTCCCTTGATGTTAGCATACATGTCAAGAAATATCATTCTTGAGAAGTTGAAATCCATTCCCAGAGCCAAAGCTGTCAAACAAGAGCTCAGTGTCTGATTCAGCACATCATATCCGCCTTTCCTTCCGGACAAACACTGTGTGACAATGTGAGCCAGATATCTCCAGTAGGGATGAAGAAGTTTCTTCTCGGTAGGAGGATAAGCACCCTCGTGTCCCATCTGGAAGACAGTACGGTTGACCAAATCCTGATCCAACT
Organism: Mikania micrantha; assembly: GCA_009363875.1. NCBI lineage: Eukaryota > Viridiplantae > Streptophyta > Magnoliopsida > Asterales > Asteraceae > Mikania > Mikania micrantha. The sequence goes on along the minus strand of CM018698.1, from coordinate 32,028,263 downwards.
CTACCGCATCTGAATCCTTGTCTCCGAATTGCAGACATTCTCGTAGGATCTGCTCTGTGATGGTGATTGACTTCCCTTGAATCTTCCCAACGATACTGATGTTTCCATTACTGTCAGTGTGCTCAGTAACGGTGCTCCAAAAGCTCTCAATATAATCAGAAAAGATGGTAGGATGCTCCATGATAGCATAGTTTACTGGAGATAAAATCAGACCATCAATCAGGCTCTTGAACTCTGAATGTTTTTGCGGTGGATCTCCGAGGTATGCTGACATGTTGTGATCAGGTACGAATCGTAGGTCTGCCATCTGAAAAATAGAAACAAATCAAGTTAGTTTAATTTCAAGAAAGACTGGATTTGCCAAAAATTTTCTAAGTCTTAGTGTACACGAAGACCAGAGTGTTCACGAAACTCAGAGTTTTAAAAAAAATTCTAAGTCTTGTGTACACGAAGACTAAGATGTACACGAAATACTTGATGTACACGAAATGTGATGTGGTCACGAAGTATATTTTGTACACGAAATGGATCTTGTACACGAAATGTGATCTGTACTCGAAACATTGGTTGTACACGAAGTGTTTGTGTACTCGAAATTATTACATTTCGTGTACTCCAAATTCTTTGAAAAACTTATCATTTTGGCTCCATAGATTTTCTAATCATATTCAATATACTCGGAATTGAGAGGCGACCAACATATTCACGAATTGCCTTTCAATTTTAAGTATTTCGTGGTCAATTTGACCAAAAACCTTCTGTAAACGAAAATCACGTACCCGAAATCTAATTTTGACTATAACTTTCGAATGCACGGTCAAAATTTGATAAAATTCTATACCTAGTGTCGCCTAATGATGATCTACAAGATGGCCGGAGTAGAATTTTGAAATAGGGTCTAGAAATCGAAATCGCCTCAGAGCAAACAATCTGTACTCGAAGTGAAGAAACCGCGTACACGAAATTGTGGTATTCGAAATTGAATATCGGTGGACTATTTATAGGGTGACTTCGAATACACATCTTCGTGTACACGATTTCGAGTACAAACACTTAGTTAAATTTTCGATTTAAAAAATCTAACTTTTCTAAAATAAAATAAAATAAAATAAAATAAAATAAAATAAAATAAAATAAAATAAGACAAGTTTAAGTTTAGTCGGGTCAAATTTGTGGGATCAAATCTGTTATCAAAATTTTAACCATCTTAGTTAATTTCTCAGTGAATCACAACCTTTAAATAGCTGTTCCCTACCAATGATTTCCACTCGTTAATCCATCTCTTAAAAAATCAGTTATATGATCAAGTTTTTCTGAAAATCTCTTATGGGAAATTTGTGATCAATTAGATTGTAAGACTAGATTAATATGCAACCTATCAGTCTTGTTAAATCCTTTGTTTTAAACTTTGATTGTGTTTCAACGAACTTAAAATCATTTTGACAGAGTTTTTAAGATGAGAAAAGAAAAGAACAGATCCATTAGATTGGAATCAAGAACAAGAAGGGGTTCTATCATCTTGTGCTCATTGGCATCTTTTATTTATTGATCTGCAGACACATTGGTCTTAACGTCGCACATTCAGGTCTTTGCTTACGCAAAACATAGAATGCTTCAGTAGGTATTTCCCGCTCTTTGTTTGCACAAAACATAGGAAATACCCGAGTTTTTCAAACACAATTTCAAGTTTATAGAAACACAATCTCGTTTTGATTAAAGGATTTAAACTAGAAGTCAAATAGTTGTCACACATTTCTAGTTATCTAATGATCATGATTTCACACTTATTTATCTATTTATATGTATTTTAAGTTTGATCAAGACTGATTATTTAAGTTTTGAAAAACTTATTTCAACTTCTTAGCATAGAATAGATATTCAAGGTTGTGATTCCTTTTGAAATCATATTAAGATAGTGAAATTTTGATCCTTAGAGATTATTTCACTTCCCACTTTGATCGATTCACTTTGCTCGTCCAAATAAAATCTTTTTGTATTTTCTTAAGTTTTTGTAAAGTTAAAAGTTAAAAATGTTTTTGTAATTTTCTTTGAATTACATGAAGCAGAATCTCCTTTTCTTAGGATTTCAAAAACCTAATTCCCCCTAAACTTATAGATTATCTTAGACTGACTCAAAGACCGAAAATCTTTTTGTTGTTTTGTAAATTTTGACTCAAAGACTGAAAAATCTTTTTGTTGTTTTGTAAATTTTCTCCCCCTAAATTTGTGAACTGAGTAAGACACAAATTTTAATGTATTTACAAAAATGCTTTTAATTAAAGCTTATTAATTTGAGAGAGGCAAGCAAGTGATGGAAGCGTGCTGTATCGAACGGTTTTGTGAAAAGGTCCGCTAGATTGTCATAAGTGTGGACCTTTTCAAGATGAATCAGTTTACGTTCAAAACAGTCACGGATGAAGTGAATCCGGATGTCAATATGTTTAGTTTTGGAATGTTGTACCGGATTCTTGACGATCTGTAGGGCTGCTTCATTGTCACAATAAATAGGAGAGTCAAGAAAGTTCAAACCGTAATCGAGGAGTTGTTGTTGCATCCAGATAACCTGAGAGCAGCAACTGGAAGCAGCAACATATTCGGCTTCTGCAGTGGATGTGGATACGGTCGTTTGCTTCTTGCATTGCCATGAAACAAGGCGATCTCCCAGGTACTGACACCCACCAGTGGTTGACTTCCTATCCAGGTTACATCCACCAAAGTCACTGTCTGAGTATGCAAATAATTGAAACTCAGAGTTCTTTGGATACCAAAGACCAAGCTTATGTTTCCCGACTAGGTACCGAAAGATTCTCTTGACAGCTATGAGGTGAGATGCCTTCGGATTTGCCTGATATCTGGCACACTGACATACTGAAAACATAATGTCTGGACGACTGGCAGTCAGATACATCAGAGAACCAATCATTGAGCGATAGAGGTGTTGATCAACATCTTCACCATCTAAATCCGAAGTTAGGATAGGACGAGCAGCCATGGGAGTGGATGCCGGCTTTGACTCCATCATTTTGAACTTGTTCAAAATGTCTGTGACGTATTTTCCTTGGTGAATCAGCACACCCTTACAATTCTGTTTTACCTGTAGACCCAGAAAGAAGGTCATTTCTCCCATTGCGCTCATCTCAAATTTCTTTTTCATCACCCCTTCAAATTCCTTGCACAACGCTGAGCTGGTGGAGCCAAATATGATGTCATCCACATAGATTTGAACGAGAATTAAATCATTCTTATCTTTGCGAACGAACAAGGTCTGATCAATAGCTCCACGGGTATATCCATTTGCGAGCAGGTGATCAGTAAGCGTAGAATACCATGCTCGCGGTGCTTGATGAAGGCCGTAAAGAGCTTTGTCTAACTTGTAGACATGCTCTAAATACTGAGAGTCTTCAAAACCAGGGGGTTGGCACACATAGATTTCTTCCTTTACCTTTCCGTATAAGAAAGCTGTCTTCACATCCATCTGATATACCATGAAGTTCATATAGGAGGCGTAAGCCAAGAAAATTCGAATGGCTTCAAGTCGTGCAACTGGCGCAAAGACTTCCTCATAATCTATCCCCTCTTGTTGATAAAAGCCTTGAACCACCAACCTTGCTTTGTTTCGGATAATGACTCCAGAGTCATCTCTTTTATTTCTGAAAACCCATCTGGTTCCTATAGGCAGTTTTCCTTTGGGCAGGGGAACCAGATTCCATACTTTAAGTTTCTGAAACTGCATCAGTTCTTCCTGCATTGCTTCAACCCAGCTGGACTCTTTGAGAGCCATTTTAACATTCTTGGGCTCAACCTGCGAGATAAAACAAGAATATAAACATGAATTAATTGGACCTGATTGACTTCTGGTAGTCGTCTCTTCAGGCAAGAGGTTCTGAGCTGTAATGGTTCTGCTTCGAGTGAGAACACCTTCCGAGAGAGGTCCAATAATATTTTCAACTGGATGATTCTTGTTTATACTGAGTGTTGGCACTTCTTCCACAGCTAGATTGTCTAGCAAGTTGCTGAGATTATTCACTTGATCTATACTTGAGGAATAAATGTTGTCGGTATGAGCATTTTCACTTGACTCAGTTACTTGATCCACACAATGTTCCTCAGGAATGTTATCTGAGAACAATGGATTATCAAAGGTCTGGTGAGAGGAAGATGAGATTTGATCAGCTTCTGGAAGTGGTTGAACAGACTGAGAAGTGTCTGGTTCTGATGGGAGAACTTCTTGTACTGGGGTCGGCTGAGCTGGAGGGTCACGATTGTACATGCCAGGAGGATCAACTGTCAAAAGATTAGGATCACATGGAACATAGTCAACTCTATAGTCCACATCATCACCTTTGTAGAAATCATCGGCTTGCTCAGATGCTCCTGCATTCTCAGATGGAGTGCTGAAGGGCTTAAAAGTGGAGTCATACTCAAACAGCCAGTTTGGACCAGAACCAGCATCAGTAGAGTTCATTTCTTGCCAATCTATGTTGTATGAGTCCACAATCATCCGAGTTTTCTTGTTATAAACTCTGTATGCTGCCCTTTCAGACGAGTAGCCCACGAAGTAACACTCATCTGCCTTATCATCAAACTTATGGTTAGGCTCTGTATGAAGAAGAGTGCAAGGACATCTGAATGACTTGAAGTGTCCAACTTTGGGCTTCTGATTGAATAGAATCTCGTAGGGAGTCTTCTGATGACGCTTGTTCAGAAGTGCTCTATTTTGAACATAGCACGCAGTGTTAACTGCTTCAGCCCAGAAAAAGATTGGTAGTTTTGATTCTGACAACATTGTTCGTGCAGCTTCTATAAGCGTTCTGTTTCTCCTTTCAGCAACTCCATTTTGCTGAGGTGTTCTAGCTGCACTGTATTGCCTAGCTATCCCTTTCTCATCACAGAAATCTATAAGAGTCTGATTTCTAAATTCAGTTCCATTATCAGTTCTAATCACCTTGACCTTTAGATTCTTCTGATTTTCAATCAAGGTAATGAACTTCTTCAAAATCTCTGGAGCTTCATCTTTCTTGGCCAGAAAGAACACCCAAGTGAATCAGGAATAATCATCTGTCACAACGAGACAATATGACTTTTTCCCAATACTCATTACGTTAACCGGTCCGAAGAGATCCATATGAAGAAGTTGAAGAACTGAAGAGATAGAAGTGAACAATTTAGGCTTGTGAGGTCTCTTGTGTTGTTTCCCTTTGGCACAAGCGATACATTTCTCAATAGTGGAGAAATCTTTAGAAGGTAGACCAATGACGTGATCTCCCTTGGCGAGTCTGTTCAGATTCTTTAGGTTTACATGACCCAGTCGCCGATGCCATAACAGACAATCATGCTCCGATGTCTTTGAGAACAAACAAGTGTTCTCTGTAAATGAATCTGAGTTCATATTAATAATATATGTATTGTTTATCCTTGGAGTTCTCATCAGAATCCACTTCTCAGGCACTACAAAGCCAGGCTTCAGAATAAGACATTCTTTGTTTGTGAAGTGTGTGGAAAAACTCTTATCACAGATTTGAGAAACACTCATAAGACTGTGATTGAGCTCTTCAACATAGTACACATCTTCAAAACTAAGAGTTCCATTTGTGACCGTGCCCTTCATGCTTATCCTTCCTCCCTTGTCTCCAGCAAATGACACATAGCCTCCATTGAATGGTGTAACTTCATGCAACTGAGAGAAATCCCCAGTCATATGCCGAGAACAGCCAATATCTACATACCAAACATGTTTAAGCTTGCTTGGCTTTCCCTGCATAGTACACATTTAATTAATGAGAAACAGGTACCCAAATCATAACAGATTTAGGTACTTTGGTAATAGAAGAAACTCTATCCTTGGGTTTGGGTCTTTCTGAATTGAGCTTAATATGTTTTGTCATGCTTCCACTGCCCTGGTCAACTGGTTTTATCTTAGTTTTGAAAATCCTTGGAGTTTGCTTATGAAAACCAGATTGTGTTTTGTTTGATTTCTTATGTCTTTTTGCAGTGGAAGGAGTCTGAGTCTGAGTCCCCTTTTGAGAGGTTGCCTTAGGCTTGGAGGATGGTACAGTCCTCACATGTTTGTTAACCGGTTTAGCCTTAGGTATGACCTTCTGATTCTTCCCATAGAAGAATTCAGTAGGTCGGTGCAGACAGTGTCTAGCAATGTGGCCTGGTTTTCCACATGCATAACAGCAGACCTTTTGGTGAAATTCAATTGGATCAAAGGGCTTTACATCACAGTTACTTTGACTAGAGGATGAGTTTGAAGAAATTTGTTCCAATGACCCAGTTGGAATATAAGGTTCACAGTTAGGGTTCAACTGTGAACATTCCTCTTTAGTAACTGTGGAATGAGCCGGTGCATTTTGTGCTGTCAAAGGAGAGAAGGTTGATTTTATAGCAAATGTTTTTTGAAAATGTTTCAACATATCATTAAGATTAATGTCAATTTCATCGAATTTTCCAACAAAATCAGTTTTTGGAACAAAAGATGATTTTCTTGTAGATGTTGAACAATCTGTGCTCCTCCCAGTACTTCTTTCTACCTTCTTCTCCTCTAAACCTGCAACACTTAGTTTTTCTGCACAAACCTTAGAATCATTAGTCATAACAGGGTCAGCTGTGAGCATAACCGGTTTGGTGGGGAAATCACAAGCACGACTAGAATCCAATTCCAAGTCATCAACAGATGTGTTGATCCTTGGCATGCATGAGTAATTATGGTTAAAGGGTGGTGCACACTCTTTAAAACCAAGACCCTTATTATCCCTCTTGAATTGTATGCTTACCATGTTTTCTAAAACCTTGCTTGAATAATCAAATTGTTCACATTTTACTGAAGTTTTAGAAAGCTGAGTTTTGACTTGGTCCAACTCTAAAGTGAGTTCATCGATTTTGCGTCGAGCGTCTTGATAGTTGGACTCTTTGTCACTTAAGAGTTCCTTTAGCCTTGCCACATCTCGACCCTCGGCTTCAAGTTTCCTTTTAAAAATTCCTTCATTTTTAAGAAATTCTGAGTTAAAGTATTTAAGTTTGTTTAATTCTTTGATTAAAGATTCATTGTGTGACCTGTACTTAAATACTTTATTTATGCATGAGGTAGAGCAAAGATTTTCAGTTACCTCCTTCTGTTTGTCGTCCACCTCGGCCATGAATGCATGACTCAGAGTCAGCTCCAGTTCCTGCACCTGATCACTCCAATCATAGGAGTCAGTCTCCTGAGTCACCAATGCTTTGGACGTGCTAGCGTTCCCTCCTGTAGCTGCATTCCCTGACTTCTCTTCAGGCTTCTTTTCTCCTCCTTCCTTAGCTACCTTTGGCTGCTTACATTCCCTGGCAAAGTGACCCGGTTGGTCACAGTTGTAACATCTCAATTTTGACTTATCAAAGCCAAGCTTCTTTCCCGGAGCGTTTCCAAAGCTGTTTCTTCCATATTTCTTGATAAACTTCTTTGCTCTAAACACAGCCTTTGCCATTTGCCATGAGATATCCATTTCTTCAACATCAGCTGGGTTAATCTGCTCTAGATTGTCTTGAGTGAGATTTGAGGGTGCCAATTCTCCAGCAATAAAAGCATTGTAGCTATTTATGAATCCCTTAAATAGCAGCAGATTCTCTTCACTTTCTGGATTGACTTTAGGCACAGATCCAGCTTGTCCAGATGACAGGAAGGCAGTCTCAAAAGGAACTCCGTGAGATGAAGAAGGCTGATAATGCTGCATTCCTTGAGATTGAAGATTGATTGCTGACAGAAGAGCAGAGTTTTCAGAAGTAGGTGCAATGCCCATTGAGCTGGCATGATTCAGAGCTCTCTGCTTATCATCCATGTCATATGAGTTGATAATTGAGATCAGCTCACTTAAATAAGTCTTGTACATGTCCTTGGTCCTTTTGATAGTTGTACAGTTAGAGTTCCAAGTGTAAGGTAGTGAATTCAGCAGCTTCTTGTTCACCTCTCCCTTAGTAATTTCAATCCCAGAACTGGTCATCTCAGTCATTAGATGTGTGAATCTGTTGAGTTGTGCTTCTAGAGACTCTCCCTTGATATGATTAAACATGTTGAACCTTTGTCTGAGCATATCCTTCCGACTCTCTCGCATGTCCTCATTTCCTTCAAATCTTTCAACCAAGGCATTCTAGAGTTCCTTAGCAGTCTTGTGCTCCTTAATTCCGTGAGCAACATCAGTCGATAAGGCCATTGTAATCGAAGCATATGCCTTTTCATCCTTTTCCATCATGAGTATGTCATTGTCTGTGTACAATTCCGGATCCTTGGGAACAAGATGACCATTGATCTCACTCTGGTATGAGGGTACATAGGGACCCTCCTCAATCGATCTCCAAAGCTTTGGATCGGTATACTTGATGAATGACTGAAATCTGAACTTCCAATCTTGGAAGTTATCTCCTGACACGAGCCTTGGTGGCTTTGTTCCGGTGCCGATCTCATTGTCCAGATTGAGTAAGTTGGACAAATTTGTCAGATTCTTTGAAGCCATGATGAATCAGAAAATTTTCTAAGTCCAGTACACGAATTCCCTGTAGCTCCCTGTAGATACTGCTCAAAGTTAAACAGACAAATCTGTACTCGAAACTCCTTGTAATCGAAAATATCCCTGTACTCGAAAATATTCTTGTACTCGAAAATATTCTTGTACTCGAAAAAATTCTCTTGTACTCGAAATACTGTGTGTATTCGAATCTGACACTGTATTCGAAATTCTGTAGTCGAACTCCTCTTGTACTCGAAAAGTATTTATACTTCGAACACTCTAACTATACTCGAAATAGCTGAACTCGAAAATTCTGAACTCGAAAATACTTAAGAAAAATTTTATAAAAATATTTCTTAAGATTTGGAGTCCCAAATTTACACAGTAGCTAGATGAAGTAGAGAAGAATGATAAAGTATAAAACTTGCTTCAGAAAGTTGTTACCTTGATGATGAAAAGAGCACTCAAGCTCTGATACCACTTGTAGGTCCTCAAACTGATCAAGATCCAAACTTTATCTCTGTAAACATCATCAATGATCTCTAACAAGTGCGGAATCCAAGTTAGAAACACGAAAGCAAGTAGAAAAATGCAAACTTTATAAATATTGCAAAACTTCGAGTACAAGCTCCTCAATACGTCTAGAGAGCGTATGCCTCGGGATTCCAACCTAAACCTGTACAAAATACGTCTATTTATACTAGGCCTAGGTGTACACGAAATCTAGATACAAAAGGTTCGAGTACACGATAACTTCGTGTACTCGAAAAGCTGTACACGAAATTATCCAAAAACTTGAGCTTTGACTCTTCCGGGTTGACTTTGTCAGTCTTCATCGTTTGGCGGGCTCTACACCATCTAGCCTTAAAACACGATTTGTGAGGGCTGCACATCTGGGAAACGGCTCGGCCGAATGGCACAGCAGGAAAGGGTCCGAATGGCCAAGCTTCCCTTTCTGCTGATTGGTCAACTGCTCATTCGATCGGTCCATGTGCTGGTTCGGGCGGCACATCCTCCATTCGACCACCCTTCTTTCGGTCAGAGTCTTCTCTTTGACGGAACCACATTCGGCCAAAGGCCATGCGGCCAGTCATTCGCCCAGGCCTACAGTCGGTCGGCTAAGGCTCCATTCACCTCTCATTTGGCCGAACCTAGGTTGGAATCGAGGGATTTGATAGTAGCTCACACAATATGGCTCCATGCAAGAGTATTGCATGTAAACATGCATGTGTGGTAGTTTCACTTGTGTACGTGCATGGGATACTTACTAGGGTTTCATGATATGAGACCATGAGATCAATTTACAATATCTAATGCTTAAACATGAGTTTTATCAATGAGAGGATAATAAATTGCTAACACTTATGCCAAATCTCAAACATTAAAGTTTTTAAATGTAAAGTAAAAGGGCAAACATGAATGGGGGAGCATCATTAGGGTTTTAATGTCAAGATTTCCTAAATAACAATGAGTTGTAAAACCTAGCATTTTGGATCGCTACGTAATCATACAACTAATTAAAGAGTTCCATTGGAATCTCTAAGCAAAGATATGCATGAGTTGATGCAAGAACCACTAGAAGGCAAAGATCCAACAAATGACATAGGGTTAACCAAGTGAGGTTAACCCGAGTCTAACAACGTATCATATATTTTCTCAAATGACTTATGTTTTAATAAAAGTTAAATGATTTATAAACTTCTTTACATTTAATTGAATGGATTCTAACATTATGATATAACTTAAAATAAATTTTTTTTAACAATTTAAATAAAAAAACTTTGAATATGAACAACGTAAACCATGCATCACTAAGGTGTAATGGTGATTATCCATGGGATTTGGGATTTTAAATGGGTAATACATTTAGATTAGTTAGAGGGGTTTCTAGCAACACCTTAGTAACAAAGGACACTTAGTTACACACCGAAGCCCAAAACCCTAGTTGCGTCTTATTATAAAGACTTATAGTGTTCGAATCTCTTAAAACAACTCAGGTGTTGAAGATACCTAAGCTACAACTAACGAGCGCGCATTATCTGTGGTAATTCATACTTAACAACACAGGTGAGTTCATTGTCCCTTTTCAAATTATTTTGAATTTTACACCGGGACTGAGAAGCATGTTATCCATTTTAAACAAATGTTTAAATGTTTCATAAATGCTTTTATACCGATTCTAAAGGCTAATACTAATGCTTATTACACTCATTCTAAAAACTAATTCTAAAAGCTAAAAGCTAAGGTTTTATCCTAAATGCTAACGCTTCATACACTTAACTTAAGTGCTATATGCTAAGACTACATGCTAATACTATATGCTAATGCTACATGCTAATACTATATGCTGTATGCCACAAGCTAAGACTATATGCTAATGCTATATGCTAATGTTACATGCCAATGCTATATACTAGATGCCACATGCTAAGACTATAAGATAATGCTACATGCCAATGCTATATGCTAGATGCTACATGCTAAGACTATATGCTAATGCTACATGCCAATGCTATATGCAAGATGCTACATGCTAAGACTATATGCTAACGCAAAGCTTGTATCTATTTATGAGATATGTGATTGCTAAGCTATGCTAATGCAAAGCTTGTATCTATTTATGAGATACGTGATTGCTAAACTATGCTAATGCAAAGCTTTTATCTATTTATGAGATACGTGATTGCTAAACTATGCTAATGCAAAGCTTGTATCTATTTATGAGATACGTGATTGCTAAACTATGTTAATGCAAAGCTTGTATCTATTTATGAGATACGTGATTGCTAAACTAAGCTAATGCAAATCTTGAATCTAATCATGAGATACGTAAATGCTAAACTATGCTAATGGAAAGCTTGTATCAAATCATGGGATACGTAAATGCTAAACTATGCTAATGCAAAGCTTGTACCTATGCATGAGATTCGTAAATGCTAAACTATGCTAATGCAAAGCTTGTATCTAATCATGGGATACGTAAATGCTAAACTATGCTAATGCAAAGCTTGTACCTATGCATGAGATTCGTAAATGCTAAACTATGCTAATGCAAAGCTATTATCTGCACACAGGATACGTAAATGCCAGGCTATGTGAATGCTATAAACTTGTAAACTTTTAAACATAATGCTAAAGCTATGATGGAAACGGGATTGGATGTAGGTAAGATGCTTAATTATCATTAACAACAATGTCATATGTGATTTGGTATGTGGTGGGACGGTGGCTGGGCGGGCGGTAAGTTCGACCCTACATATGCCCTATATATAAGCATATTGAATTGGATATTACAAGTGATGTTAATGAGGTTAAGGTTGTTACCGAAAAGGTTTGCTAAAGCTATTTTTCAACTATTAAACTATATGAACTCACCAACCATTGTGTTGACTTTGTTTTCTTACATGCTTTCTCTAGTGACGTACAGGATTAAGCTAAGGCTAAGGAATGCATGCTAGGATGCCCAGTTAGAGGACATAGTAGATTTTGGAGAAGCACATATTTTGTGATTGTTGTGAATCACTTTTGATATCTTGTACAGTTACAAGATAGTAAACATTTGATTCTTTTAATAGGCTTACTTAGTTAAATTATCAAACATTGACAATTGTAATTTAACTTTGTAATCCTAGTTTAATACTATATTGTGCTTTAATTATTCTCAATGTTGATGCTATGTAAACAATCTGATCATCAGGATTATCATCTCACGACATCGCACCCCGGGAACCTTCCGCCCGACGGGACACACGATTCGGCCCTCCGGCTCGGGGTGTGATAGATTTGTTCGTGAAAGAGATTGTGACTAGACATGGAGTTCCTGTCTCCATGGAGTTTCTGTCTCCATTATGTGTTTTATATAGTCATAAGATTTAATCAAAATTTGTTTTAAAACTTTGGCGAAAGTATTCATGATTTATTTGAAATAACATTTGTTTTAAAATGACTTTTGGTTCTCATAAATTTTATTTTGACATTTAAAATAATTATTAATTTTAAAATAATCCCTTTATTTTTATTTTAAAATCATTTTAGATTATCTTTAAACAAAATAATAAAAATCTTTCATCAAAAGTAGACAAAGATCACATTTATAAGATTTGGATTTTAATATACATACATATACATATACATATACATATACATATATATAGATATACACACATAGGGATTGAATCCTATGAAAACCCAACCTTAGAGAGAAAACTCTTAAACTGTATGTGAGCCACTCATTTGGAATCTTGAAAATAAATATGTGGTCCAAATTAAACCTGAATAAAAAAATTAGATTTTGAATAAACAAATCTTTTTTAATGTGGGTTAATATGGACCATATATTTATTTTCAAGATTCCAAATGAGTCGCTCAAATAGGGTTTAAGGGTTTTCTCTCTAAGGTTGGGTTTTCATTGGATTCAATTCCTATATACATACATACATACATACATACATATATATATATATATATATATATATCTTAAAATGAATTTTTAGTGAAATGGTTATCTTCAAAATAATTTTTATGTTTAAAGAATTAATAAAAAGTTAATATTTTATTAAACTTGGGTTTTTAAATAACTAATTATGTATTAATGTTAGAAACATGTTTTATAAACCTTTAAAATATTTTTAATCGCATAACATGATTTTTAAATCACATATTATGTTTAGTTTGATGTGTTTAAATTAGTTTTATAAAATAATTTGTTTTAGTTCATTTCCAACATGTATTAAAACTTTATCAGATTATATGAATAAATTTTTCTGAATTTTTGATGTCATTTAGATAAAAAAATTTGACTAGAATGGGAGAAAAAGGGAATAAAACCGGTTCTGATGCGGCCAGAATGTCACACCCCGAGCCGGCGGGCTGGATCTACTTTTCCGTCGGGCGAAAGTTTCCCAGGGCGTGATATCGTTGTGATAATCAAAGTGATCAGATTGTTCATATGGCACATGATATATAAATGAGAAATGCTAACATGGCAATGACATAGAATTACAAAGTTAAATTACAATGTTATGTTCATATTTAATTAAGTAAATCAATCCAAAAAGGATCATTGAGTTCCTATCTTGTATCTGCACAAGATTTACAAAAGATGATTCATTGTCTGTCATTCAAAAGTATGTTCTACACAAAATGAAGCTAGGTCCACTAAAGTCCGCTAGCTTAATCCTTGACTGCTGGTGACTAAACCTGTTCGTCACCTGAGAAAACATGCATTTAAACAAAGTCAACACTAGGTTGGTGAGTTCATAAGTTTAGTAATTGAAAACCATTGGCTTGTTAACATTTACACACATAATGTTATACAAATGTATTGTTAATGTTTGATTTACCCGTCTCACAATGGTCTCTCTATAATTATATTTACAAGTGATATTTCATTCTATCAGGCATGCTTATATATAGGGCATACGAAAGGGGTCGAGCCTACAACCCGCCCAGACGCCATCCCACCACATGGTCAATAGAATTCAACACCACTTGTAATACAACTATAGATGTCCATTCACATATCCCTTGTGTTCAACCCGTCTGATATGCACCCATAAGGTCTTGTTCATTCCTTAGTGTGATAGTCACAATCGAAATGTTGCACCCAAGTCGTGTTGATAAATGTCTGGTTTGTCTCTCACGATGGCCTCTCCATAGTTTTACTACAAACAGTGTTTCACCCTATCAACCATGCTTATATATAGGGCATACGAAAGGGTCGAGCCTAAAACCCGCCCAGACGCCATCCCACCACATGCTCAATAGAATTAAACACTACTTGTAATACAACTATGGATACCCATCCATCTCTCGCATGGTTCCACCTTGTATTATCGTATAGTTTCACATAGTATACTCTGGTCTCATATAGTCTCATATAGTCCCATCACATAGTCTCATATAGTCCCATATAGCCCTATCACACAGTCTCATATAGTCTCATGTAGTCCCATCACAGAGTCTCATATAGTCTCATATAGTCTCATCACATAGTCTCATATAGTTTTATCACATAGTCTCATGTAGTCCATCACATAGTCTCATGTAGTCCATCACATAGTCTCATATAGTCTCATATAGTCTCATCACATAGTCTCATATAGTCTCATATCATAGTCTCATATAGTCCTATCACATAGTCTCATGTAGTCTCATCACATAGGCTCATAAAAGTATACTCCCTATTCACGTAGTCACACAACCACCTAGTTTCATACTATAAACGTAGTGCTATAAGATCAATTCTTAATACACTTATACTACTTAACAATTGAATGATATCGAGGATTTATGTTGTTATGATATCCTCCTAAGTATGTTCTAATCATGAAATCAACACGGTACTAGGAACTCTAATAATTAACATTCTCTTATAAGATCTTGTCTTATAATGCAATGTTAATATACAAGGGGGATGACATCTTGAAACTAGGTTATCATGATGTCATCCTTGATATCACAAATAATAGTCTCATATGTTGCATCGGTGTTATGTATCCCTCTGTGATTATAACAACGTGTTATACGAACTCGTCTTATGACACGTTGTTAATAAATGTGGTGAATGATATCATCATCATGAAAGCTTTTTATCATGATTATCATTCTTGTTGTTATTTGTAATTGTCTCAAGTTATCTCCTGATTTCTCATTGTATGAATAATAAAGTATTTTAAGTTTTACTCTTATAATTATATTATTCCCTTGTGTTGGCGAACTCATGATACTATATTATCATAAATCCTCTTAGACATTTAAGATATGTTATTCTCACATAAACACGCATACTACGATAAGCGATAATAAAAATAAACAATATTATCTAAATCATAGTGTAAGCAATATGTTGTACTAAAGCTTTTAAGTAAATAAAATATTTAGCATGTTTCTCAGCCTCAAGAGTTTAAAATCAGTTAAGATTAGAAAAGAGGCGTATGAACTCACCTTGTAGTTGTCGTGGTTGACTTAGCCTAAAACAAAATGCACGCGCTCGTTGTTGTATTTGTGGTTGTTTTCACGATCCTGTGTTGATTTCACAATGTTTGTAACTAATAAGTATAAGTTTTATGTACTTGAGTACGTGTATGTGTTAGCTCTAAAGGTTGCTACCGCTTATCGGTCTTGATCATCATTCGGCCCTCGATTCCCTTGTGATGAGTCATATTAACACTTAACTCGTTTTAAGTTAAGCTTAGTATGTCTCGTTATTTGTTTCAGGTTTAACTTTGTTTTGAACCTTGTCATGTTGTGAAATCTTGAAACTCATTATCATTTTCTATGTATGAAGCCTAACTTAGTAGTTTTAAAGCCTCATATGTTGTCCATGTGAAACCTGAAAAATGTGTTACATATTTAAAAACCATGTTAGGTTTAAAACTTTGTTAGGTTTACTAACCCAAACCTATCACCTTTGTAGTAAAATTCCATGATTTCCATGCATGTTATCCCTAGTATAGGTTTAAAGTGTGTTTTCACCATTTGTCATGTGAGTCAATCCTAACCATTTACCGAATCACTAACTTGGGTCGAATGAGCCAAGGTGGGCCAAAACAATCAATTGGGCCGATTAAATGGACTGAAGCAAGTTCTGGGCTGAATTGGTCACGTGGACTAAATCGGTTACATGGGCCAAACAGTGGTATGGGCCTAATCTCTTGGGCCGAATAAACCCAAATGGGCTGAACCAGGTCCTGTGGGCCGCTCGAATGGACCATGGGCCGGATGACTAAGGCTGGGCGAATGAGGATGGTCGAAGGAGTCTAGGCCATTCGGGGAAATGCTTGACCGAAATAGGGTGGTCCGAGAGAATGAGGATGACCGAATGTGATTTAAGGGTGCGAATAGGTGGGTTGGCCTAATGGCTAAGCCCTTGCCGAATGTTAGCCGAATGTGGTCCTGGTCGAATGACAGCTCAATTGGGCGAATGAGTGTGCCCGACCGAAGGGGTGAAACTGCCGAAGGAAGCCATTCGGCTAGCTGTGTGTGGGCCATTCGGCCAGTTGCATCCAGTCGACCCTAACCTCCTTCTGTCGAGTTTCATGACCAGCACCCCAAAGGCACTCATTCCCATTTCTCCTAAGGTATTTTCGAGTATGTATTGTTTGAGGGATGAAGTGATTAACCGGTTTAAGGGGGGAGATTGAACAAAGAGGGTGAAAACCCTAGTTTTCGTGATTTTCATAGCTCAATACCTCGATTTTCAGTGGATATATCCTCAGATCGGTTGTACTTCTTGGCATAGGGTGTTTGTAGCTTCAATTTGGAACCAAGAACACGCGATTTGGTCAAGTATTGAGCAAGATCTTGAGGTTTAAAGTTTGAAATTGTAGAGAGAAAGAGAGGAAATCCGGGTTTAGGGTTTTAGCGAGAGAGAGAGAGGTAAGGGGAAAATGAAGAGGAAAGCCTCATTTAGGCTTTTTTATACCCCGCGGGTTTTCGCGTTCGTTTCGGTTGTTCGGTTCTCGTATTCGTCGCATTTCTGGAACGTTACACGCGTATTTACGAATTTTAAATAAATAGTTTTCTCGGACTGTTTTGATGAGTTTCAAAATTGTAAAACATAAAATATTATGTTTCCTTTAATTTTTACTGCTTTGCTCGCGATTCGATAATTAATCTTGTTATTTCGTTTCAAATCGTAAATTACGAGTTGTTTTTACTGGATTGATGTTATAGGTTAGGGTTTTGGTGTAAATTTATAAAATATATTATTATTATCTAATTTTTATTATTCTAATGATCGAGATCGTTAGTTTTCACCGTTTCGTCAGAAAACGTCACTTACGCACGTCTTCGTACAAAGTGCTAACTGTACGAACACGATCATACGTTTCACTTTCCGATTTGGTTTTCTACTTATCATTTATCGTTCAGAACGTTAAACCCAGAGATATCTTTGTGTGAATCGTCACCCACGCAGACACGCTGTCGGTTTATTATTCGTATACGATACTGAGTTATTGTTTTGCATTGAACATTCTCACAGACGGACTCAACTATACTTGCCTATTTTCACATTGATATTATTGGATTCTCATTGCTTTCGTACTAAGTTGTCGGCCATCTGATTCCTGTTATCTATGGATATCAGATCACAACCGATATGTTCTTGTACTTTGTTTGCACACTATTGTTTCTCTTGAGTTGTTGTATTTCCTGTATTTAAGTTTTCACTTAAAGACATACAACGGTTGTTTGTTTTCTGAGTTCTGTTGTTACACAACTGTTTACACATTGTATTTTCACACAGTGAATAGTGAAAGTACACATATCGTACGGACTTGCCGGATGTTCTGGTACTGGTTGTCACACAGAATGTTTCAAAACCGGGCCCTCGCACCCCAGCATACGTGGACTACCGTGTTGCTAGGCCAGGGATGCGTTACACAGATCGCATTCGAATCTCTTTTATACAGATTCCTAAATTGAGTTCTAAACCACGTTGTCACACCCCCGGGCTCTCGGTGACCCGGGTGTTGCCAAACGATTGGTTTTATGAATATGTCTCAGTCAGAGTTTATTATTCATCTTAAGCGGAAGCGTTGTTTCATGGATTTCATAGTTTTACGTAGCGGAAATCATTTTTCTATACTTTTCATAATTTTCTAAATGATTCACACGCATAGATGTGAAAACCATTTTTCATGATTTAAAATGCGGCGCCGTGACTCCCGGAACTACCACTTATTAGATAATGACAGAACATGAATGATTTAAATTTAGGGTTTCAAGTTGCGGAATAACTTAATCATTCGTCATAACAGAAAAGTACATTCAAGTCACATTAAAAGACTGAATATTTACAATCCATAAATTTTCATATTACAAAAGTTTATCCATTACTACAACAAATCCTTTCCATTCAAAGGAAATAATGGAGATGTGATTTCATTGAAACGATTTCCTGACGAGTTGTCTCGCTCATATCTACCAATATCCTAGACTTTTGCTTTCTCGTTATTCCCTTTCCCAGAGGTATTGCCTGACACACAACCAAAAAACTTATATCAGTAACACTGGTGAGTTCTAAGTTTTAGCTTAAATGGAATCAACATGTACACGAATATATAAGCAAACTACAGATAGTTCCATAGTTCTTATTTTAGAACCCAAATTTTAAAAATAATATTGAACTATGAGCAATTCACATATATTTAGGATTGTAAATAATAACTAAGCAAACATAAAAATAAGCCACTTTCTTAGGGTCACGTTCACCCTCTACCAGGCCAGTCGTCACCCGCCACCTTCAGCTAATTGATCAATTAACCCCCTTGAAATGAAACACATGTCAGGGCTATTCCTCCCCGAGCGAATAGGTAAAATCTCAACATTATGAGACCGACAATATACGAATCTATTGGTCTGTTGCAAAAGTCATGATCACAACCTAAAAATATAATTTAGATATTTACAACAGAATGTGTTTTTAAGGTTATATACCAGCTCAAATCAGATTGAAGTCAGGGCGTTAGAGAACTCACCTAGTTGTTTTCTCAACCTAACTTCTTTTAAGTTGTCAACCAAGCATCAATACTCTATTTAACATTCATATATGTTTAATTTTAGTATGCTGTAACTATTTTCTTTGTATGTGATTGTTATTTATGAATGTCTTATTCATTCGCAAACTTCTGTCTTTAGAAGTTGTTCATTCCCAAATATTTATGATTAGTCATTCGCAAATATAACTAGTATTTTGCTCATTTGTAATTGCTTGTGAACATTCATTCTCAATTATACTAAGTATAATTTACTCGTTCGCAGATGTTCATAATTGTTCATTTGCAAATACTCCAAGTACAATTTACTTGTTCACAAATTCCCATGATCGTTCATTCACAAATATTTCAAGTACAATCTACTTGTTCGCAAATGTTCATGATTCGTTCATTTGCAAATACTCCAAGTACAATCTATTTGTTCGCAAATGTTCATGATTCACCCATTCGCAAATACTCCAAGTACAATTTACTTGTTTGCAAATATTCATGATTCATTCATTCATATAGATACCGAGTATACTTGGCCTATTCGCAAATATCTCTGAGTACTTATTCACAACTATATCTTACCTATTTAATGAAAATTTTCCTAATTTTAATTATTGATCAAATTTCTTTCTTTTTCTTTGATTTCCATTAAATTTACTAATTATTATTTTATAAGTCTTAATTCATTTTGTTCAATATATAAATATTTTACACTAATTATACATTTGGAATTAAATATAATCTCTTACAATTTAGAATCCCTAGTTTATACAAATAAAATCTTTTTGATTTTTCTCTTTCTACATTTACCCTTCTTTGAACTACTCTTGTTTCCCTTGATGATAAGTAATCCTCTTCACAGGTTTCGTCCACTACCCAAGTAACTAATTTTGCCCCAACTCTCACAGTTGTTCCAAACTTTTTCTATAACATCAGTGCCAGAAACGTAACAGGAACAGTGATCTGCACAGTAACTTACACAGTAACTCAGGTACAAACTATGTGAGCTATTTGTATGCGATTATTGTGTAATGCTTGACACAAAACTATTTTGCAATTGTTTCAAAAACATGATTCAAACTCACGGTTTAACAGTCCGAAACATATCAGACAACACTGAACTGTCACATAAAGGCTTGTTAGGATGCTATTATGTATAAACGTATGCGAGGTTGAACAGAACAAAATGATAACCGGCGTCGTTACATGAATGCTAAATGGACGAATTACTCGTATAGGTGATGATATGTACGAATATATCTGAAAATTTAACGTTCTGAATGATGTCCAATAATTAAAAAAACCATATTGAAAAGTGTAGTTATCGTCGTATTCGTACGGTGACGATTCGAATGACTACGCGCGACGACTATACGATTCAATTTAAATAGTAAATTAAATGGTTTCAGAAATTTAAAATAAACGGAAGATATTTAGTTAATTTACTAGGAATTACACCTAAAATAAATTTATAAATCTTACTTTTAAAACCGCAACGTTTCGTTACGAAAACGGAATGAAACAAACGTCCCTACGCGAAACCGAGCAAAACCGAGCGAAACCGAACATACGGGTAAGTTGGAAGCTTTTAATGATGCATTGAATGCCTCATCTTCCCCACAACTACCACCTCTCTCCCCTCATTACCGTCACTTTCTCTCTCTAGAAACCCACACTCTATCTTCTTCATTTCTCATCCAAATCAAGCCATTTTGGTGTCTAAACGACCACCACATCACGTAGATCTTGAAAGTACAGAAGATCTGAGATTTGAACCATTTATTTTGAGGTAAAAACAAGTTCTTTGTCACGGTTTTTAGGGTTTTCTACCCTTGTTCGAACCACCTATAGAAACCGGTTAACCACCCTTCAAACCTTAGGGGAAACACATCACAAGCCCTCAGAAAACTGTTGGAACAAAGGGGATACCACAATCTAGTGCTAAAATCCGATTTTTGGTGAGCTGTTGACCCAAGAAAGCGACCGGCCGAATGGCCCAAACCCAGCTCGCCGAATGGCCTTGCCGAAGCAGCCACTAGGTCGAATGACTCAGAGGACGAATGGCCAGCCCCAAGCTGAAAGACCTCTTTCGCTCCACCTTTACTCTTTCGGTCACTCCTTGTTTGGCCCAACTGATTCGGCCCAAGTGTCATACGATTGAGTCTCATTCAGCCAACACTCTATTTATTCAGCAAACAATTCAGTCGGTCGACCCCATTTGTTCAGTCGCTCGGCAGCTCCTAATCGGCCAAGCTTCCTTTGACCGCAGCCTTATACAACCAAACCTCTTTCGGCCAAGTTGTTCGGCCGAAGCTACATACGGCCAAGGATACATTCGGCCAAGTGCCTAAGCACAACCATTTGGCTACGCATGGGAGTTGAGAGTGCATGGAATGCATGAGTAGGGCTACGTGCATGGGAAACTTATTAGGGTTTCCTGATATGAAACCAACTTACAATATATAAGGGTTAAACATGAGTTTTAACAACAATGAGGGTAAAATCACTTGTATTGATTGATCTGATTCATGGAATCCATAAGTGATATTATCGTTTTCATTATGAGGCAAGAACTTAGGGGAAAACAAGTGGGAATTCTTTAAGAACCAAGAAAAACAAGCTAAGTGTAGGTGTGAATTAAAGTGTAACACCTAATACTTAGTGATTTCTATGCAATCAATTAACTAAGTTAGAGAGTTCCATTGGATTCTCTAAGATAAGTTATACACAAGATCTATTCAAGAAACATGGGAAATGTCACACCCCGAGCCGGCGGGGTTGGATCGGATTCCCCGTCGGGCGGAAGGTTCTCGGGGCGCGATATCGTGAGTGATAATCGGAATGATCAGATTGTTTACATTGCACATGATATATAAATGAGAAACTGCTAAAATAAAATAGAATTACAAAGTTAAATTACATCAGTTAAGTTTATAATTTAACAATGTAAATCTACTATCACATCATAAATCTTCTATCTTGTATCTGCACAAGATATGCAAAATAAATCTGTATAATGATGCTTCAAAATATGCAGGTCCAAAAAGCTAGGTCCTCTATCCGGTAACCTAGTCCAAAAAGAAATATCTCTTCAGTTGACCTGTTCGTCACCAGAGAAGTCATGCAAAAATAAAGTCAACACATGGTTGGTGAGTTTATGTAATTTTATAAAAATGAGTTGAATAACCTGAATGACAACCTTAACCTCACCATTAACCCACCTATACCATCTAGTTCAGTATGCTTATATATAGGGAATATGTAGGGTCGAACTTACCGCCCGCCCAGCCACCGTCCCACCACATACTAAACTACATGATATATTGTTCCTGGTGATAATTAAGCATTTCATTCCACTACTTTGCTTCCATAACATATGATTCATAGCATTTGATTACCCTGAAAATGTTTACCTTGATTCCCCGAAGTGACAACCTTAACCTCATCAACAACCACCTATGCTAACCAATCAAGTATGCTTATATATAGGGAATATGTAGGGGACAAGCCCCAGCCACAGTCCCACCACATACCGGGCTACTTAACATATTGTTGTTAATGATAATTAAGCGTTTCACTCCATTCACCTTCAATTTAGATTCTGATTTCCACAAATAGATTCACCTTTGATCTCTTAAGTTCACCATGTATTCATGATTTCCCAAAAAGACTTGTAGAAATATAACATTAAATGTTTAATTAAACTAATAATTAAGCATTTAAATACAACTAAGACATGATGATTGGGCCTTATTTGATTCAATCAATTAGACTTAGTTATTGGTGGTTGTCCATGTTGTACCCTCTCACACGTGGCCCATATCAGGCATGACTCACAAGGAGTCTACCTGTGAGTGCCAGGACTTTAATGATGCCCATATCAGCTTGACCCAATGGTCTACTGTACATGCCGAGACTTTACGGATATCCTTTGATTCTTGATCGTCTATGATTTCTCTTGATTTTGTTTGATAGTTCACATTATTGCCCATATAGCTTGACTACTAGAGTCTACTATTTATGCCGGGACTTTATGTGTGTTACACGTGGTCTTGATTTCTATACAACTGACATCCACCTTGACTCAAGCATTAATGATTTCATAAGATTTTAATGATTTCATTATTTCAATGATTCACACACAGTTTTGATTTTCTTGAGTCTCTTGATTTTGATCTTTAGAATTCCATGATTTCTCAATGATTATAGATTTATGAGTAGGATCCTTTGATTTATTGATCTACACACTGGATTAGTTCCATTGCATTTGATCTTTAACTCTAGTTCTTTTGATTTCATTTTGAATTTAGATTCTTAAATTTGAGCTTGATGGATTAAGGGTTTGTTTAGCGTTTTAGAATTTAGGTATTACTTGTAACATCAGTGCCGGAACCGCCACCGGAACAGTGATCTCTACAGTGCATGAACAGTAAACCAGGTACATATTTCAGTTATCAATTGCATATCATATTCATTACATGTTATCATAGCACAGTTCAGATTCAAATTCAAGAAACAAGTTCAGAACAATGGTTCTTGAGTCAGATAATTATCTGGCAACACAGAACCATCATGTTATTAATTGTTAGGATTTTATTATGTATAAACGTATGCGAGGCTTTACAGAACAAAACAACATGGATGTCGTTATGTGAATGCTAAATCGACAGATTATTCGTATAGGTGACGATCTGTACGAATAAATCTGGAAGTTTAACGTTCTGAATGATATCCAATAATTAGAAAACCATATTGAAAAGTGTAGTTATCGTCGTGTTTGATCGGGTGACGATTCGAACAAATACGCGCGATGACCGCGCGATTCGATTTAAACGTTAATTAAATATTTTTTTGAAAATTTGGATAAATAAAAGATATTAGTTAATTTATTAGGAATCACAATCTAAAATAATTTTATAAATTGTATTTTAAAATCGAGTCGTGTCGTAACGAAAACGACGAGAAACCGGTGTTTTTACGCGAAACCACGCGGAACCGAACGAACCCGAACAAACCCGGGTATTTTCTTACCATTTAATGTGGCATTTATGGCTACACCAAACCCCCACCAACCAGATTTCTTCTCCCATTTTCGTCACTTTCCTTCCCAAGCTTTCTCTCTCTAAAAAAAACCATAACATCTCTCTAAGATTTCTTCCTTGATTCTAAACCATTTCGTTTGTTCTTGGTTTCAAAATCACCCCCATCACTAGGAGAATACGAAAGTACAAAGGATCTGAACTCCTATCCAGCCAAATCGAGGTAAACCTCAAGTTCTTGTTCGGTTTGGGGTTTTGAAAACCCTAATTTCGAACCCCCTTCATGTACCGGTTTTTAACCTCTCTCGAACCTTAGGAAACACACTACAACACCTTAGGATCATGTAGGAACAAGTGTTAGAACAAATCAGGGCGATTAGCTCGAAACCCTTGGCTGCCCTTAGATTGTTCGATCGGCCGAATGGCCAAGAACAGCTCAACGAATGAGCCCAACCATTCGGCGAATGGCTAAGGCCCTTCGGCCAGTCTTCATTCGATCACTAGGCTGCTCATTCGACCAAGCTTCCCCTGAATGAACCTTCATTTGACCGCACCTATTCGGCCGTAGGAGCAGCGAATGAAACAGTCCTCATGCGTCCAACCTTCATTCGGCCGAAACACAACCCGCCGAATCAACCACATTCGGCCAAGCCTTCCTTCGGCAGTTTCTCATTCGACCCAAGCCACCTCTCATTCGCTCGGCTCATATTTGGCTACTACTCATTCGATCGGGACATAGCCTATCGGCCAACCGTACATTCGGCCATGTGTCATTCATTCGACCGAACTCCATTCGGCCTAGCCTCATACGGCCAAGTCCATTCGACCACTAACTGTTAGGGCAACTTAAACCGCGACCAAGGGTGTGGGATGTGAGTCATGGAGGATTTCTAAACAATTAGACACATAAGAGGAGCTAACCGAATACACACACACTTCATGCATGCATGGTGAGTGTGTATGTGGGGGTACGTGAATGTATATGCATGGAAAAAGAGACATGCATGGGTTAATCATGAGTGTACCCACATGGAGTTTAGTTGAGGCTTACAAAGGAAAAGTCTAATAAGGGTTTTAATAACAAGAGTATTCATAAATTATCTTGCAATCTAAACATGGGTTGTAACATGTTTGAGTACAAAACATTCTAAAATGCATTGAGAAATAAAGACCTTAAGTCTAAGGTTACGGGTCATTCTCATGAATAACTTCTAACAATTGCACGGGTTATAAGAACAAGTGAGTAGTCTAAGTAATTCCTTTGAATTACCTAGGACAATTCATTCAAAGTCGTTGATCAAATAATTATTTTGAAAACAAAGTAGGTATTGGGCCTAAGGGTGGCCCAATAGGCACAATATAAGCCCATCATGTTTGATTACCCTTTTCTTAAAAAAAAAATTATTTATGTTTTTCATAAAAGAAATTAAATTGTAAACTTTGTTAAAACAAATTAAATGATTTTCTAAAATAAGTGTTTACTATAAAATGGGTTAATTTAAAATAATTGACTAACGACTTTAAATGTTAATGTGGGACAAGGGTTATCCATGGGTATTAAGTTAGATCAAGTTAGATGAAATCTTAGAAACACCTTAGCAAACTAGGACACTTAGTTGCACACCGAGACCAAAACCCTAGTTTTCGTCTATTATAACGACTTATCGTATTCAAATTTCTTAAAACAACTCAGGTTCTAAAGATACATAAGCAACAGTCAAAGAGCGCGCATTTTGTGGTAATTCAATACAAAGCAACACAGGTGAGTTCATTGCCCCTTTTCTAACATTTTTGTTTTTAAAACGCGGGGCTGAGAAGCATGCGTAAACTGTTTATTTAAATTGTTTACTTAAATGCTTTTAAATTTATATGTTTTACATATATATAAATGTTATCCTAGACCATGTCTAGGAAGATTTTATGCAGGTTTACTAACTGATTTACTTATAAATTAAGTGAATAATCAGATTTAAACTAAAAGATTTCAACAGATCAAAACATTTCAAAAGAATCACATCAAACATTTTGACAAAACAAGTGTGGGAGTTCAAGGAATCAAACTAAACATTTTGACAAATCAATTGGGTGAATTCAATGAATCAAATGAAACATTTTGGTGAAACAAGTGTGGGACTTCAACAAATCAAACAAAACAATCTTTGCAAAGACAATATTCAATGTTCTACAAATCAAGTGTTTGTTGAACTATGAATCAAATGTACAATTGATCAATGAATCTAGTATTCTATGATCAACGAATCAAGTACATCTTGTAACAGAATCAGACGAATCAATAAATCATTTTTAAGGGAAAGCCTGGGAAATATCAGAGATAACATACGCCAAAAACAGACGAAACATAAAACCCTGCATTTCAAGAAGTCTTAGCTAGACCGTTTGACTTGTAGGTCGTATGTTTGAGGATATTTACAGATTCCCTAACTACTAAGTACCTAGATTGACAGACTAGTCTACTCGAGTATGACCAAAGGCCCCAATCATTTGGACTTAGATTTTATTAAATGTTTATTTATTTGTTTTATTAAGCATTTATTAAACTGTTTCTACAATTACTGTGGTTGATCACTATTGTGATGAACATAAGGAATCAACATAGATTCCAAATTGTTGTATTTACAGGAACAAAGGACTGACAAATCATTGGGTTAAAGGTAGGGGTAAAATGCTTAACTATCATTATCACCAATGTCCTATGTGGATTAGTATGTGGTGGGACGGCGTCTGGGCGGGGTTGTAGCCCCGACTCAGGGGTATGCCCTATACATAAGCATACCGATCTGGATGATACAGGTGGTGTTAATGAGGTTAGGGTCTTTACCAAAGGAGGTTTCAAATCATTTTCAAATCATTTTTAAATACTAAACTATATGAACTCACCAACCATGTGTTGACTTGATCTTTTTGCATGACTTCTCAGGTGACGAACAGGTCAATTAAGAAGTCATTTCTTTTGGACTAGGACTTCAGATAGAAGACTTAGTATTTTGGACCTGCATACTTTTGAAGACATCATTATACAATTTATTTTGTATATCTTGTGTAAATACAAGATAGAAATTTATGATGTTGCTGATAGATTTACATTGTTAAATTATAAACAATACTGATGTAATTTAACTTTGTAATTCTATTATGATTAGCATTTCTCATTTATATCATGTGCAATGTAAACAATCTGATCACTTGATTATCACTCACGATATCGCGCCCCGGGAACCTTCCGCCCGTCGGGGAAACCCGATCCTACCCCGCCGGCTCGGGGTGTGACATTACTCATAAGAGTAAATTAATTAACTTGTAAGTTAATCTGCATAGCAGTTACCTAGACAGGAGTCTAGGAGTATAAACAAGCATATATAATAAGCAATAATAAATAAAAGCATTTACGTAAAACATTTTAAATAAAACAGTTTACGCATGCTTCTCAGCCTCGTGTTTTAAAACAAAAATGTTTAGAAAAGTGGCAATGAACTCACCTGTGTTGCTGTGCAAATGTCTTATCACAAAATGCGCGCTCTTTGTTGTAGCTTAAGTTTCTTCAGTTCCTGAGTTGTTTTAAAAGAATTTGAATACAATAAGTATACGTATTAGTAGCCGTATCTAGGATTTGGTCTCCACGTGCAACTAAGCACACACACATAGGTTTCATTCCCATGCATGTTAAGCTCAATTAATGATCACCCTCGATGTTTAAGTAATAACAAAGTTTACACTATCCATTATTATTCCAAAATCAATTCTCTTAACCCTTGTTATCATCACTATGGCCTTAGAAATTTTCCCATGCATTGCATACCCTAAAATCACCGTAATCATAAAAGACTTAATTCGATGCACATTGAATCAGCAAACCTGTGTATAAAATGATTAGGTTCAGCCCAGTTAAGATCCAGTGACCCAAGGTTCGTTCCTGGGTTCGCCACATCCCAAGGTTTTAATGAGTTAAGGTTCGTCTAAGTCAAAAATGATCTTAGGTTCACTGCTATCTGTGTGTCTAACGGTTCGGAAAAAGAGATGGTTCGGCAATAAGGTTCGGTTGTGCATGCCCACTGGTTCACCTGAAAAAGGTTCGTGGTTTCTAGTGTTTAAACATAAGGTTCGTGGTTTCTAGTGTTTAAACATAAGGTTCGGTGGTCATGGGGTTCGGTCGTGGGTAGGGTTCGGCTCATTCAATCGTTCGGCCATGCAAAGGTTCGTGTCCACTAGGGTTTTGCATGGCTAAGGTTCGGCAACATTTTCCAGGTTCGGCTAGCAAAAGGAAAGGTTCGCGACATCATGGGTTCGTTCAAGGTGGAGGGTTCACGCATCTGGTTTCCCTTTCGAAAGAGGTTCGGCCCTATCATAGCCTCACGAACCTGCAAGAATCACCCAGCCCTAACCCTCCCGAACCTGTTATTCTCGACCAACTTCCTTAACATTGTCACTCCTAGTTTGTTTCAAAAGCTTTCTAGCTATTAACAATAGTTTCTATCAAAGTTTCTAAGTGTTTGAACCGATTAAAACGACAATAACTCAAAGAAATCGTGATACACACTAGGAACCGAACATAAACTCAAATTTTTACCTTGAAATCAGTGGATAAAAGGCTAGATCCCTTGTACTTTCGTGTTCTACGTGATGAGAGGATCGTTTCGACTCCAAAGATGCTTGAATCCGACGAGAGACGAGCAAGATATCTTAGAGAGATGGTGGAGTAACTTTCTAGAGAGAGAAAGGATAAAAACGAAAATGAAGGTGTAAATGAGGTTGGTGATGGTGGTTGGGAGAGTAATTGCTTCATTTAGTGAAGTATGGATACCCGGTCGGTTCAGTTTCGTTCGGTTTCGGGTAACACGTCATTTATTCAATATTTTTCGTAACGAAAGGTTCGACTTATAATCTAAGATTTATAAAATTATTTCAAGTGGTTATTCCTAGTAAATTAACTAAATATCTTTTGTTCATTATAAAATTTTCAGAAATATTTAATTATCGTTTAAAATCGAATCGTACGGTCGTCGCGCGAATTCGTTCGGATCGTCACCCGTACGAACACGACGATAACTGTACTTTTCAACATTGTTTTTTAATTATCGGATATCATTCAGAACGTTAAACTTTCAGATATATTCGTACAGATCGTCACCTATACGAATAATCCGTCGGTTTAGCATTCACGTTGTGACAATCCGGCATTTCCGGATTAACCCCGTTAAATCCAAGTTAACAAAAATCACATGAAATCATATAAAAACAAACGACGAGGGTTAGAATTGAACAAATCAGGTTTATAAACACTTAAACTACAAGGATTGAACTTGTAATTTCATGACATGATCAATTTTGACTTTGGAAGTCAAAATTCGACCTAGAGATCAATTGAAATTTGAAATTGAGTTAATACACCATTAGCGGAATTAAATGAGTTTTAATTATCACCTTAATGATGATTAAAAGCTATCATTCGTTATTGGGCTATTAATAATCGAATTAAACCCATAACAACCCACAAGTTCAAAACCGTTAAGTGTAATCATAGAAATCTTATAATTCAGCTTTATTACATCAAATTGAAACTTCAAACACCATAATCGGCATTGTTAGAGGCTTATACAAACAAGAATTCGACCCCAAAAGTGCTAGATCAAAGAATTCGATTTCGGGGTGGCCAAAACTAAAGCCTATAGTCGATCTCCTTCAATTCAACATGAAACAAGGTAAAATTTCGTTCCTACACAACCTAAAACACCCGAATAAGAATAGCCCTATACTAAATTCGTGTAACAACATCGAATTTATGAAGTTCTAATTCTAGGGTTCTCAACCCAAAACGATTTGGGGGTTTTAAAGAAGACGAGATCTTTACTCAAATTAAAGTGCACACATAGCTTCTGATTCCTCTTCTTAATGAAAACCACATATCAATTTCGAGTAACAACAATGAATTCCTTGAAAACGAGTTCTTGGGTTTTTCATGAAAAACCATTTGGGGGTTTCGATTCAAACGAATTTGCAAATAGAATCAAACTATATAGGGAGCTTCGGAATACTCTGTTAAACGATAACCCTATGACAATTTCATCTGATTATATCGAATTGTATTATTTCGAATTCTAGGGTTCTTCGCTGAGAACGAATTGGGGATTTTGAGGAAACTAAACAAGAAAACCAAATTAAATATTACAGATAGCTTCGACATCTAATTTCCAATAAAAACCCCATGCTTTTACAGTTAATTGATGTGAAATTGATCCAAATTGAATGACGAGTTTTCATACCCAAGTTTGAAACTCTTATCGTTATATTATTGGGTTCTGAGTTAGTTAATTTTCAATCAGAAGTATGGTTGAACTCGTTTGGGGTTCTGGAAACAAAGCCCCATGTATTGGGTTAGAATTTCAGTCGAATTTGAGATCGATTTGGACCCATAAGGTTCGATTATGATTAACAAAAAGGATTAATGGGCCGATTGGGCTTAAGAGAATTAAAAACAGACTTTGGTAATGAAATCTGAATTAGATGAGATGGTAGAGGGTGTGGGTGTTGGGTTGTAGGTCACGGGTTCGAACCCGGCCTTCAACGGTTTTTGAGTTTTAAACCAATTTTAATGTTTTGATCATATCTTATTCGTTTTAACTCCGATTCGAGCCGTTCGACTTGCGTTGGAACCAGAATTCAATTCCGAACGTATTATAACAATAAAATATATACTTTGACATGGAACCATAAATCGCGTATAAATACGCGTGTTTAACGAAATCGTATATTGTTGAACGATTTAAAGAAACGAAATAAAATTCGTGCATGCTTTCGTATGTATGTTCCACACAATCTAATGTACGTGTGTTGACACGTATGTGATTTCACACATTAAATGACATTCCGAATAACACAACGTTATTGTTTAAACACAGATTTTTCGTAAAAGGTTATCTACGTGTGTTTACAAACATTTGATGATTCTGCTACATTCAAAGGTGCGTACATGGCCCCTTTTCTTATTTTAACTGTTTTGGGGGAGAAAACATGTGCAACAAACACTTTTAGATACATATCACTTGCATGAGTTAGCTATTTACATTAAGTGCAAACATAGCATTACAAAGCCTTACATTTCGAACCGTTTAGTTTGCCGTAGTGCAAAGCGTGGTAGTTGAAGATAGATCTATTGGGTTTGACAAACCTCACTTGGTAGATGGGATCTACGCAAGTGTTTAACTGACCAAACACTCATTACTATTGTTTATGCTAGACAATAGGGAAAAGGCTATCAAACATTACAACAGTCAGCTTCGGTGTAAACCGCTTATATAAATAGTACAATGACTAGCTATCATGACTATGCAATGTGTGATTATGTTATCTGCAAACATTACATTTCAAACAGTTGTTCAAACATTTGTGATTACTACTGATCAAACCTGTGTATGCACCAACCTTTGTGTAGACTTGATTTACATGTTTTCTCAGGACGCTAAGGTACAAGAACAGACAAGCAGGGACTAGGAGATCGAGTCTCATGCATGCTTTACATTACAGTTGTTTTGAATTTGAACATTTAAGACTTTGATTTGTAATTTACAGTTTTCAAACCGTTATGTTAGTTTTTATTTTAAAAACGCTTCCGCAACGTTATAACTTTGATATTACAGCTTTAGACCAAAGTATGTTTTGAAAATCATATAGAGGTCTTCGTTATGTCTAATGATCTGAGATCCTGGTTTGTCACGTCCCAAACGGTATGATTCCGTTAGTTGAAAATTGGGGGTGTGACACACGTAACGACATCCGTGTTGTTTTGTTTTATAAAGCCTCACATACGTTTGTACGTAATAAATCCTAACACATAATCACATGATGGTTGTGTATTACCAGATGATTATGTGACTGATGAACCATGTTTTCTAAGTTTTGTTTTTCGGTAATGATTTAGAATTTGTCATTTGATAACACAAACTTATAATGATCTATGATACAATTATGAAATACACTGAAGTACATAGAGTTCATACCTGATTACTGTTCATGGCACTGTTGCGATCACTGTTCCGGTACGATTCCGGCACTGATGTTACAGGAAAACAAGAAGCTAACGAAGGACTTAGGGTTAATTGAACAAAATTAACCTAAGTCTAATAAGCTAAATTAAATTATGTTTTAATTAAATAAAATAACTTATAAAAAACTTCTATAATTAAAGTGTTTCAAAATAGATAAAATGATTTAATTTAAGTTGAAGTAATTAAAATGTTTTAATTATAGAATCTGAATAAAATGAATATAAACCTTACTTAGCTAAGGTTAATGGTGACAATTCATGGGATAACGGGGTATAAATGGGTAATACGTTTGGACTATTTAGTGAGAATTATAGCAAAAACATTAGTAACATCTAAGACACATAGTTGCACACCAAGACCAAAACCCTAGATACGGCTATGATAAATACTTATAGTATTCGAATCTCTTAAAAAAATCAGGTGTTGAAGATACTTAAACTACAAATTCACGAGCGCGCATTATCTGTTGTGATTCATACGTAGCAACACAGGTGAGTTCATTTGTCCCTTTTCAAACTATTTTGTTTTACTTCGGGACTGAGAAGCATGTTTACAAATTCTAAATAAACGTTTAAATGTGTTTGAAACGCTTTTATTCTTATTCATAATGCTAATGCTTTATACACTTATTCTTAATGCTAAAGCTTATTATAGTTATCTTCAATGCTAATGCATTATACGCTCATTCTTAGTGCTAATACTTCATACACTTATACTAGTTTGCTTAAAACCCTGGATGCTTTTAAATTGCAAAGAATGCTAAGGCTAAAATGTTGAAATGCTTTTATGAACTAAACTTTGAAAGCTTGAATACTCAAACTCAGAAAGGCTTATATGCTTGATGTGCTTGCTATGCTTGAATGCTCGAAATACTTGGAATGCTTTAAACTTTTGTATGCTTGATATGCTTGAAATTCTAAGACAACAGGCTAGTACTTGTGTACAAGATACGTAAATGCTAAGCTATGTGAATGCTATAAACTTGTATGCTAAAGCTATCGGCTATTGTAGAACGGACTAATTGGCCTCTCAGTGCTTGCCATACGGTGTTCTTCATAGTCAGGACCTTGAGGAGCGGACTGTTGGCCTCTCAGTGCTTGCCATACAGTGATTCCTCATTGTCCACCCATGTTTTGTGATGTGCGGCTAGGATGATTCTGGTTTCTTTAGTTGACTTCGTGTCATCTTTGAAAATCCTTTATCAAAACATCGATGTTGCGAATCACGTTTAGTTCCATTATGGATTGATGCTGGATCCTTAGGGTGTCCAACTGTCCATAAAGGAATCTCTTAAACTTAACTTTCAAGTGCTATGGTGTGTATGCTTGAAACTTTTAAACAGAAAGCTTAAAGCTATGATGGAAATGGGATTGGATGGTAGGTAAAATGCTTAATTATCATTAACAACAATGTCATATGTTGTTTAGTATGTGGTGGGATGGCGTCTGGGCGGGTTGTAGGCTGCGACCCTTTCGTATGCCCTATATATAAGCATACCAAGCTGGATATTATAGGTGATGTTAATGAGGTTAAGGTTGTTACCGAAAAGGTTTGCAACAACTATTTTTCAAACATTAAACTATATGAAGTCACCAACCATTGTGTTGACTTTGTTTTCTTACATGCTTTCTCAGGTGACGTACAGGAATAAGCTAAGGCTCAGGAACGCATGCTAGGATGCCCAGTTAGAGGACCTAGTAGTTTTTGGAAAACACATATTTTGTTGATTGTTGTGAATCACTTTTGATATCTTGTACAGTTACAAGATAGTAAACATTTGATTCTTTTGATAGGTTTACTCAGTTAAATTATCAAACATCGACAATTGTAATTTAACTTTGTAATCCTAGTTTAATGCTATTTGTGCTTTAGTTATTCTCAATGTTGATGCTATGTAAACAATCTGATCATCAAGATTATCATTCCCGATATCACGCCCCGGGAACCTTCCGCCCGATGGGACACACGTTCCGGCTCGTCGGCTCGGGGTGTGACAGATTGGTATCAGAGCTCAAGGTTATAGATAATAATAGGTAATTTACTTAAAACGGTTTGGCCTAGACTATAACTTAGGGACCCTCATATAGAGAACATAGGATTTATGCTTGCATTGTGTCTTCTGCATTCGAACACTGCACTAACCAATATTCTTTTGGTTATGATCATAACGCCACCTAGAAGACCACCTCCTCTGCTGCCACTGCCACAAAATTCAGCCCCACGCTCGTCAATGCCTTCACCAGCTGATTCACCTCCTCCACCTCCTCCTCCCCCACACATTCCACCTCCAGACCCGAATGCAACTCCAGATCTAGATCCTGCTACTGTTGCCTTGGCAACATTACTCAGCAGTCAGCTGACTAGCCAGCTGAGGGATGTCATTCCGGATATGATTAACAGAATTCAAGGCCACGGAAACAACTCTGGGCATACTACAGCAGAAGCTAGTGGAAACACCGGCACTACTCCAGACTGTTCCTACAAATCATTCGTAGGATGCAAACTTCCAAGCTTTAACGGTGTTGAAGGAGCTGTCGGACTTATCCAATGGCTAGAGAAGATAGAAACTACACTGGACATTAGCGGTTGTCCAGAACATCATAAGGTTCGCTATTTTGCTGGATCTTTTAGCAAGCGGGCTTTAACATGGTGGAACTCCCAGATAAGAGCTCGAGGCAGAGAAGAAGCACTGGCTTTGCCTTTGGCAGATTTCAAAATCCTTTTAAGGAATGAATTTTGTCACAAGCATGAACTCAGATGCTAGATTGAACTGTCCAATCATGTGATGAAGGGGCAGACCACATGACTTACACTACTCGCTATCATGAACCGGTTGATTTGGTGCCAGAGATGGTGCCGAATCTGGAAAAGTTGATTGATCGATATGTGGGAGGATTACCATCTTGCATTCAGGGCATTGTACTTGCTGCAAACCCTGCGACCCTAGAGTCAACCATCTCCCTATCAGCTAAACTCACTGATGTAATGGTGGAATCAGGAGTTCTGTAGAAAGACTTGGGCAAAGCTAAGGAAGAACCGTCAAAGAAGCCCGAGCATCATTAGAAGA
Organism: Mikania micrantha; assembly: GCA_009363875.1. Lineage (NCBI taxonomy): Eukaryota > Viridiplantae > Streptophyta > Magnoliopsida > Asterales > Asteraceae > Mikania > Mikania micrantha. The sequence continues at coordinate 31,993,124 of CM018698.1, read as the reverse complement.
AAAAGCAAAAGGTCGTCAAGAACTATGTGATGGCCACCCCTTTGCAACAAGTTACTGCAGCACATGCTAATGCTACTCACAAACCCTATGTTGAAATGCATCCTTAGTGTGCACAATGCAAATTTCATCATCCTGTTACTGTGAAGTGCAAAAAATGCAACGGCTGTGGCCGACTAGGCCACTGGATTCAACAATGCCGTACTCCAGCAACACCGGCTGTGAACAATGCTGCTATGGCATTACCTCCACCACCAAACCCTGGCAATCACAACAACAACAGGGGATGCTATAACTGTGGAGAACTAGACACTTATCCAAATACTGTCCAAGGAGAGTGCAACATGGAGTTCAAGCACCTCGTGGGAGGGCGTTTGTGATTAGAGGCACTGCAGCATGCCAAGACCCTAACGTGGTCATTGGTACATTTCTTTTACATGACTCTTATGCATCTATTCTGTTTGACACTGGTGCAGATCGGAGTTTTATTTCGTCTGACTTTGCACGCCAGCATACTCTTACTGAGGAATCTTTAGGCTCCCCTTATATTATCGAAGTAGCGAATGGGAAACAAATCACAGCTAGCACCATACTTAGGAACTGCCCACTTACACTTACTGGTCATACATTTACCATCGACTTGATACGGATGGAGTTGGATAGTTTCGACATCATTGTTGGGATGGATTGGCTATCACTCAATAGAGTGGAAGTCATCTGTGTCCTGAAAAGCTGCTTCGAATTCCATTGGCGAATTCACACCCCGAGCCGGCGGGACGGATCGACTTTCCCGTCAGGCGGAAGATTCTCGGGGCGCGATATCGTGAGTGATATCGTGGTGATCATATTGTATACATTGCACATGATAATAATGAGAAATGCTAAATAGAATAGAATTACAAAGTTAAATTACATTAATATCGTTCATAATTTAACAATGTAAATCTATCATCAACATCATAAATTTTCTATCTTGTATCTGCACAAGATATACAAAATATATTGTATAATGATGTTCCAAAAGTATGCAGGTCCAAAAATACTAGGTCTTCTATCAGAAATCCTAGCCCAAAAGCATTAGCTTCTTAATTGACCTGTTCGTCACCTGAGAAGTCATGCAAAACTAAAATCAACACATGGTTGGTGAGTTCATATAGTTTATTATTCGAAAATAGCTTTGTAAACCCTTTTTTCGGTAAAACCCTAACCTCATTAACTTCACCTGTAATATCCAGTTCGGTATGCTTATATATAGGGCATACGAAAGGGTCGAGCCTACAACTCGCCCAGATGCCATCCCACCACATACTAAACCCATATGACATTGTTGTTAATGATAGTTAAGCATTTTTACCCACCATTCACTTCCTTTCAACCATAGTTCTAATGTATACATAAAACATTTTTTAAACCCTTGAGTAACAACCTTAATCTCATTAACACCACCTGCAATATCCAATTCGGTATGCTTATATATAGGGCATATGTAGGGTCGAACTTACCATCCGCCCAACCAACATCCCACCACATACTAAATCACATATGGAAGTGCTAATAATGATAATTAAGCATTTTATCCCCATCATTACCTCACTAGTTCTTCAGTTCTTTGTTCATGTAAATACAACACTTTGGAATCTCTATTGATTCCTTAAGTTAATCACACAATAATGATCAACCACAACATTTGTAGGAACAATTTAATAAATGCTTAGTCAAATAAATAAATAAACATTTAATAAAATCTAAGACCTAATGATTGGGCCTTGGTCAACTCGAGTAGACTAGTCTAGCAATCAGGGTTCTTAGGAGTAAAGGAGATCTGTAAACCTCATCAAACATGTGACCTATAATCAATCAGTCTAGCTAGGAAATCTTTTGATATATAGGCTTTTATAGTTCTTTAGACCGTCCATAGGTTCGTATAGTTCTTTAGTTCTTTGGCACATGTTATCTTTGAGCATTTCCCTGATGTTCCTCAAAACAGTCAGGGAATACTGTAAATATCATCAAACATGCGTCTCATATTCGATCAGTCTAGCTAGGACATCTTTCAAACCTGAGAATGGCACATGCTATCTTTGATATTTCCCAGTCAGACCCTTGAAATAGTTCTTTGTACTTAGTTCTTTGAAATAGATCGTTAGTTCTTTGTCAACACAACCCCGAAAATAGTTCTTTGATTAGTCCGTTAGTTCTTTGAAATAGACCTTTGTAAATAGTTCTTTGTTTTAGATCTTTAGTTCGTTGAAAACAGTTGTTTGAAAATAGTTCTTTGATTTGACATAGTTATATACCCGTATTGAATATATAACTTACCTTGAAATCCTGTAAAAAATATACCTAGACAGATTCTAGGATAACAATTCCACATATAAAACATATGTTAAGTAAAAGCATTTAAGTAAATATAGTCTTGCGAAATTAATTTACGCATGCTTCTCAGCCCCGCGTTTGAAAACAAAACATTTAGAAAAGGGGCAATGAACTCACCTGTGTTGCCGTGCAAATGAACCACAAAAGATATGCGCACTCTTTGATTGTTGCCTATGTATCTTTAGCACCTGAGTTATTTTGAGAAGATTCGTAGACGATAAGTATTTATAACAGTCGTATCTAGGATTTGGTCTCGGTGTGCAACTAAGTGTCCTATATACTATTATGTTTCTAAGGTTTAATCTAACTAGTCCAACTTAGATACCCATTTGTAACCTGTATCCCATAGTTAATCATATCAAACCTTAAGTAACATGTTTCACATTTATCTTTACTTTAATTAATATATTAATTCAAAATCATTTATTCTAATTCAATAAAGTTCGTAAAACATTTTCTTTAATTAAAATAACCTTAATTTTATTTAAGGTGACATTCCACACCTGATAGGCTTAAGTTTGGCCCATTGGGCCTACCTTGGCCCATTGAAAGCTTTTGACTGCTAATTGATCACCAATCAATTTCTTTGATTAATACGACATAGATACATCAATTAAATCCTCTAGGTTAGTTAGATGTATCATGACTTTTTCCTAAAGTTTAAGGCATTAGTAATTTAACATTTCATCCTTTAGCCTTTTGTTCCATACATGTGATCTCCCCACTATATAAAATTCAAGGGACATTTAATTTCATGTTTAAACAATACTTGGTTCAAAAGATTCTTATAATCCAATGAAATTTTATATACAGAAACCCTAGATCTCATCCCATGCACACACACATAACATGCACGCACACATATACTTATTTCTTTTGATTTGTAAGATTAAGGATAGCATTAACCGTTTAGACATGACCCTTTATTTATGTGATTTCTTAGATTAACCAATTCTAATTACTCACCCTAACAATCCCATACTCACATCACTAAACCCGCCATGTTTTGTTAGTGACTAAGTTTAGAGTGCATATAACCAGCGAACCTTTAGTCTGATTCATTCACAGGTTCGTTACATCCTTGTTTGAGAGAGTAAGGTTCGGCTAGTTATAGAAGGAGTCCTAGGTTCGCTGAATGATAAGATTAGTTGCTTAAAGGTTCGGTCAAGAGAAAACCCTAGGTTCGGTCCCTCATTCCAGGTTGTAGGAGGTTCGGCTGTTATGCATAGAATTGGTTCATGGAGGGTTTGTTTGCACAGGGTTCGCCCATGGGTTCGGCTAACAATAAGAGAGGTTCGGCTGTGAATGAAATCCAGGTTCGTTGCATTCAGGTGGGTTCTGTCACACCCCTGCGCCGCGTGCGGAATCCACGGCGCGGTGACGTATGATCAGTTGAATCATGCACAAGTATTGAATAAGAACAACCACAATGGATTACTACATTTCATAATGTTTAGACAGTTGATTAGTTACAGACAATCTATCTACCAAAAGTAAGACAACTACAGACCCAAAATATAGTTTACAAAATAAGACTCCAAACAAGACAATTAAACATTTAGGATTTAGTGAGTTTCTATTCCATCCTAGCATGTTTCTTCATCTTGTTCTATCTTAGAATGGTCTCCTTAGTTGTCCCTGAGAATGTCTTAAACCTGATTACCTGAAACACGTGAAAAGTAACTGTCAACTACAGACGTAGTTGGTGAGAACAATAGGTTTAAACATTTGTAAACATGAGTTATATGATATAAGACATAGGTAAGTTAAAGCATCATAAGATTCACACGGATGAGCTGCAACCCAAACTAACATCAAGTAAGAAAAATGAGTGTAAACAGTCCAATCACTGTTTGCACGAAAGCCAATAATATCAAGTCCCAAACCACGTTTGGAGTTAGATAATACGTCAGCAGTTTTGATAACCATATGACACCAGACCTGCAGTTGGCTTTTAAAAGCAAATTTAAAAGCCAACTCCATCCTGGATAAGAAAACAATGACACCAGACCTGCAGTTAGCTTTTAAAACAAATTTAAAAGCTAACTCCATCCTGGATAAGAAACAATGTGTCCGCTTTCCCTTGTTGTGATCACCCAGTACTAACGCTAATGAATATGATACTTGATGGGTTTATAAGTTTGTTTACAACAATGGACACCATGTTTATGAATCTTACTTTAACCGGAGGTGTTAATGTCTTATTGAAAACCTGGTTTTAACTCCACGAGTTGAATCCTTTGTTTATGTAACATGAAATGAATCTCTTGATTTGAATACCATGATGTGAACAACTTGACTTGAATACCATGTTTTGAACCAATGAATTTGAGTACCATATTGTGAACCACTTGTTTTGAATACCATGATGTGATGACCTTGTGTAACAACAAGGTTTATAACAAAAGAAGAGTTTATGAAACCATTTATATAAAAACATTTAACCTTTAAAAGAACATTTGAATGAAACTATTATAAAACCTTTCAAAGAAACAATTTATAAATCCTTTTTGTTAATAAAAGTTTAACAGTGAATAATTTCCTTTAAAACAGTTGACAGTTCCTTAAACAGTTGTGGAATCCCTTGGATTCATAAGATAAACTTGTAATGCTTATGAATACACATAAACTGTGCCATGAAACAAGATTGAAATAGCGGTTTTTGATCACGTGTTCCACCCCAAAACAGTTATAAAACAGTAAAAGAGGGGCTAAAGTTCTCACCTGTCTGCAGTAGACTCTGAACTAAACAGTTAGCAAGTAGCAAACAGGACTTCTAATTGTTTCCTATAACATTGTAATCATACATAAGATATAGGATTTATAATTGTATAACTTTGATTCATTGATTGACTTGTGTTCTCCTGATTTGATTGTTGTGAAAACTTGAATGTTATGCTTTGAGTCATTTGATTGATCATGGGTCCAAGAAACTTATGAAATGCTCTTTGATGCATAATTCTTATGCATAAAATGATATTTGTTTAAGAATTTGATAGCCATTGATTACCATTTGTTGTGAAAAGATGTTCAATTGATTTCAAGTCTTTGTGATTATGAATTGATCTCTCGATTATGTTAAGTTGTCACTTAACCTCTTCGTGATCAATTCACAATTATCATAAGTCGAGGCCAACACAATTGGGCCTTAAGCCCATAAACCATGAGGGCTTAACAAAGACCATGGGCCACTTAGGTCAACTATGGCCCAATTGAACGTGATATTGGGCCAACCAACTAGTTTATGGACCATGCAAATTGCCAAAGACAACATTGGGCCAATTTAAAGATCACAATGGGCCGTTATAACCCAATTGGGCTTTGTTAAATCTTTGGGCCGATTGAAACTAAGTTGAACCGATTCTACAAAGGTTTGGACCAAATGGGATTAAGTTGGGCCGGATAGGTTTGAATTTGGCCAACACAACCACGGTTTCCTCACCATGGCAGCGAACCTATGGCTGCCATGGGCGAAGGTTCGGTTCCCTTATGGTTCGGCCAAAGGTTCGGAGCCCCAAAGAGTGGCGACAAGGCTCGGCTAGGGTGTAAGGGTTCGCGGTTAGTGCTGATCAGCCAAGGGTTCGTCTATATGATGGTTTGTATGCATGGGTTCGGCCGGCTGCATGGTTGATAAAGGCTCGTGAAAGCAAAGGTTCGTGGTGATGGTTATGGGTTCGTGAACAAGATGACCTTATGCAGGTTCGCTAGTGAATCAGGGTTCGTCGACCATAACCATAAAAGGGTTCGCTTGATCATGCCACGAACCATGCAGGGTTCGTGGCCTATCCAAGGTTCGTGAAGGCTCGTGACTGATCCAGGAGGGTTCGTGGACGGCATGAAGGCTCGGCTGGGAGGGCAGATGATGGTTCGGGAGATCGTGGGTTCGGCTGGGCTCGCCGCGACTCAAGAAGGTTCGGCCGGGAAACCCTAATGGTTCGGCTAAGAGCTGAAGAAGGTTCGGCCCCTTAACCAGCCGCGAACCTGTACGAACATCATCACCATCATCGAACCAACAACTCCAGGCCACGATCTAAGTCATTATACTCTCGATGAAGGTTGCTACATGTGCGAAACTCGAAGGGTAATGCAAATAAACCGGTTATATGCGTATTTCACGAACTCACAAACGAAAACCCTAATCTCGTGATCTTTCAAGCCTTATTACCTCGCGATTTGCTGGATAGATCTGAGATATTCTTGTACTTTCGTGTAGAGAACGTTGAGAGCTTCGCTTGGGTTCGAGAATCACCGAAATCCGTCGAGAAACGAGCGAGATATTCACGTTTGAAGGTCGGTTTTCTAGAGAGAGAGAGGGTGAACGGTTTTGTAGTGAGAGAAAGGGTTGTTGAGGAATTAAATGAGGTTTTAAGCCTTGTTCAAGGCTTTTATAGTCTGGGTAGTATCCGGGTTCGTTTCGGTTGCTCGGTTCGCGTTTCCGAAACGTAACACGTATTTTACGCGGTTTTAAAGTAAAACAGATATTAAACTCAATAAAATGATGAGTTTCAAAATTGTAAAATATAAAAATAATTATTCCAATTATTTTACTCTTCGTGCATTGTCAGATCGTTAAAACATTCGAAATTACGTGTATACCCGCAATCGCGTACGTTTTCCGATCGTATTAATTATTTAAAGTCGTTTAATCGTAATTATAAGTTCAACATTCGTATTATTATGGATCGTCACCCATAACTATACTCAGTCTCGCTTACAGATTACGATCTTGGTTGAATTAATTAAATGTCATAATATTCGTCTCGACACTACGCACTAACACTAACCTGTTACACCGAACGCAGTATATGTATAGGGCTCACTCTCGCTGCCCACCACTGTTTCGATATAACAAGTTACTGTTCTTGCCTAGTGAAATCGACTGTAATTAAATAATACATACTTGTTTTCTGATTACTAAGATCCTGTAACACACAAGCACACATTTTGAACATACGAATCACATTGATGAACTGAACCATGAATAGACACTGTTCTAATACTGTTTACAACTACATGACTATATGCACAAATGTTACAGTCTCCCCTAGTTAAGGGAATTTCGTCCCGAAATTAACTAGCCGAAGATACTGTAAAAAGATGAGGGTACTTAAGCTTCATCTGGTCTTCACGTTCCCAGGTGAACTCAGCACCGCGTTTGCCCTCCCATCGCACTTTCACGATCGGGATACGGCTGCGTTTAAGTTTCTTGACCCCATGATCCATGATCTCAACTGGACGTTCAATGAATTGCATGTTGTTCTGAATCTGTATGTCTTCCAGTGGAATCTGAACATCATGATCCGCCAAGCATTTCTTAAGATTTGACACATGAAAAGTATCATGAACATTGCTTAGCTCCACTGGAAGTTTGAGTTTGTAGGCTACGGGACCAATCCGTTCCAGGATCTCAAAAGGTCCAACGTACCTTGGTGCAAGTTTCCCTTTCTTCCCGAATCGGACAACGCCTTTCCAGGGAGAAACTTTGAGTAAGACTCGGTCACCAACTTGAAACTCAAGCGGTTTCCGACGACGATCAGCATAACTCTTCTGCCGATCTCGTGCGGCCTTAAGCCGTGACTGAATGATTGTGATTTTGTCTGATGTTTCCTGAATGAGTTCTGGTCCTACGACCTGTGAGTCACCAATCTCGGTCCAACAGACCGGTGATCGGCACTTTCTACCATATAGAGCTTCGAATGGTGCACATTGAATGCTCGTATGATAGCTATTGTTATATGAAAACTCAATGAGTGGGAGATGAGTGTCCCAACTTCCACCGAAGTCAATGACACAAGAACGGAGCATGTCCTCAAGTGTTTGGATAGTCCTCTCACTTTGGCCGTCGGTTTGGGGATGATACGCCGTGCTAAGATTAACACGCGTTCCCAAAGCCTTTTGCAATGATTGCCAAAAGCGAGAAGTGAAGCGACTATCACGATCAGATATGATTGATGTTGGAGTACCATGACGTGCAATGATTTCGTTGATGTACAATGTGGATAACTTCTCCATCTTGTAATCCTCTCGGATTGGGAGAAAATGAGCAGATTTGGTGAGTCGATCAACGATCACCCAAATCGAATCGAAACCTCTCGGAGTTCTCGGCAACTTTGTTATGAAATCCATGGAAATTTGCTCCCATTTCCATTGAGGAATTTCAGGTTGCTGCAGAAGTCCCGAAGGCTTTTGATGTTCTGCTTTGACCTTTGAACAAGTAAGACATTTTCCCACGTACAGTGCTATGTCTTTCTTCATTCCCGGCCACCAGTAAGATGTCCTCAAGTCCTGATACATCTTGTCGGCTCCAGGATGAACTGAGTATCGCGACTTATGAGCCTCATCACAGATGAGTGTGCGCAATTCTTCAGACTTTGGAATCCAAATGCGGCCGTTGAGATATAACAACCCATCAGCTCGAGGTTCTAGTTTCTTCTCAATACCACAATCCAAGTCTGTCTTGAGTTGATTATCTGTTACTACTTGTTGTTGTGCAATACGAATCAAGTCTTTCAAGTTTGGCTGTGTGTTGATCTCCATGGCTCTAACACGAATTGGTTTGACTGGTTCCTTGCGACTAAGAGCATCCGCCACCACATTGGCTTTACCCGGATGGTAACGAATCTCACAGTCGTAATCAGTTAGAAGCTCAACCCAACGTCGTTGTCTCATGTTGAGTTCTTTCTGATTGAGAATGTGTTGAAGGCTCTTGTGGTCTGTATATATGACACATTTAGTACCATAAAGGTAGTGTCTCCAAATCTTCAATGCAAAGACCACAGCCCCTAACTCAAGGTCATGAGTAGTGTAATTCTTCTCGTGAACCTTAAGTTGTCTTGAAGCATAAGCAATGACCTTGTCCCGTTGCATAAGTACACAACCGAGACCAAGGTTTGAAGCATCACAGTAGACAATGAAATCATCACTGCCTTCTGGAAGACTAAGGATAGGGGAATTGCATAACTTCTGTTTAAGAAGTTGAAATGCATCTTCTTGTTTCTGTCCCCATATGAATGCTTGACTTTTCTGAGTCAATGTAGTGAGTGGCAAGGCAATCTTAGAGAAATTTGCAATAAATCTCCTATAATAACCTGCCAGACCCAGAAATGAACGAATCTCTGTGGGAGTAGATGGAGTAGTCCAGTTCTTAATCGCCTCAATCTTGGCTGGATCTACATGAATTCCATCTTTGTTTATGACATGTCCTAAGAAGTGAACCTCCTTTAGCCAAAATTCACACTTTGAGAATTTAGCATAAAGTTGTTCCTCTCTTAGTAGTTCCAAGACTTTCTTCAAATGATCCTCATGTTCTCGTTCTGACTTGGAATAAATCAGTATATCGTCAATAAAGACGATAACAAACTGATCCAAGTAAGGCCTACAGACTCGATTCATCAAGTCCATGAACACCGCGGGTGCATTGGTCAGCCCAAATGGCATAACCACAAACTCATAGTGTCCATATCGAGTCCTAAATGCCGTCTTTGGTATATCCTCATCATTTACTCTTAACTGATGATACCCAGATCGTAAGTCAATCTTAGAGAAGCAAGTTGCTCCCTGTAATTGATCAAACAGATCATCGATCCTGGGCAGAGGATATCTATTCTTGATTGTCAACTTGTTCAGCTCACGATAGTCTATGCACATACGAAATGAACCGTCTTTCTTTTTGACAAAGAGAACCGGAGCTCCCCATGGAGAGAAACTCGGTCTTATAAAACCTTTGTCTAAAAGTTCTTGAAGCTGACTAGACAGTTCTTGCATCTCAGACGGTGCTAACCGATACGGTGACTTCGCCACTGGGTTTGCTCCAGGGACGAGATCAATTCTAAACTCCACTTGTCGGACTGGTGGTAGTCCAGGCAAGTCTTCTGGAAATACGTCTGGATAGTCTTTGATAACCGGTACGTCTCCAACTGCTTTCTTGTCAGGTTTCTTTTCCACCACGTGAGCTAAGAATGCATAATATTTCTTCTTCAGATACTTCCTTGCCTTGATGCACGATACAATCTTCAATTCGCGGCAGGGTTTCTCACCGTAGACTATCATCGTTTCGCCGGAAGGTAGGGGAATTCGAATGAGTTTCTCCTAGCATACGATTTCAGCATTATTCTTAGATAGCCAATCCATTCCTACTACAACTTCGAAGCTTCCGAGAGTCATAGGAATGAGATCGATAGAGAAAAGATGGTCATTTAATCTTAGCTCACAAGCATTAATGATGGAATCTACAACTACGGTTTTACCATTCGCTACTTCTACAGTATAGGGAGCAGTAAGTGTGGATTGTTGCATATTAAGCAAAGAAGCAGTATGATCAGAGATAAAACTTTTATCAGCACCAGTATCAAATATGATAGGAACATAGTGATCATTGATAAGAAATGTACCCGTGATGACTGCCGGCTCTTCACGTGCTTCCGCAGTTCCAATCACAAAAGCACGAGCAGCAGCAGTATTGTTATTGAGTTTTGGACACTGGTTTCTGAAGTGTCCCTCTGCTCCACAATTATAACAGGCTCTTCCACCTGTAGCAGTAGTGGTAGCAGTTGTTGTAACAGCAAGATGAGCAGATCGGCATGTAGCCGCCAAGTGTCCCATACGCCCACATTTGAGACACTTTCTGCATGGGGTGTTGGGTAGATGATGATACTGACATTTGGTGCAAAGTGGAAATGTGCCAGTATAAGACTTTCTGGCGTTAGCAGGTTGTGGCATAGCATTGATAGGTGTGGCATGAGTAGGTGCAGCCGCAGTCAACGCTGCAAAGTTCTTGATTGTCTTTTGTTTCTTCTTCTTATGATGATGCTGTTCAGGCTTTTTGCCTTCTTCAATCTGTGCTCTCTTGAATCCCTTTCGGGTGAGCACACCAGATTTCACATACTCCTCAGTAAGAGTAGCACCAAGTTGGATTGCCGCCTCCAGAGTAGTAGGGTTATTACCCATGACAGTTCCTCTGACAACCAAGGGCAACCCTTCAATGTATTTCTCTATCCTGCGGGGTAGAGGAGTAACCAAGTGAGGTACGAGGATACACAACTCATGGAACCGAGTTGTATACTTCGCGTTTTCACCACTATCCTGCACCAGATTCCACATCTCTACCTCCAGTTTCTTCAGTTCATGACGTGGACAAAACTTTTCCACAAGTAAGTTCTTGAATCCGTCCCATGGTAAAGCTAGAGCGACTTCACGTCCTCTGGTGTTCTTCTCAGAATTCCACCAGGTGAGTGCGCCTTTGTGAAAAGCGCTTGAGGCCATCTTGACCTTCAGATTCTCAGGACATCCAGTGAAGTCGAGAATGTCTTCAATGCTTTCCAGCCATTGCAGTAGGCCGGTAGCTCCTTCAGTACCGGAGTACTTAGGAGGCTTAGCATCGTTGAACTGCTTGAGGGTGAAGTTAGCAGTTCCAGCGTTAGTGGCATTGGAGTTGTGTGCGGAATCACTGGTACTTCCCCGAAGATTCTGGGTGATATCAGTGACCATGCCAGGAATCACCTCCCGCATATGAACCGCGATAGCTCGGGCAATCTTGTTAATCTCATCATCGTTACCACTTGTCGAACCCCCAGCATTTGGGTCACGTCGAGGAGGCATTCTACGAATAGAAGCCACAAGTGGGTCAGTAATGAGAATGGATACAATTGAATTTCCATGATAAGGTCAGTAATATATCCATACTACTAGTATTATCATTCAATTGTAATATGATCCAGTACACGTATAAGTTAGCAACTTATTTGTATACTTATCATGTGAATATGTACGATGTCTCATGATCTCTCCACCAAACCTACACACTGACACTTTCCCGATATACCGAAAATAGCTTATATATAGGGCTCACTCTCGCTGCCCACCACCGTTTCGGTATACCACGATCATGCCCTTGCTAGCATTTGGCAACACGTTTGTACTGATTTCCATGTGTTTTCCATTGATTAAGAATCCCATGATCTTTGATCAACTTGAACTATGATTGATTCCATGGTTGAACTATGATTATGTTATGCGTGCACCTACTAACAGTTGTTAACATGTAGAACTGAATCATACGTGTGCTCTACACTTTCCTGTTAACTTATGCCAGTAAGTACTAATGATGTAATCACTTAAGAATTTCACTTAAGGTTTACATTTATGATATGTTCACAACTTGGTTGATTCACCATAATGTCTGGTTCATCCAAGTTTGAATTTCATTATGATTTGATTCACCAATGATTGTTTCCCAAATGATTGTATCCCATGTGTTTTGACTAATGTTCCATGTGTCCAGTTGATCCCGAATCCTCACTCCAAATACAAACGCCGGATTCCCCCTAACATACTGAAATAAGCTTATATATAGGGTAAGCTCTCACCGACCCACCACTTACGTCAACACGTCAGCGTTAATCCGTCGTCTATATTTGGGGCTAAGATTCCAACTGTTGATTGATTATGATTGTCTCATGATTTCTCTTGTTCTGTGACTATGATAATGATTATGTAAACCATGGTTCTTAATTTACTCGAAATTAAAACCTTAGGTTTTAGCATGTGTGTCCTAGGTTAATTTAACCTAGGTCCTCAATACCTACAGTATCGAGTATAATGATCTCTTGTGAGAACTTCAACTAAAGAATACTGTTACACAGATTCTAAGTTATAAAGTTCCTATGATAATGAACACCTGATAATGATAACAATGATAACAATGACAAGGATTTCAAATCAAGACTCTAAATTAATAGATCTTGACATTTGAATTCCTATAATGAATATGACAAGGATTTCAAATCAAGAATCTAAATTAATAGATCTTGACATTTGAATTCCTATAATGAATATGACAAGGATTTCAAATCAAGAATCTAAGTTAATAGATCTTGACTTTTGAATTCCTATACTGAATGTGACAAGGACTTCAGATCAAAGATAACAATCTTTGCCTCTAAATCCAATAATGAATATGACAAGGATCTTAGATCAAAGATACTAAATTAATAGATCTTTGCCTCTAAATCCCATAATGAATATGACAAGGATCTTAGATCAAAGATACTAAATTAATAGATCTTTGCCTCTAAATCCCATAATGAATATGACAAGAAATTCATATCAAAGATACTGAAACTACAGATCTTTGCCTCTGAATTTCTATAATGATCTCTGGGTGAGAATTTCAGATCAAGGATACTAAGAATACAGATCCTTGCCTCTGAAATCCTTAAATGCATATGTGTGAGAATTTAATTCGGTTTCTAAAATTATAGAAGTCCGATTCAAATTCCTTGACTCGATGTCTAATCTTAGAAAAATGTCCCTAAGATCTTTCAAGCTTATTGTAGACTTAATGCTCACTTAAGTTACTTAGATCCTAAGTATCCTCAAGCCTATAGCACTTAGTCCTATTGGGTAGCTTAGGTTATAGTCTAGGTCATTAAACATTGGGTTTTTCCTAGTTCTCTACAACCTTGGCTCTGATACCAACCTGTCACACCCCTGCGCTGCGTGCGGAATCCACGGCACGATGACGTATGATCAGTTGAATCATGCACAAGTATTGAATAAGAACAACCACAATGGATTACTACATTTCATAATGTTTAGACAGTTGATTAGTTACAGACAATCTATCTACCAAAAGTAAGACAACTACAGACCCAAAATATAGTTTACAAAATAAGACTCCAAACAAGACAATTAAACATTTAGGATTTAGTGAGTTTCTATTCCATCCTAGCATGTTTCTTCATCTTGTTCTATCTTAGAATGGTCTCCTTAGTTGTCCCTGAGAATGTCTTAAACCTGATTACCTGAAACACGTGAAAAGTAACTGTCAACTACAGACGTAGTTGGTGAGAACAATAGGTTTAAACATTTGTAAACATGAGTTATATGATATAAGACATAGGTAAGTTAAAGCATCATAAGATTCACACGGATGAGCTGCAACCCAAACTAACATCAAGTAAGAAAAATGAGTGTAAACAGTCCAATCACTGTTCGCACGAAAGCCAATAATATCAAGTCCCAAACCACGTTTGGAGTTAGATAATACGTCAGCAGTTTTGATAACCATATGACACCAGACCTGCAGTTGGCTTTTAAAAGCAAATTTAAAAGCCAACTCCATCCTGGATAAGAAAACAATGACACCAGACCTGCAGTTAGCTTTTAAAACAAATTTAAAAGCTAACTCCATCCTGGATAAGAAACAATGTGTCCGCTTTCCCTTGTTGTGATCACCCAGTACTAACGCTAATGAATATGATACTTGATGGGTTTATAAGTTTGTTTACAACAATGGACACCATGTTTATGAATCTTACTTTAACCGGATGTGTTAATGTCTTATTGAAAACCTGGATTTAACTCCACGAGTTGAATCCTTTGTTTATGTAACATGAAATGAATCTCTTGATTTGAATACCATGATGTGAACAACTTGACTTGAATACCATGTTTTGAACCAATGAATTTGAGTACCATATTGTGAACCACTTGTTTTGAATACCATGATGTGATGACCTTGTGTAACAACAAGGTTTATAACAAAAGAAGAGTTTATGAAACCATTTATATAAAAACATTTAACCTTTAAAAGAACATTTGAATGAAACTATTATAAAACCTTTCAAAGAAACAATTTATAAATCCTTTTTGTTAATAAAAGTTTAACAGTGAATAATTTCCTTTAAAACAGTTGACAGTTCCTTAAACAGTTGTGGAATCCCTTGGATTCATAAGATAAACTTGTAATGCTTATGAATACACATAAACTGTGCCATGAAACAAGATTGAAATAGCGGTTTTTGATCACGTGTTCCACCCCAAAACAGTTATAAAACAGTAAAAGAGGGGCTAAAGTTCTCACCTGTCTGCAGTAGACTCTGAACTAAACAGTTAGCAAGTAGCAAACAGGACTTCTAATTGTTTCCTATAACATTGTAATCATACATAAGATATAGGATTTATAATTGTATAACTTTGATTCATTGATTGACTTGTGTTCTCCTGATTTGATTGTTGTGAAAACTTGAATGTTATGCTTTGAGTCATTTGATTGATCATGGGTCCAAGAAACTTATGAAATGCTCTTTGATGCATAATTCTTATGCATAAAATGATATTTGTTTAAGAATTTGATAGCCATTGATTACCATTTGTTGTGAAAAGATGTTCAATTGATTTCAAGTCTTTGTGATTATGAATTGATCTCTCGATTATGTTAAGTTGTCACTTAACCTCTTCGTGATCAATTCACAATTATCATAAGTCGAGGCCAACACAATTGGGCCTTAAGCCCATAAACCATGAGGGCTTAACAAAGACCATGGGCCACTTAGGTCAACTATGGCCCAATTGAACGTGATATTGGGCCAACCAACTAGTTTATGGACCATGCAAATTGCCAAAGACAACATTGGGCCAATTTAAAGATCACAATGGGCCGTTATAACCCAATTGGGCTTTGTTAAATCTTTGGGCCGATTGAAACTAAGTTGAACCGATTCTACAAAGGTTTGGACCAAATGGGACTAAGTTGGGCCGGATAGGTTTGAATTTGGCCAACACAACCACGGTTTCCTCACCATGGCAGCGAACCTATGGCTGCCATGGGTTAAGGTTCGGTTCCCTTATGGTTCGGCCAAAGGTTCGGAGCCCCAAAGAGTGGCGACAAGGCTCGGCTAGGGTGTAAGGGTTCGCGGTTAGTGCTGATCAGCCAAGGGTTCGTCTATATGATGGTTTGTATGCATGGGTTCGGCCGGCTGCATGGTTGATAAAGGCTCGTGAAAGCAAAGGTTCGTGGTGATGGTTATGGGTTCGTGAACAAGATGACCTTATGCAGGTTCGCTAGTGAATCAGGGTTCGTCGACCATAACCATAAAAGGGTTCGCTTGATCATGCCACGAACCATGCAGGGTTCGTGGCCTATCCAAGGTTCGTGAAGGCTCGTGACTGATCCAGGAGGGTTCGTGGACGGCATGAAGGCTCGGCTGGGAGGGCAGATGATGGTTCGGGAGATCGTGGGTTCGGCTGGGCTCGCCGCGACTCAAGAAGGTTCGGCCGGGAAACCCTAATGGTTCGGCTAAGAGCTGAAGAAGGTTCGGCCCCTTAACCAGCCGCGAACCTGTACGAACATCATCACCATCATCGAACCAACAACTCCAGGCCATGATCTAAGTCATTATACTCTCGATGAAGGTTGCTACATGTGCGAAACTCGAAGGGTAATGCAAATAAACCGGTTATATGCGTATTTCACGAACTCACAAACGAAAACCCTAATCTCGTGATCTTTCAAACCTTATTACCTCGCGATTTGCTGGATAGATCTGAGATATTCTTGTACTTTCGTGTAGAGAACGTTGAGAGCTTCGCTTGGGTTCGAGAATCACCGAAATCCGTCGAGAAACGAGCGAGATATTCACGTTTGAAGGTCGGTTTTCTAGAGAGAGAGAGGGTGAACGGTTTTGTAGTGAGAGAAAGGGTTGTTGAGGAATTAAATGAGGTTTTAAGCCTTGTTCAAGGCTTTTATAGTCTGGGTAGTATCCGGGTTCGTTTCGGTTGCTCGGTTCGCGTTTCCGAAACGTAACGCGTATTTTACGCGGTTTTAAAGTAAAATAGATATTAAACTCAATAAAATGATGAGTTTCAAAATTGTAAAATATAAAAATAATTATTCCAATTATTTTACTCTTCGTGCATTGTCAGATCGTTAAAACATTCGAAATTACGTGTATACCCGCAATCGCGTACGTTTTCCGATCGTATTAATTATTTAAAGTCGTTTAATCGTAATTATAAGTTCAACATTCGTATTATTATGGATCGTCACCCATAACTATACTCAGTCTCGCTTACAGATTACGATCTTGGTTGAATTAATTAAATGTCATAATATTCGTCTCGACACTACGCACTAACACTAACCTGTTACACCGAACGCAGTATATGTATAGGGCTCACTCTCGCTGCCCACCACTGTTTCGATATAACAAGTTACTGTTCTTGCCTAGTGAAATCGACTGTAATTAAATAATGCATACTTGTTTTCTGATTACTAAGATCCTGTAACACACAAGCACACATTTTGAACATACGAATCACATTGATGAACTGAACCATGAATAGACACTGTTCTAATACTGTTTACAACTACATGACTATATGCACAAATGTTACAGGTTCCCTGCCTTGCACGAGGGTTTGTTGGCTACAGGTTCGTCCAGCAGGGGTTTGCTCGAAGGGAATGGTTTGGCTAGGGTTCCAGGTTTGCGTATGCATAGGTTCGGCCATGATAGGTTCGTGGCTTATTAGGCTTCAGCCGATAGAAGGTTCGGTGAACTTGGGTTCGGCCAAGGAGAGTCCTACGTTCGGCAAATCCTTCGCCCAGCTTGAGAAGGTTCGCATGAGGTAGGGTTTGCCTGGTCCCTGGTTGGTGTCTCAGGTTCAGCCACCTGCATGGAGGTTTGGCAATCTTTGAAAGGTTTGGCCGAAGGTTTTCACGAACCTATAACCATTTATGCATCACCATCTTCATCCTAAAGAGCTCAACCTATTACAGAAACAATCTATCTACTTCTACTCGTGGATACCAACTTATTTTAAGGTTTTCTAGGGTTTTTAACCGGTTAAACAATCAACAACCAAAAAGGATCATGACACACACACTAAAACCGAAACAAACAAGAGCTTTACCTCGAATTTGATGGAGAAAAATTTAGATCCTTTGTACTTTCTCGATCTACTTGACGTGGTGGTCGTTTTGAGCCAAGAATCACTTGAATCGGGTGAGAAATGATCAAGAAATTGTAGAGAGAAGTTGGGTGAGATTTTTAGAGAGAGAGAGAGCCAGACAAATTTTGTGTTAGAAATGGTAGTTGGTGGTTGGTGGTGACATTAAATGGATCATTAATGATTCAAAATCAACCGGGTAAGTTCGGTCTCGTTCGGTATCGCGTAACACGTCGTTTCTCGTGTTTTTCGTAACGAAACGACGCGGTTTATAAAATAAGATTTATAAAATTATTTCAAGTTCTTATTCCTAGTAAATTAACTAATTATCTTTCGTTTATTTAAAATTTTCAGAATTATTAAATTTCCTTTAAAATTGAATCGTACAGTCATCGTGCGTATTCGTTCGAATCGTCACCCGTACGAACACGACGATAACTATACTTTTCAATATTGTTTTCTAATTATCGGATATCTTTCAGAACGTTAAACTTTCAGATTTATTCGTACAGATCGTCACCTATACGAATAATCCGTCGTTTAGCATTCACGTAACGACATCAGTGTTGTTTTGTTCTATAAAGCCTCACATACGTTTATACATAACACAATCCTAACAAATAATCACATGATGGTTCTGTGTTGCCAGATTATTATCTGACTGATGAACCATGTTTTCTGAGTTTTGTTCCTCTGAATTGATTCTGAATTTACTGTTTAATAGCATGAATGATAATGATATATGATATTGAACATTGTCACACCTCGAGCCGGCGGGGTTGGATCGGATTCCCCGTCGGGCGGAAGGTTCCCGGGGCGCGATATCGTGAGTGATAATCGGAATGATCAGATTGTTTACATTGCACATGATATATAAATGAGAACTGCTAAAATAAAATAGAATTACAAAGTTAAATTACATCAGTTAAGTTTATAATTTAACAATGTAAATCTACTATCACATCTTAATCTTCTATCTTGTAACTGCACAAGATATACAAATAATTGTGTAATGATGTCCAAAAGTGTGCAGGTCCAAAAGCTAGGTCCTCTATCAGTAACCTAGTCCAAAAGAAATAACTCTTCAGTCAACCTGTTCGTCACCTGAGAAGTCATGCAAAAATAAAGTCAACACATGGTTGGTGAGTTCATTAAGTTTTATGAAAATGAATTTGAATAACCTGAATGACGACCTTAACCTCACCATGAACCACCTATACCATCCAGTTCAGTATGCTTATATATAGGGCATATGTAGGGTCGAACTTACCGCCGCCCAGCCACCGCCCGCCCAGCCACCGCCCACCACATACTAAACCACATGATATATTGTTCCTGGTGATAATTAAGCATTTCATTCCACTACTTTGATGCCATAACATATGATTCATAGCATTTCATTACCCAGAAAATGTTTACCTTCATCCCCCGAAGTGACAACATTAACCTCATCAACAACCACCTATGCTATCCAATCAAGTATGCTTATATATAGGGCATATGTAGGGGACAAGCCCCATCTACCGTCCCACCATATACCGGACTGCTTAGCGTATTGTTGTTAATGATAATCCTCTTGAGTTCGTCATAGTTACATGATTTCCCAAAAGCAATTATGAAAATATAATGTTAAATGTTTAAATAAATAAATAAATAAGCATTTAAATAAAACTAAGACATGATGATTGGGCCTTATTGTACTCAATCAATTAGACTTAGTTGTTGGTGGTTGTCCAAGTTGTACCCTCTCACACGTGACCCATATCAGGTATGACTCACAAGGAGGCTACCTGAGCGTGCCGGGATTTTAATGATTCTCATATCAGCTTGACCCACTGGTCTACTGTACATGCCGGGACTTTGCGGATATCCTTTGATTCTTGATCTCTTTGATTCTCTTGATTTTGATTTTGATTTCATTTGATAGTTCACGTTATTGCCCATATAGCTTGACTGCAAGAGTCTACTATTTATGCCGGGACGTTATGTGTGTTACACGTGGTCTTGATTTCTATACAACTGACATCCACCTTAACTCAAGTATTAGTGATTTCATTAGATTGTAATGATTTCATTATCTCAATGATTCACACACACTTATGATTTGTGATTTCCTTGAGTCTCTTGATTTTGATCTTTAGAATTTCCGTGATTTCACAATGATAATTGATTCTTGATTAGGATCTTCTGTTTTCAGATCACACACTGAATTAGATTTCTTTGAACATGATCTTTAGCTTTAGTTCTTTTGGTTTCATTTTGAATTTAGATTCTCGAATTTGAGATTGATGGACTAAGGGTTTGTTTAGAGTTTTAGAATTAAAGTGTTACTCATAAGAGTAATTTAATTAACTTGATAGTTAGTTCTGCGTAGTAGTTACGTAGACAGGAGTCTAGGAGTAGCAACAAGTATAAAAATATAACATGCAATGAATGAAAGCATTTAAGCAAACAATTTAAATAAAACAGTTTACGCGTGCTTCTCAGCCCCGTGTTTTAAAACAAAAATTTTTAGAAAAGGGGCAATGAACTCACTTGTTTTCCTTTGTATTGAATTAACACAAAATGCGCGCTCTTTGCTCGTAGAATAGGTATCTTCAGTTCTTGAGTTGTTTTTAAAATAATTCGAATACGATAAGTATACGTATTAGTCGTCGTATCTGAGGATTGGTATCGGTGTACAACTAAGTGTCCTAAGTACTAGTGTGCTTCTAAGCCTTAATCTTCTAGTCTAACTTAGATACCCATTTATAACCCATATCCCATATTTAGTTACAAGTCCTTGATTAACATGTTTCTATTAAATTTCATTTTAAGTCAAACCATTAGTTTAGAAAATCATTTAATTTATTTTAACAAAGTGGATAAACCATTTTCTTTTCTTAGAATATCATTAACTTGTCTTAAATCAACATTTAACACATGATGGGCTTAACTAAACACATTGGGCCCACTTAGGCCCAATCGATGATCTTTGATTTCCATGTGATTTCAAAGGCTTTCATTTTGATTTTTATGAGTTCATGTAAGTTTCCCCATTGTTAAACAATTTGGAATCCTTTATAAAAGATAAGAAACCCATGTTGACCTACTTTCTCTTTTTTTTTTTCCTTACAATGGTCTTAGTAGGCTCCCATGTACGTACACCAACTTTCATGCATACCCTCATAACTCTAACCCCATGCATGCAACATTAGGGTTTTTCATTTTATACATGCACACACACATATAACTTATTTCATGCATGCACGTTGTGAGATCAAATTCCCATTCGAAGACTTAGGTTCATAGCCATCTAGGTGTCCTCTAGGTTCAATATTACCCAAGGCAACGAACCTTTTGAGGAAACACCCCCCAAGGTTCGGCTGTTGTAAAGGTTCTATCTAAGAATTAGTTCTCCTGAAGGTTCGGCCAAGATGCAGAGGGGTTCGTGGCACTAGGTTCGTCCGGTAGGGATTTGCTAGAAGGGAATGGTTCGGCTAGAGTTCCAGGTTTGGGAGCCAGAAGGTTCAGTTGTAAACTGGTTGCCTAGGGTTCGGCCAAAAAGGTGATGGTTCCTTTCCTTTGTCACTGGTTCGGGTAAGGGTTCGCTGGCACAGGGTTCGCTCATAGATTCGGCGAACAAGTAGAGAGGTTCGGCTCTGGGTTCTTTGACATGCAAGGTTCGGCTGCCATGCAAGAGGTTCGTGATTCCATGCGCAAGCTGATCGAGGTTCGGCTAGGTTAACAGGGTTCGGCCATGGCTAGGTGCTTGAGGCAACAGGTTCGGCTGCAGAGGGTCTACAGGTTCGTTGCAGGTTCGATCATGAAGGTTTGGGTAACCCTTACAGGTTCGGCTCTTTTGTCCAGCCCAGCAGGTTCGCTTGACTTGCTTCCCACAGAACCCACTGTTCATCATCATCCTTCTTGGGCCTAACCTGTTATAATCGGTTTTCTAGAGTTTCCTAGTTGCTAAAATAACTTATTCCAAGTTTATGACGTGTTTAGAACCGGTTAAATAATAACAACTACATGGGTTCGCGACCCTTACTAAAACCGAAACAAAACTGAATTTTTACCTCAAATTGGCTGGATAACCGCTCAGATCTCTTGTACTTCTACAATCTACGTGATCTGGGGATCATTTTGGTTCCAAGAATGCCTCAAATGGTGGAGTTTTGGAAAAGATCTCTTAGAGAGAAGGTGGAGCTTTGCTTTCTTATAGAGAGAGAGAGAGAGAGATAAAAACAAAATGAGGGGAAAGAATGAGGTTGGAGGTGGTGGTTGTGGTGTATTCAATGCCACATTAAAAGAATTAAACACCCGGTAGTTCGGTCTAGTTCAGTTTCGCGTAACACGTCGTTTCTCGTGTTTTTCTTCACGAAACGACACGATTTATAAAATAAGATTTAAGAAATTATTTTTAAGTTGTGATTCCTAATAAATTATCTAAATATCTTTCGTTTATATTTAAATTTTATCAGTTTTACCGTTTAAAATCGAATCGTACGGTTGTCGCGCGTATTCGTTCGAATCGTCACCTGTACGAACATGACGATAACTATACTTTTCAATATTGTTTTCTAAATATCAGATATCATTCAGAACGTTAAACTTTCAGGTTTATTCCTACAGATCATCACCTATACGAATAATCCGTCAATTTAGCATTCACGTAACGGCATCCGTGTTGTTTTGTTCCGTAAAGCCTCACATACGTTTATACATAATAAAATCCTAGCACATAATTACATGATGGTTCCGTGTTGCTAGATAATTATCTGACTGATGAACCATGTTTACTGGGTTTAGTTTCTCTGAAATGATTTGAATTCACTGTTTGTTACATGAAATGATAATGATATCTGTTATTGAACATGACATACAATGTAAAGCATATAGTTTGTACCTGATTACTGTTCATGTTACTGTTGAGATCACTGTTCCGGTACGATTCCGGCACTGATGTTACAGTCTCCCCTTGTTAAAGAAATTTCGTCCCAAAATTTAAGAGTTGTTATCGGGTACGGTTTCCTTTTCAAACAGTTGGGGGATACTTTGACTTCATGTAATCTTCACGTTCCCAAGTAAACTAAGGTCCGCGCCTTGAATTCCATCTAACCTTTACAATCGGAATACGGCGTCACCTCAGTTGTTTAACTTTACGATCCATAATCTCTAAATGTTCCTCGATAAAGTGTAACTGTTCATCGACTTGAATTTCTTCGATTGGAATGACGAGTGATTCGTCAGCAAGACATTTCTTTAAATTTGAGACATGAAACACGCCATGGACACCACTGAGTTCATCTGGTAATCTCAGTCTATACGCCACATGACCAATACGCTCGATGATCTCGAACGGTCCCATGTATCGTGGTGCTAATTTTCCTTTCTTTCCAAATCGTACTACACCTTTCCAAGGGCATACCTTCAACATGACCTGGTTTGCCACTTGAAATTCCAACGGCTTGCGCCTTTTGTCAGCGTAGCTCTTTTGTCTGCTCCTTCTTGCTTGTTGTCTTCGTTGAATCTGGGCAATCTTGTCAGTGGTTTCCTAAATAAGCTCTGGCCCAGTTATGCGGTTATCTCCCACTTCGGTCCGACAGATCGGTGATCGGCATTTTCGGCCATAAAGAGCCTCGAATGGTGCACATCCAATACTGCTGTGGTAACTGTTATTGTAGGAGAATTCAATCAGTGGCAAATGAGAATCCCAATTCCCACCGAAATCCAACACACAGGTTCTCAACATGTCCTCCAGGGTCTGAATTGTGCGTTCGCTTTGACCGTCCGTTTATGGATGGTATGCTGTACTCAGATTTAGCTGCGTCCCTAGAGATTTCTGTAATGATTGCCAGAACCTTGAAGTGAATCTGCTATCTCTGTTAGAAATAATAGACAATGGCACACCGTGATGTAACACTATCTCATTGATGTACAGTCTCGCCAGTTTATCCATCGTGAAAGTCTCATGCATCGGCAAGAAATGAGCAGATTTTGTCAAACGATCAATGATAACCCAAATGGTATCATGACCATTGGAAGTGCGGGGTAGCTTGGTAATGAAATCCATAGGTATTTGTTCCCACTTCCAGAGCAGAATCTCAGGCTGTTCCAGTAAACCAGACGGTTTCTGGTGTCCCAGCTTTACCTTCGCACACGTAAGACATTGACCGACGTACTCGGCTATGTCTTTCTTCATTCTAGGCCACCAATAAAATCCACGCAAGTCTTGGTACATTTTATCAGCGCCTGGATGAACAGAGTATTTAGTTTTGTGTGCTTCATCGAAGATAAGTCTTCTCAATTCGTCTGTCGCCGGGATCCATATGCGATCCTGGTAATAGATCGCTCCATGAGGATTTGTCTCAAATTGTTTCTCTGCTCCACAATCTAATTCTTTCTTCAAGTTTCCTCGATCGACTGATTCCTGTTGCGCCTGAATGATCTTGTCACGTAAACTGGTCTGCACAGTCACTCCCATTGCTCTAACGCGCAAGGGTTTGACCCGTTCCTTCCGGCTCAAGGCATCAGCTACGACGTTCGCCTTTCCCGGATGGTACTTGATCACGCAATCGTAATCATTTAGAAGTTCAACCCAACGACGTTGTCGCGTGTTGATTTCCTTCTGATCAAAGATATGCTGCAGACTCTTGTGATGAGTAAATATGGTACATTTAGTGCCATATAAATAATGTCTCCAAATCTTCAATGCGATGATTACATCTCCCAGTTCAAGATCATGAGTAGTGTAGTTCTTCTCATGAATCTTTAACTGTCTTGATGCATAGGCAATAACTTTGTCCCGTTGCGTTAACACGTAACCAAGTCCCTGATGGGGGGCATCACAATAAACAACTAAGTCATCACATCCTTCTGGGAGAGATAGGATTGGAGCATCACATAAATTTTGCTTCAATGTCTGAAAGGCATCTTCTTGTTTCTGCTTCCAGACAAACGGTTCACTTTTCTGAGTTAGTTTGGTGAGTGGCAAAGCTATCTTAGAAAAGTTTGAGATAAACCTTCTGTAATAACCAGCCAATCCCAGAAAAGACCGTATCTCCGTCGGTGTCTTCAGAGTGTCCCAGTTCTTTATCGCCTCGATCTTGGCAGGATCTACATGTATCCCCTCGTTGTTGACCACATGACCTAGAAATTGAACTTCTCTTAGCCAGAATTCACATTTAGAGAACTTGGCATAAAGTTTCTGTTCTTTCAACAGCTCCAAGATCTTCCTGAGATGTTGTTCATGATTTCCTTTGCTCTTAGAATAAATCAGTATGTCATCAATAAAGACATACTGGTTCGGAACACCGTCTTAGAATAAATCAGTATCTATTAAATTTCATTTTAAGTCAAACCATTAGTTTAGAAAATCATTTAATTTATTTTAACAAAGTGGATAAACCATTTTATTTTCTAAAAATATCATTAACTTGTCTTAAATCAACATTTAACACATGATGGGCTTAACTAAACCCATTGGGCCCACTTAGGCCCAATTGATGATCTTTGATTTCCAAGTGATTTCAAGGCTTTTATTTTGATTTTTATGAGTTCATATAAGTTTCCCCATTGTTAAACAATTTGGAATCCTTTATAAAAGATAAGAAACACATGTTCACCTACTTTCTCTTTTTTTTCTTACAATGGTCTTAATAGGCTCCCATGTATGTACACCAACTTTCATGCATACCCTCATAACTCTAACCCCATGCATGCAACATTAGGGTTTTTCATTTTATACATGCACACACACATATAACTTATTTCATGCATGCACGTTGTGAGATCAAATTCCCATTCGAAGACTTAGGTTCATAATCATCTAGGTGTCCTCAATGTTCAATGTTACCCAAGGCAGCGAACCTTCTGAGGAAACACCCCCCAAGGTTCGGCTGTTGTAAAGGTTCTATCTAAGCATTAGTTCGCCCGAAGGTTCAGCCAAGATGCAGAGGGGTTCATGGCACTAGGTTCGTCTAGTAGGGGTTTGCTCGAAAGGAATGGTTCGACAGGAGTTCCAGGTTTGTGAGCCAGAAGGTTCGGTTGTAAACTGGTTGCCTAGAGTTCAGCCAAAAGGTGATGGTTCCTTGCCTTTGTCACTGGTTCGGGTAAGGGTTCGCTGGCACAGGGTTCGCTCATAGATTCGGCTAACAAGTAGAGAGTTTCGGCTGCCATGCAAGAGGTTCATGATTCCCATGCGCAAACTGATAGAGGTTCGGCTATGTTAACAGGGTTCGGCCATGGCTGGGTGGTTGAGGCAACAGGTTTGGCTACAGAGGGTCTATATGTTCGTTGTAGGTTCGGTCATGAAGGTTTGGGTAACCCTTACAGGTTCGACTCTTTTGTCCAGCCCAGCAGGTTCGCTCGACTTGCTTCCCACCGAACCCACTGTTTATCATCATCCTTCTTGGGCCGAACCTGTTATAATCAGTTTTCTAGAGTTTCCTAGTTGCTAACATAGCTTATTCCAAGTTTATTAAGTGTTTAGAACCGGTTAAATAACAACAACTACATGGGTTCGCGACCCCTACTAAAACCGAAAGAAAACTGAATTTTTACCTCGAATTGGCTGGATAACCGCTCAAATCTCTTGTACTTCTACAATCAACGTGATGTGGGGATCGTTTTGGTTCCAAGAATGCCTCAAATGGTGGAGTTTTGGAAGAGATCTCTTAGAGAGAAGGTGGAGCTTTGCTTTCTTAAAGAGAGAGAGAGATAAAAACGAAATGAGGGGAAAGAATGAGGTTGGAGGTGGTGGTTGTGGTTGTGGTGTATTCAATGCCACATTAAAAGAATTAAACACCCGGTAGTTCGGTCTAGTTCGGTTTCGCGTAACATGTCGTTTCTCGTGTTTTTCGTCACGAAACGACACGATTTATAAAATAAGATTTAAGAAATTATTTTTAAGTTGTGATTCCTAATAAATTATCTAAATATCTTTTTTTTTATATTTAAATTTTATCAATTTTACCGTTTAAAATCGAATCGTACGGTTGTCGCGCATATTCGTTCAAATCGTCACCCGTACGAACACGACGATAACTATACTTTTCAATATTTTTTTCTAATTATCGGATATCATTCAGAAAGTTAAACTTTCAGGTTTATTCGTACAGATCGTCACCTATACGAATAATCTGTCAATTTAGCATTCACGTAACGGCATCCGTGTAGTTTTGTTCCGTAAAGCCTCACATACATTTGTACATAATAAAATCCTAGCACATAATTACATGATGGTTCCGTGTTGCCAGATAATTATCTTACTGATGAACCATGTTTACTGAGTTTAGTTTCTCTGAAATGATTTGAATTCAGTGTTTGTTACATGAAATGATAATGATATATGTTATTGAACATGACATACAATGTAAAGCATATAGTTTGTACCTGATTACTGTTCATGTTACTGTTGCGATCACTGTTCCGGTACGATTCCGGCACTGATGTTACAAACATGATATACAATGTAAAGCATATAGTTTGTACCTGATTACTGTTCATGACACTGTTGAGATCACTGTTCCGGCACTGATGTTACAACGAATGATTGTGTATTGGAAGTTTGAGGGGATCAAGCAAAACTTAGTGTCAAAATCATATCCTGCATAAAAGCGCGAAAGTGTCTACAGGAATGGTGTATTGCTTTCCTGGCTCATGTGGTGGAGAAAGAAAAAGACAATCAAGATTCAAGATGTGCCAATAGTGAAGGAATACCCAGAAGTGTTTCCTGAAGACTTACCAGGTTTGCCACTTGTGCGACCGGTAGAGTTTCACATTGACTTAATTCCTGCAGCAACTCCTATTGCTAAATCTCCATACAAGTTTGCACCTTCAGAGATGCAGGAATTGTCGAACCAACTACAGGAACTGCTTGATAAAGGCTTCATTAGATCGAGCTACTCACCTTGGGGAGCTCCAGTTTTGTTCGTGAAGAAGAAAGACGGGTCTTTTCGGATGTGTATAGACTACCGGGAGGTGAACAAGCTAACGATCAAGAATCGGTATCCCTTACCGAGAATTGATGATTTGTTTGACGAACTACAAGGAGCCGAGTACTTCTCGAAGATTGACTTACGGTCCGGATATAATCAGCTTAGAGACCAAGACGAAGACATACCAAAGATGGCGTTCCGAACTAGATATGGGCATTACGAGTTTATGGTGATGCCATTCGGATTGACAAATGCACCGGCGGTTTTCATGGACCTCATGAACCAAGTGTGCAAGCTGTATCTGGATCAGTTTGTCATTGTTTTCATTGATGATATACTGATTTATTTCAAAAGCAAAGCAGAGCATGAACAGCATCTCAGAATGATCTTAGAGCTGTTGAAGGAAGAGAAACTCTATGACAAATTCTCTAAGTGTGAATTTCGGCTAGGAGAAGTTCAATTTTTGGGTCACGTAGACAACAGTGAGGGAATACATGTAGACCCCACCAAGATTGAAACAATAAAGAACTGGGATATTCCGAAGACATCGACGGAGATACGGTCTTTTCTGGGCCTAGCAAGTTATTATAGAAGGTTTATCTCGAACTTTCCTAAGGTAGCCCTGCCTCTCACCAAATTAACACAGAAAAGCGAGCCGCTTGTTTAGGAGCAGAAGCAAGAAGATGCCTTCCAGACCTTGAAGCAAAAGTTATGTGATGCTCCGATCTTATCTCTCCCAGAAGGTTGTGATGACTTTGTAGTGTACTGTGATGCATCCCATCAGAGACTTGGTTGCGTGTTGATGCAACGGGACAAAGTCATTGCGTATGCCTCGAGACAACTAAAGATTCATGAGAAGAACTACACTACTCATGATCTGGAATTGGGAGCAGTGGTATTCGCACTGAAGATTTGGAGACATTACTTATATGGCACCAAGTGTACCATATTTACTGATCACAAGAGCCTGCAGCATATCTTAGATCAGAAGGAATACAACATGCGACAGCGACGTTGGGTAGAACTTCTGAATGATTACGACTGTGTAATCAAGTACCATCCGGGCAAGGCAAACGTTGTAGCTAATGTCTTGAGCCGGAAGGAACGGATCAAACCCTTGCGTGTTAGGGCAATGGGGATGACTTTGAAGACAAGCTTACGCGACAAGATTATTCAAGCACAACAAGAGGCAGTTGAACGAGGAAACCTGAAGAAAGAATTGGATTGTGGAGCAGAAAAACAATTTGAAACAAATCCTGATGGAGTCATCTACTACAGGGATCGTGTATCGATTCCTGCAGTGAATGAATTGAGAAAGCTTATCTTTGCTGAAGCACACAAGACCAAGTACTCCGTGCATCCTGGTGCTGATAACATGTACCAAGACTTACGGGGATTTTATTGGTGGCCGGGTATGAAGAAAGACGTAGCCGAGTACGTCGATTGATGTCTTACGTGTGCTAATGTAAATGCGGAACACCAGAAACCGTCTGGTTTACTGGAACAGCCTGAAATTTCACTTTGGAAGTGGGAACAAATAACTATGGACTTTATTTACCTAGCTACCCTGCACTTCTAGTGGTCATGATACTATTTGGGTTATCGTTGATCGATTAACCAAATCTGCTCACTTCTTGCCAATACGTGAGACCTACACACGATGGATAAACTGGCAAGACTATACATCAACGAGATAGTGGTACGTCACGGTGTGCCATTGTCTATCATTTCAGATCGAGACAGCAGATTTATATCAAGGTTCTGGCAATCATTGCAGAAATCTCTAGGGACGCACTTAAATCTGAGTACAGCTTACCGTCCACAAACGGACAGTCAGAGCGAACGTACTATACAGACCCTGGAGGACATGTTGAGAACCTGTGTTTTAGATTTCGGTGGGAATTGGGACTCTCATTTTCCACTGATCGAATTCTCCTACAACAAAAGTTACCATGGAAGCATCGGATGAGCACCGTTCGAGGCTCTTTATGGTCAAAAATGTCGATCACCGATCTGTTGGACTAAAGTGGGAGATAATCGAATAACTGGGCCAGAGCTTATTCAAGAGATTACCGATAAGATTGCACAGATTCAATAAAGGCTACAAGCGACCAGAAGCAGACAAAAGAGCTAAGCCGATAGACGACGCAAGCCGTTGGAATTCCAAATTGGAGACCGCGTGTCACACCCCGAGCCGGCCGGTTGGATCAACTTCCCCTTCGGGCGGAAGGTTCCCGGGGCACGATATCGGGAATGATAATCCATATGATCAGATTGTTTACATTGCACATGATATATAAATGAGAAACTGCTAGATGAAAATAGAATTTCAAAGTTAAATTACATTAGTTCGGTTCATAATTTAACAATGTAAATCTACTATTAACATCATAATCTTCTATCTTGTATCTGCACAAGATATACAAAATAAATTTATAAAATGATTTTTCAAAAATATGCAGGTCCAAAAACACTAGGTCCCTATCTGGCATCCTAGTCCAAAAGTAATAACCTCTTAGTTGACATGTTCGTCACCTGAGAAGTCATGCAAAAAAGATCAAGTCAACACATGGTTGGTGAGTTCATGTAGTTTTATTTAAAAATGAATTTGAATAACCACTTGGATGACAACCTTAACCTCGCCATTAACCACCTATACCATCCAGTTCAGTATGTTTATATATAGGGCATATGTATGGTCGAACTTACCGCCCGCCCAGCCACTGTCCCACCACATACCAAACCATATGATATATTGTTCCTGGTGATAATTAAGCATTTCATTCCATACTTCTGATTCATAGAATTTGATTACCTTGGAAATGTTTACCTTGATCCCCCAAAATGACAACCTTAACCTCATCAACGACCACCTGTGCTATCCAATCAAGTATACTTATATATAGGGCATATGTAGGGCCGAACTTACCGCCCGCCCAGCCATCGTCCCACCACATACCGGATTGCTTAACATATTGTTGTTAATGACAATGAAGCGTTTCACTCCATTCACCTTCATTTTAGATTCTTGATTTCCACAATTTGAATCACCTCTGATTTCTTGAGTTCGTCATGTATCCATGATTACCCAAAACACTTGTAGAAATATAACATTAAATGTTTAATTAAATTAATAATTAATCATTTAATTACAACTAAGACATGATGATTGGGCCTTATTTGACCCAACAATTAGACTTAGTTGTTGGTGGTTGTCCAAGTTGTACCGTCTCACACGTGGCCCATATCAGGCATGATCCAAAATGAGCCTACCTGTATGCGTCGGGACTTTCTTAATGCCTATATTAGCTTGACCCTCTGGCCTACTGTACATGTCGAGACTTTAGGATATCCTTTTATTATTGATCGTCTGTGTTCTCTTGATTTTGTTTGATTGTTTTAGTTATGCCTATATAGCTTGACTACAAGAGTCTACTATTGTGACGGGACTTTCCATGTGTTACACGTGGTTTTGATTTACATACAACTGACAATCCACCTTAACTTAAGCATTAATGATTTCATTAGATCTTAATGATTTCATTATTTCAATGATTCACACATGGTTATGACTTCCTTGATTCTCTTGATTCTAATCTTTAGAATTCCATGATTTCCACAATGATTATAGATTCTTGAATAGGATCCTTAGTTTTACTGATCATACACTGAATTTGATTCCTTAGAACTTGATCTTTAGCTTTTGTTCTCTTGGTTACACTTCGAGTTTAGATTCTTGAATTGAATTTGATGGACTAAGGGTTTGTTTTAAAGTTATAAATTAAGGTATTACTCATAAGAGTAATTAATTAATTCTTAGTTAAATCTGCATAAAAAATACCTAGATAGGAGTCTAGGAATATAAACAAGCATATATAAAGCATACAATAAGCAAAAGCATTTACGTTAAACAAATTTAAATAAAAATTTTTACGCATGCTTCTCAGCCCCGCGTTTGAAAGCAAAAATGTTTAGGAAAAGCAGCAATGAACTCACCTGTGTTGCTCTGTATTGAATTATCACAAAATCGGTGCTCGTTGTTTGTAGACTATGTTTCTTCGGTACCTGAGTTGTTTTAAGAGGATTCGAGTTCGTTAAGTATTTTGAATAGACGCAACTAGGGTCTTGGTCTCGGTGTGCAACTAAGTGTCCTATGTGCTAATGTGTTTATAAGATTCCATCTACTAATCTAACTCATTACCCATTAGTAACCCTAATCTCTCAATTAATCCTTATAAATCATTAATGAAAATAGGTTTAAGTTAATTAATTTAAAGTCTTTAGTTAACACATCCATTTAATCCAATTTAAGTTAAACATTTATTTAAAATCATTTAATTAATTTAACAAAGCTTACAATTTAAATTTCCTTTATTAAAAACATAATTTGTTTAAGAAAAATGTAATTAACATGATGGGCTAGGGTGAATCTTAATTGATTAACCTTGGCCCTTTTCTACATCTTGATTGTTCATGATTCCTTGATCGATTATGTATGCAACCCATCCCAGGTAGTTCAAAGGAACGACCTAATGTAGTTGTACGTTTATTGTGAATTGTCTAAGTGTTAGGAGTTAATCGTGAGAACAACACCATAGCCTTAGACTTAGTGTCTTTGTTTCTCAATACCTTCCCAAATATGTTAATCGCAAATGTATAGCTTATAACGTGAGTTATGAAAACCCCCTTTAGTACAAACCCTACTATAGCTTTTCATTAGATAACCTATGTAATTTAACCCATCTCAATTGAAATGACTACCATAGTCATTTAAAAGAAATTTAGTTCACCCAAAGTTGGTTGCGCACAATGAAACCCTAATATATTCCCTCCCATGCGTGCACCTACGTGGAAGTTCCCATGCATACACATACTTTTGATTCCCATGCATGCAAATTTGTTACACCATGTATGCCATGATGAACCGACCGAATAAGCTGTTGGGCCGACCGAGTGACCTATTTGACCGACCGGAACAAGGCTTAGGCCGAATGGTCCTTGGTCGATAGAATGGGGTTCAGGCGAAGAGGAGCCGATCGAATGGAGGACTTGGCCGACTGACTCTCCACCCGCATGGCCTTGGGCCGAATGATGGTGATGACCGAATGAAGGTGGTGGTCGAATGAGGATTGCCGACAGAATCGGACTAGTCCGAAACAGGATGGCACATGGCTACTTCGGCTGAAGGAGCATTGGGCGAATGAGGCCTCATCCTCAGCTAGGGCCATTCGGCCGAATGTGGGCTGGGGCTCATTCGACGAGCTGGGCAACCCATTCGGGTCGTCGAACCTTCATCCATCTCATCACTCCAAAATCGTCTCATTAGGTTAGGCTATGGCATTTTACATGTTTCTTCATCATCCTTGTGTGGTGTTGTGGGATTTCCCTAAGGTTTAGAAGGGTTTTAGTTGGGTTTTTAGAGGAGGCAGAACCTAGGGTTTTCAAACCCTAAAACCTAACAAAAAGCTTGGATTTACCTCAAATAATCCGGATAAAAGCGTAGATTCGTTGTACTTCTGTGATCTACAAGTTACAAGGGTCGTTTTGATACCAAAAACGTTTGATTCGTGAAGAAGACGAGAGAGATATGGAGTGAGATTATATAGAGAGAAAGTAGAGCGAGAGGAGATCAAAAATGGTGATGAGGGCTGGTAGGTGGTGGTTGTTGTGGCATTAATTGCCACATTAAATGGGTTAGAAATACCCGGTTATGTTCGGGTTCATTCGGTTTCGCGTAAATCGTCCTTTTGTTTCATTTTCGTAACGAAACTCCTTGGTTTTAAAACAAGAGTTTGCGAAATTATTTTAGGTGGTAATTCCTAGTAAATTAACTAGATATCTTTCGTTTATTTTAAATTTTCAGAAATATTTAATTTACTGTTTAAAATCGAATTGTGCAGTCGTCTCGCGTATTCGTTCGAATCGTCACCCGTACGAATACGATGATAACTACACTTTTCAATATGGTTTTCTGATTATTGGACATCATTAAGAACGTTAAACTTTCAGATATATTCGTACAGATCGTCACTTATACGAATAATCCGTCGGTTTAGCATTCACATAACGACATCCGTTGTTGTTTTGTTCTGTAAAGCCTCACATACGTTTATACATAATATAATCCTAGCTAACAATCACATGATGGTTCTGTATCGCTAGGTAATTATCTGATTGATGAACCATGTTTCTGAGTTTTGTTTCTGAAATGAATTCTGAAACTATGCTATGATAACATTAAATGATAATGATATATGATATGAATTTGCCAGACAATGAAATACGTATAGTTTATACCTGATTACTGTTCATGTTACTGTTGAGATCACTGTTCTGGTACTGGTTTCCGGCATTGATGTTACACCGCGTCATGTTAAAGGTATCCCCATGGAAAGGCGTAGTCTGTTTTGGAAAGAAAGGCAAATTAGCACCACGATACGTGGGACCGTTCGAGATCATTGAACGTATTGGTCCTGTGGCATGTAGACTAAGATTACCAGATGAACTTAGTGGTGTGCATGACAAGTTTCACGTCTCGAACTTGAAGAAATGCCTTACTGACGAATCGCTCGTCATACCAATTGAAGAAATTCAATTGGATGAACATTTGTACTTTACCGAAGAACCTTTGGAGATTGTGGATCGCAAGGTTAAACAACTAAGGCGAAGTCGTATCCCGATTATCAAGGTTCGATGGAATTCAAAGTGCGGACCCAAGTTTACCTGGGAACGTGAAGATAACATGAAGCCTAAGTATCCCCAACTGTTTACAGAGGAACCCGTACCGGATAATGATTCTTAAATTTCGGGACGAAATTTCTCTAACAAGGGGAGACTGTAACATCAGTGCCAGAAACGTAACCGGAACAGTGATCTGCATAGTAACTTGCACAGTAACTCAGGTACAAACTATGTGAACTAAAGAGCCCTCAATCATGCCAGTTCTATGGCATTGCACCTGCATCAGAGAATGCTGCTCTTTTGTCAGCCATCAATTTTCAAGCATCTGGATCTCAACATTATCAAGCCCCTTCATCACAGTCTGTTCTGTTTGAGACTGCCTTCCTCCCTTCAGGGCAAGTTAATTCAGTACCCAAGGTTAGCCCAGAAAGTGAAGAGAAACTGCTGCTGTTCAAGGGATTTATGAACAGTTACAATGATTTTATTGCTGGAGAGTTGGCACCAGCCAATCTCACTCAAGATAACTTGGAGCAGATTAACCCAGCAGATGTGGAAGAAGTGGATATATCTTGGCAAATGGCTATGGCAGTCTTCCGTGCTAAGAATTTCATCAAGAAATATGGAAGGAACAGTTTCGACACAACAACCTAGGGAAGAAGCTGGGATTTGATAAATCAAAGTGGCGATGCTACAATTGTGACCAGCCGGGTCACTTTGCAAGGGAGTACAAATAGCCAAAGGTGGCGAAGGAGGGTGAGAAGAAGCCGGATGAGAAGGCTGCTGGCGGGGGAGGTTCTAGTACATCCAAAGCTATGGTGACTCAGGAAATAGACTCCTATGATTGGAGCGATCAAGTGCAAGAGTTAGAGTTGACCCTGAGCCACATATTTATGGCAGAGGTGGATGATAAGCAAAATGAGGTAACCCAAAATCTTTGCTCAATTTATTGCATTGAGAAGGTATTAAAGTACCGTTCTTATAATAAAACAACAATCAAAGAGGTCCCTAAACTGAAATATTTTAACTCTGAGTTTCTCAAAAATGAAGCCATTTTTAAAAGAAAACTTGAGGCTGAGGGTCGGGATATATCAAAATTAAAGGAGCTTTTAAGTGTTAAAGAGTCCAACTATTGAGATGCCAGGCGCAAAATCGATGAACTCACACTAGAGTTGGAACATGTCAAAACCCAACTTTCTAAAGCCTCAATTAAATGTGAAAGTTATGACTACTCAAGTACGGTTTTAGAGAAAATGGTCAGCATTAGGTATAAGGGAAAAAGGGGTGTGGGAATTGGTTATCAGGAGAGTGAGCCTCCCTTTAACCATAATTACTCAGTCATGCCTAGATTTATTAAATATTTTGATGACTTAGTTGCTCAG
The DNA here is from genome assembly GCA_009363875.1 of Mikania micrantha. Classification (NCBI taxonomy): domain Eukaryota; kingdom Viridiplantae; phylum Streptophyta; class Magnoliopsida; order Asterales; family Asteraceae; genus Mikania; species Mikania micrantha. The sequence continues at coordinate 31,957,045 of CM018698.1, read as the reverse complement.
TCTAATCATGCTTTTGAGTTTCCTACCAAACCAATTTCTCTTACAAAAGTTCCAATTTTATCTGACTTGAGTGATTCTGATGGTTCTGAGATTTGTGCAAAAGGTGTCAGTGTTTCAGGTGAAGGTCAAGAGATGGAGGAAAGAAGTGCTGGAAGGAGCACACATTGTTCAGTTTCATCTAATAGTTCTCAAATTTCTATTTCAAATGGTGATTTTGTTGGAAACTCTGCTTCGTTTAGCATTAAACCTAATGACATGTTTGAAAATTTTAAAATTGTGTGTTAAAAATGGTATTGATGTTGAGGACAAATGTGTAATAGAAGTGAATGCATTACTGTGACTGAAAATGAAATTTTGACTAATTCCACAATCACCAGAGAGATGGGTTTAAAGTTAAATCCTAACTGTGAACCTTTTGTTCCAACCGGGTCATTGGAACAAGCCTCTACAAGTACATCCTCTGGTCATGATGATTGTGATGTAAAGACGTTTGACCCAAAAGAATTTCATGAAAAGGTATGTTTTTTTGCATGTGGTAGACCAGGTCACATTGCTAGAAACTGTCTGCACTGGCTTACTAAATTATTCTATCGGAAGAATCAGAAGGTCACACCCAAGGCCAAATCTACCAAAATATCATTTAGGACTGACCAATCCTCAAAGCCTAGGGTGACTCCTCAGAAGGTACCTCACACTACCAAGATGGCCAAACAAATTATGCAAAATCAATCTGGTTTTCAGAAGCAAAAATCAAAGGCTTTTAAAACTAAAAGCAAGTCACAGTGGAAGAACAAACCACCAATGAAACCCACCTTTAAAACCAGTTGATTTTGGCAGTGGTGCAAGGCCCAAAATTGTCAAGGCCAAACCAATCAAGCCCAAAGGGGTTAACAAGAAAGGACCCATTGTTACATCTGTACCTAAATCTGCTATGTTTTGGGTACACATTTCTCATTGATTGTGTGTGTGATGCAGGGACGACTCAATAAGCTTAATACTGTATGGTATGTGGATAGTGGCTGCTCCTGGCATATGACTCGGGATTCTATCAGTTACATGAAGTCACACCTTTCAATGGAGGATATGTCTCATTTGCCGAAGACAAGGGAGGGAAGATAAGCATGATGGACACAGTCACTAATGGAACTCTCAGTTTTGAGGATGTGTACTACGTTGAAGAGCTCAATCACAGCCTGTTGAGTGTTTCTTAGATATGTGACAAGAGCTTCTCAACACACTTCACAAACAAGGAGTGTCTCATTCTTAAGCCCGGATTTGTTGTTCCTGAGAAGTGGATCTTGATGAGGACTCTGAGAATCAACAATGCCTACATCATCAATATGAATTCAGATTCATTCACTAAGAACACTTGTCTATTTTCTATGGCATCACCGACTGGGTCATGTCAACCTGAAGAATCTCAACTGACTCGCTAAGGAAGATCATGTCATTGGCTTACCTTCCAAATACTTCTTCACAATTGAGAAGTGCATCGCGTGTGCCAAGGGGAAGCAGCACAAGAGATCCCACAAGCCTAAATTGTTAAACTCTATTTCATCAATTCTGCAACTTCTTGGCATGGATCTATTCGGACCAGTCAACGTTATGAGCATCAGGAAGAAGTCATATTGTCTGGTTGTGACAGATGATTATTGCAGATTTATTTGGGTGTTCTTTCTGGCCAAGAAAGATGAGACACCAGAGACTCTGAAGAATTTTATCACCCTTATCGAAAATCAGAAAAATCTAACGGTTAAGGTGATCAGAACTGACAACGGCACTAAGTTTAGAAATCAGACACTTGTTGATTTCTGCGATGAGAAGGGAATTGCTCGGCAGTACAGTGCAGCTCGTACACCTCAGCAATATGGAGTTGCTGAAAGAAGGAATAGAACGCTTATTGAAGCTGCACGGACCATGCTATCAGAGTCAAAACTGCCAATATTCTTCTGGGCTGAAGCTGTTAACATAGCTTGTTATGTTGAAAATCGAGCACTGTTGAACAAACGCCATCTAAAGAACCCTTATGATATTTTCTTCAACAAGAAGCCTAAAGTTGGTCATTTCAAGTCGTTTGGGTGTCCATGCACTCTCCTTCATAATGAGCCGAATCATAAGTTTGATGACAAGGCCGATGAGTGTTTACTTTGGGGCTATTTTTCAGAGGAAGCTGCCTACCGGGTATACACACAAGAAGACACGGATGATTGTGGAGTCATACTATATCGATTGGCAAGAGATGAATAACACCGATGCCGGTTCTGGTCCAAAGTGGTTATTTCAGTATGATTCTACTTTCGAGCCCTTCAACACTACATCAGAGAGTGCAGGACCATCTGAGCCAACTGACAACTTCTACAAGGGTGATGACGTAAACTATCGGGTTGACTACGTTCCATGTGATCCCAAGCTTCTGACGGTTGACCCTCCAAGCATGTATGATCAGGCTCCTCCAGTTCAGCCAACCCCGATCAATGAAGTCATCCCATCAGATCCGGATACTTCTTAGTCAATTCAGCTAATCCCAGAGATAGATGAGGCTTCATCTTCTTCCTTCCACACATTGATAATCTCCTGTTCTCAGACCACATCCCTGAGGAACATTGTGTGGATCATGGAGCCGAAGCAAGTAAAACTGCTCCTGTTGACAACATTTCTTCCTCCAGTGAAGACCAGTTGAACCAAATCAGCAATTTGCTCGATAATCTGGCTGTGGAGGAAGTGCCAACTCTAAGCATCAACAAGAACCATCCCATGGAAAACATTATTGGACCTCTTTTAGTAGGAGGTCTCACACGGTGCTGGTCCATTCCAGCTCTGAACACCTTGCCTGAAAGCTCTATCTCACGAAGTCAATCAGGTCCAATTAATTCTTGTTTGTATTCCTGTTTTATTTCGCATGTCGAGCCCAAGAATGTCAAGATGGTCCTTAAGGAGTCAAGCTGGGTCGAGGTGATGCAGGAAAAGCTAATGCAGTTTCAGAAGCTCAAAGTGTGGAATCTGATTCCATTGCCCAAGGGGAAGCTGCCAATTGGAACCATACGTGTCTTCAGGAAAAAAAAGGGATGATTCAGAGGTAATCATTAGGAATAAAGCACGATTGGTAGTTCAGGGCTTCTACCAACAAGGGGGGATCGACTACGAAGAAGTATTTGCACTGTTCGCAAGACTTGAAGTTATATGGATCTTCTTGGCCTACGCTTCCTACATGAACTTCACTGTGTATCAAATGGATGTGAAGGCTGCCTTCTTGTATGGAAAAGTCAAGGAAGAGATCTATGTGTGCCAGCCCCTAGGGCTCGAGGATTTGCAGTATCCCGACCATGTCTACAAGTTAGAAAAATCCCTCTATGGTCTTCATCAAGCACCTCGAGCATGGTATGCTACTCTTACAGATCATCTGCTTGCTCATGGATATACCCATGGATCCATTGACCAGACATTGTTCGTTCACAAGGATAAGGATGATTTGATTCTTGGCCAAATCTACGTGGATGATATTATTTTCGGTTCCACGAGCTCGGTGCTATGCCGAGAATTCGAAGCTGTGATGAAAAAGAAGTTTGAGATGAGTGCGATAGGACAAATGACCTTCTTCTTGGGTCTTCTGGTAAAGCAAGATCCAAAGGGTGTGCTGATTCATCAAGGAAAATATGTTACTGATATTCTGGCAAAGTTCAAGATGTTGGAATCCAAGCCTGCATCCACTCCTATGGCTGCTCGTCCAGTCTTAACTTCGGATTATGATTGTGAAGATGTTGATCAACACCTCTACCGCTCAATGATTGGCTCATTGATGTACCTGACCGCTAGCTGACCAGACATCATGTTCTTCGTATGTCAGTGTTCCAGATATCAAGCAAAACCGAAGGCCTCTCACCTGATTGCTGTCAAGAGAATCTTTCGCTACCTCGGTCGGAAACCTCATCTCAGCTTGTGTTATCCTAAGAACTCTAAGTTACGTTTACATGCTTACTCTGACAGTGATTTTGGTGGTTGTAACTTAGACATGAAATCAACCACGGGAGGATGCCAATACTTAGGAGATCGCCTTGTCTCTTGGCAATGCAAGAAACAGATAACCATGTCTACATCCACTACGGAAGCTGAGTATGTCGCTGCATCAAGTTGTTCTCAGGTTATATGGATGGATGCAACAGCAGCTCCTTGATTACGGTTTGAATTTTCTTGACTATCCTATATATTGTGACAATGAAGCTGCCCTTCTGATCATCAAGAATCTGATACAACACTCCAAAACGAAACACATTGACATCCTGATTCACTTTATCCACGACTGTTTCAAAAGAAAACTTATTCATCTTTTAAAAGTCCACACAGATGATAATCTGGCAGATCTTTTCACAAAACCGTTCGACACAGCTCGATTTCACCATCTCCTTGCAGCTCTCAAACTAATAAGTTTTGATTAACACAACTTTGTAAATACTGTAAAATTTGTGGTTTGTTTTACTTTAATTTTTATATCACAAATTTAGGGGGGAGCGAATTTACAAAAACAACAAAAAGATTTTCGGTCTTTGAGTCAATGTTTACAAAAACAACAAAAAGATTTTTGGTTTTTGAGTCAGTCTAAGATGATCTACAAGTTTAGGGGAAGTAAATTTTAAGAAAACAACAAAAAAGGTTTTACATTTTCAAAGTTTAAGAAAAATACAAAAAGATTTTGATTTGGATGATTAAGCGAAGCGGTTCAATATGGGAAGTGAAATGATTTCTGACACTTAGAAATTCACTACCTAAAAGTAATTTCTAAAGAATAACAACTTTGGATAACTATAATTCACTAAGAAGTTAAAACAAGTTTTCCAAATGAAAGAAATGGACATGATCATTCAAAAATATTAAATATATAAATAAGTGAGAAGTAAGGAAAATCAGATAACTGGAAAGATGTAACAACTATTTGACTTTTTGCATAAATCTTTAAGTCAAAACGAGATTGTGTTCGATAAACTTGAAACTGTTTTGAAAAAACTCGGGTATTTTCCATGTTTTGTGCAAACAAAAAGCGGGAAATACTTACTGAAGCATCATCTGTTTTGCGTAAGCAAAAACCTGGATGTGTGAAGTTAAGGCCAATGTGTCTATAGATCAGTAAAGTAAATGATGCCAATGAGCACAAAGATGATGGAACCCCTTCTTGTTCTTGATTCTAATATAATCGATCTGTTCTTTCTTTTCTCATCTTAAACTCTGTTAAAACGTGTCACACCCCAATTTTCAACTAACGGAATCATACCGTTTGGGAACGTGACAAACCAGGATCTCAGATCATTAGACATAATGAAGACCTCTATATAATTTCAAAACATACTTTGGTCTTAAAAACATAACATCAGAGTTTTCAAAATTTGCGGAAGCGTTTTAAAACCAGTAACAGTTTGTAATATGTAAATTATAAAACAAAATTTCCAAATGTGTAACTTAAACAGTATAAATGTAAAACATGCATGCGACTCTATCTCCTAGTCCATGCCAGCTTTGTTGCGCACCTTAGCGTCCTGAGAAAACATGTAAATCAAGTCAACACAATGGTTGGTGCATAACACAGGTTTTAAGTATTCACAATGTTCAAAACAACAGTTTGAATATCAAGTTTGCAGATAACATAATCACACATGCATAGTCATGATAGCTAGTCATATAACTATTTACATAAGTGGTCGACACCGAAGCTGACGATTGCCATGCTATAGCATGTTTTTGCCTTGCCACTATTGTCTAGCACAAACAATAGTAATGTGTGTTTGGTCAGTCAAACACCTGCGTAGATCCCATCTACAGGTGAGGTTTGTCAAACCTAATAGATCTATTTCCAACTACCACGCTTTGCGCTACGGCAAACTAAACGGTTCGAGGGTGTGTAAGGACTTTAAAATGCTATGTTGTCACATAATGTAAACAGCTAACTCATGCAAGTGATATGTATCCAAAAAGAGTTTGTTGCACATGTTTTCTCCCCCAAAACAGTTTAAAATAAGAAAGGGGCCGTGTACGCACCTTTGATAGTTGCAGAATGATCAAACGCACTTAAACTCGCGTAGAAAATCCTCTACGAAGAATCTGTGATAAACAATAACCTAAAGTTATTCGGAATGTCGTTTTGTGCTTGAAATCACATACGTGTCAACACACGTATGTTAGAGTGTTAGGAATGTGCATGCGTATGTACGCGTGCCTTTGAAATCGTTTAAATAAAATCATATTTGATTTTATTTAAATAACCGTAATTATACGCGATTTCGTTTTCGGATTAAAATATGAATTTTATTACTCTAAAACATTCGGGATTTCGTTACGGTTCCAACGCAACTTGAAGGGTCGAAACAGAGTTAAAACGAATAAGATATGGTCAAAGTACTAAAATAATATTAAAAACCCAAAAAAATGGTTGGGACCGGGATCGAACCCGACCCCCCCCCCCCCATCCACCGCACACACACTATCTACCATCTAATCTGCCCAGTTTCTATTGAAAGATCATGGAATTTAATTGTTTTAACTAAATATGATCGAGTTCCCTTTTGATTATTCTAGCCGAAGCAATGAACACCATTTGGCCCCAATTCGACCACATTCGAACATGAATCTTTAGGGCTTTGTTCCCATATGTTTAAAACGAGTTCATAGATGCCTTTTTTTTTTCATACTCGTTTGTAACAAGAACCCCGAATTGTTTTAACCGAAAACCCTAATTAACGAATTCATATATTTCGATATTAAAACTCCAAATTGATGTAGGGCTTTTGTTGATCGAGGTTCTGCGACCCTTATAGCATAAGATAATTTGATTTCTACTTACATTAGCATCACAACCCCCAATTTGTTCCTAAAATGAACCCTCGAACATAAAATCATTAGATTAGATGTTGTTTGATAAAATCAGTATAGGGTTTTTCTTTATTAATGTATTTCAAAACATTTTGTGATGGTTAAATTGAACATCCATTTCGTTTTGGCCGAAACCCCCCAAAACCGATTTACCTTATGAACCCTAGAATTCGAACTCTATCAATTCGTGATTCTCAGTTTCCATTTCATTAGGTTTTCACTTTAATATGCCAAAAAGAATGTGTAGAAGTTAAGACTTACTCGAATGCTTCCCGAATTGACAAGATTGAATAGATGTGCACTTCGGCCAAAACCCTAGAATCCAAATCTTCTCCCTTTTGTCTAAGATCAAATTGGTTTATGTAACAACTCCGGAGAGTGCCGATTTAGACTTCTGAGAGTTCAATTTTGATAATTGAAGTCGAATTGTATGGTCTTGTTAATGAATAGCCATGGTTTTGATCTTTTGTAAGGGTTTTAGCTTAATTCGACCATAATGCTGGAAATAAATACTGAATTGATGATAATAATCATCAATGGGACGGTTGTAACTGATTATAATTAGTATAGAACTTTGTTTTGTCAAGATCAAATTCAATTTTTTTCTTAAATTATGAACGAATTTTGACTCATTAAGGTCAAAATTACTTCTTTAGAATTACAAGTTAAATCCTTGTATTAAAGTGTATTGGAACTGATTTCTACTAATTTCAAGCCCTTAGGTTGGTTTAGCACAATTACATAACATTTCGGTTAACAAAGTTGAACCGAAAATCCCA